>CAUYUJ010015467.1:218968-243968 GCA_963575745.1 Prorocentrum cordatum
ACCACCCCCTGAGCACCCCCTGTGGTGTCGAGGATGTTCAGCGCCTGCTGTGCCTGGACGACCGTCGTGCCTAGCGGCCGCGGTGAGAGACCACTCCCTGCGCACCCCTTGTGGTGTCGAGAATGTGCCACGCCTGCTGTGTCTGGACGACCGTCGTGCATAGCGGCCGCGGTGAGAGACCACCCCCTGCGCACCCCTTGTGGTGTCGAGAATGTGCCACGCCTGCTGTGCCTGGGCGACCGAGACCACCCCCTGCGCACCCCCTGTGGTGCCGAGAAAGTGCCACGCCTACTGTGCCTGGACGACCGTCGTGCATAGCGGCCGCGGTGAGAGACCACCCCTTGCGCACCCCCTTGTGGTGTCGAGGAAGTGCCACGCCTGCCACGCTTTGCGAGCCCGAAACGGATAGCGTCCCCACCCACAGCTCCCCCCCTGTGGTGTCGAGGAAATGCCATGCGTGCCGTGTGCTGTGCTGTGCTGTGGTGAGCTGTGGTGCGCTGTGCTGTGCCGAGCTGAGCTGAGCTGCGCTGTGCTGTGCTGAGCTGAGCTGTGCTGTGTGCTGTGTGCTGTGTGCTGTGTGCTGTGTGCTGTGTGCTGTGCTGTGTGCTGTGCTGTGCTGTGGCAGGGACGAGAAGCAGAGGGAGGAGAAGGAGGAGACGCGGGTGAGACGCGGAAGGGAAGAAAACCAGAACCCCACGAAGCATGTGGGGAGTAAACTGTTGGCAATCCGCGCGGAATTTTTGGATCCGCGCTGGGCACCCCCTGCGGCGCCTCCGGCGCCGCCCCTGGCGCGCCCCGCGCGCAGGTGAGGGGGTCCAGCGCAGATCCAAGAACTCCGCGCGAAGCGTCAAACGTTTATGTGTATGCCGTTTCTTCTTCTTCTTATTCTTCTTTTTCTTCTTCTTCTTATTCTTCTTATTATTCTTATTATTTTTCTTCTTCTTCTTCTTCTTCTTCTTCGTATTCTTCGTATTCTTCTTCTTCTTCTTCTTCTTCTTATTATTATTATTATTATTATTGTTGTTATTATTATTCTTATTATTATTATTATTATTATGCTTCGTCTTCTTCTTATTCTTCTTCTTCTAAAGATCGAGTTCGGTTCGGGGGGGGTACCCGAGTGTTTTTCGTGATCCTCGGATGTTTTTTTGTGCATCCTGGGGAGGGTGCCCTTGGATGTTCCGTTTGCTTGCGCCGGCGGAGGGTCGCATGTTCTCGAGGGATGTTTGCGTCGGGCGAAAGGGTGGGATTGGGAAAGCGGGGGTTACGGAATTTGCTGCATGCAGCTGGTTTCGGCCCCACTGAGGGGCCCATTCCTCGATACATAGCCGCCTCCGGCGCCGGGAGGCGCCGGGAAAATCAGCTCCAAGAGCTGATTCTCAAACCCCCCCCTTTGCTATCCCCCCCTTTCGCACGACCCGAGATGTTCTTCTGGCCCAGGTCCGATGGTATAGCGCGGCCCCCCCCAGTTTGGGTGACAGAGCGGCCGCCTCGCCTCGCCTCCCCTCTGCCCCCCCTATTGCCCATTGTCCCACCTCTCTCTCTCTTGAGGCGCCCCCTCGAGGGCGCGAAGTTCCTCGCACTCCTTCAGAGCCCCGAATCATCAGGGGTAACTCGGGTCAGGGCTAACTCGGGTTCCTTTTTCGGGAATCCAAACCCGAGTTACCCCGGACCCGAGTTACCCCGGATAACTCGGGCGTCCAGAGCCCCGAATCATCAGGGGTAACTCGGGTCAGGGCTAACTCGGGTTCGTTTTTCGGGAATCCAAACCCGAGTTACCCCGGACCCGAGTTACCCCTGATAACTCGGGCGTCCAACTCCTCTCCTCCCCTGGACTTGGCATCGCTGGGACGTGTGCAGTTTTCCTTCGGCGAGGACCATCGAGGAGCATCCTTGATCATTCGGCGGAAAACCACGCACGAAACCGAAAAAAAATCACAGGGAATGGACGTCCGGGCGATGTCCAGTGGAGGTCGGCGCGAGAGCGCGAAGTTGTTCGCGCTAGGCGCAGCGCGGAGCGCGAAGTCAGGCGCCCCTGCTCTCGCTCCCTCGACGCGCTCACTGTCGCTCCCCTCCTGCTCGTCCTCCGCCCACGCGCTCTCCGCCCGCAGCCCTCCCGCCCCTCTCCTGCCATGCTATGCCCTCCCCTTCCCTTCCCTCCATCGTCGCTCCCTCTCTCCATCTCCCCTCCCTTTCTTGTTTCTGTGTTTCCTCTCCCTCTGTGTCTTAGTTTTTCTCTCTCTCTCTCTCTGTCTCTCTCTCTCTCTCTCTGTCTTTGTCTCTGTCTATGTCTCTCTCTCTCTCTTTCTCTGTCTTTCTCCTGTTCCCGTTTCCTTTGCATGTTTGGGGGTGCAAGAAGAATTGCAGCACGTAACTATCGCAGAAAATAAACAAGAACAGAAATTTGAAGTCGGATCCAAGGAAATGGATGAAGGAGATGGAGACGCATAGGAAAAAGGAGAGAAGCATGATAATGAGGATCACCAAGGGGCTTTATCGGGATCGTAGTCGAACGCAGATGTGGTTGCCACACCTTGCAATGTGTGAGGCGCAGGAGGGCGTTCTACACCTTGCGGTTGCAGCTGAAAACAGGGATCGGAAGCAAATTCTCGAAGTACGTCTGGAGCGAAAATGCAGTTTGGACGAGTCTCAGGACAATTTTGAATACGTCGGGGTTTCAATGTTTGGGGGAGGTCTCACGCGAAAGTGATATTTCTCTAAGAGCGACGTCCCGAATCATTGAATTCCTTTGTGCCGTTGATTCTCTAATGAGTTGTGTACAGTCCACCGTGTGTTTGGACCGTGGCGTCGCGATCTGTGTGAGTGGTGCGTCCGATGTTTCGGAGTATTGAGGATGTCCTAAGCGAAACGGTCATAACAAACGGGGATAGCTTCGTTTAATCGCTTGTGAGCTCTACTCTCTCGGAGAGGTGCGGATGATTATATATATAATATAAACAAATAGGCCCCCCCCCCCCGGCGGGGCCGCCCACTCCGCAACCATCGGGGAACGCTTTTTAATACCCCCTCCCCGGGGCCTCCAAGGAGCCTCCAAGGAGCCTCCAGACGACCCAAGAGGCCTCCAAGACGGCCCAGGAGGCCCCCAGGATGGTCCAAGAGGGCCCCGAGGCGGTCCCAGATCGCTCCAAGACGCCCAAGATGGTCCCAAGACGGCCCAAGGGGCCTCCAAGACGCCCCAAGAGGCCTCCAAGAGGCTCTCCAAGAGGGCCCCAAGAGGCTCGAATCGTTGATTTTCCATTGTGTGTTTCGATGTTTTTGGCTTTCTCTCCTTTTGGGCTCCCTGGCGCTCCAAGACGGCCAAGAGGCACCCAAGATCGCCCCAAGACGGCCCAAGAGGCCACCAAGACGGCCCCAAGACGGCCCAAGAGCGCCCCGGGACCGCTTAAGAGGCCTCGAAGACGGCCCAAGAGAGTCCCAACACGGCTCCAAGAAGGGGCCCAGACGCGGGATCCGAGCGCACTTTACGGGCCCTCGGCCCCAAGAGCATCCCCAGAAACCACTAGAGGCTCCCAAAGGCCCCCAAGAGCCCCCCGGGAGGCCCCCAAGAGCCCCCGAGCAGGCACCGAAACGAGCCCCATGCGATTTCGGACACTTTCATATGCACCCCTTCTTCCTTCCGATCCGTTCCGTTGAGCTGCCTGCATTGAGTAGCATGTGCATTGCATTTCAATTCAACAATAATGCTGTGAATCGCGCTGCATTTGCAACGTTTGGCGTTTGTTTTACTACTCGCATTGGTCTGCATGGCGTTGCATTCGATACGTCTGTGTGCGCCCTCGTGTGTACTACGGCCCTGTTCGGTCTGCGCCATTGTTACCTCTCCAGTTCATGCTCCTGCCATTGGTGGTTACGTGCACGCGTGCACATGTTAGCTTTGAGAGGATGGGGGCTGCTGGAACCTCAGCGCGCTCGAACTGCGCGTGTGGTGTTAGTTGGGGCCGAGGGTGCGAGCTTAGCGTGCACATGTTAGCTTTGAAAGGATGGGGGCTGCCGTTGTTTCTGTGGCCTCCTCGTCCTCCTCCGTCGGGACAGCCCATGTCTACTTAGCTGATCTCGGTGCCGACGCCCACTCCCTGACCACCCTCTTCCTCTGCAGCCTGGGGTGTCTCTCCGTCGTCGTCGTCGTCGTCGTCGTCGTCGTTCTCGCCGTCGTGGTGCCATCACACTCGGCGGCAAGCAGAGGGGGGAGGGGCGAGGGGGTCGTCATCGTCTTTGTCGTCGTCGTCATCGTCGCCGTCGTCGTCGTCGTCGTCGTCGCCGTCGCCATCGCAGTCGCTGTCGTCGTCGGTTCGAGGACCAGGTCTCTGTCCTCATTGCCGTGCGCGGCCATCATGTCAATAGCGATCCCAGGTTTCATTCCCTGCGTCGCCGGCGCAGGGAGCCCCAAGACGGTCCCCCAAAGGACGCTCCCAAGAAGCCCCCAGCAGCTCCCGCGGCACCCAAGAGACGCCGAGAGGCCCCCAAGAGGCCTTGCAGAGACTTCAAGAGACCATTGGGAATCACGTCCTGAGAGGCCTCCAAGACGCCCCTACTTCACGATCCATGTCAGGGGTGTGCCGACATGGGCGGGGCGGCAGGATGCGACCCTTGTTTCCGGGGCCGTCGGAACAGCTTCCTTCGGGGCACAAGCTGTGTGCGGAGCGAGTCGAAATACGCGGGGAGACGCTGGGCGAATTCTCCCAACAGAGCCGTGTGAAAGGTGTGCGATAGGCGGAGGGACGCCGTGCTTTTCTGTCCCTGGCACCGTTCGTGGAGTTCTGGGGGGAGGAAGGAGGTGAAGGAGGTGAAGGAACACAAGGAGGGACAGATTGAAGAGAGCGGGGAGGACAGGGAGGAGGAGGAGGAGGTGAATGAACAGGGATCCACTTCAGGGAGACGGCATCGAGGAGAAGAAAGAGGAGGAGGAGGAGCAAGAGGATAGGATGATGGGGAGAGATAGAACGGAAATGAGGAGGAGGGGGAGGGGACTGGAGTAGACCGATGATGATGACGGCGACGACGCTGATGATGAGGATGACGAGCACGACGACGGCGCCGACGAAGATGATGATGATGATGATGATGCTGATGCTGATGCTGACGATGATGATGCTGATGATGATGACGACGACGATGATAGTGAGGACAACGATGACGACGACGATGATGACGATGGTGCTGACGATGCTGACGATGATGGTGGTGATGATGATGGTTGTGCTGGTGATGGTAATGGTGAACACGACCATGACGATGACTACGATGGTGATGATTGCGATGATGACGATGGTGAGGATCCTGGCTAGAACTTGAGCGCGCGCGAAGCGCGCGCGATGGTTCTAGTATATATATATGTATATATATATGTATATGTATACATACATAGATACATATATACCCCCGGAGAGCTTGAAGATGGCCCAGCCGGCCTCCGACGGCTCTGGAACCATGGTGTTGTTGCTATCGTGCGCGGCTTTGTTTGTGCCCGTGTTGCATATGTAAAGGTGTGTGTATCCATGTCTCCCTCCCTACGTCCGTCTACCCCCTTCTCTCTCTCTCTCTTTATCGTGTGTGTTTTTGTTACCTAACAGCTTTTGCTGATAGGTTTCTAGTAGGGTCAAAAGAGAGCATCTGGACTCCACAGGGGGGTCTGGGCGGGTGCCGGGGAGGAGGGCCGGGAACAGAGCCGGGCTCGTTTTAAGCCAACAGTCACACACTTCGTGCTCTTCGACCTCCCAGAACTCCATTCCCGGGCCACATTTTGAATAACCGGAGCCAACTGTAGGCCACTTCGTGCTCTTCGACTTCCCAGAACTCCATTCCCGGGCCACATTTTGGATGCCCGGAGCCAACTGTAGGCCACTTCGTGCTCTTCGACTTCCCAGAACTCCATTCCCGGGCCACATTTTGGATGCCCGGAGCCAACTGTAGGCCCTTCGAGGCCACTTCTGTAGGTCTCTTCGAGTTCCCAGAACTCCATTCCCGGGCCACATTTTGGATGCCCGGAGCCAACTGTAGGCCACTTCGTGGTCTTCGAGTTCCCAGAACTCCATTCCTGGGCCACATTTTGAATGCCCGGAGCCAACTGTAGGCCACTTCGTGTTCTTCGAGTTCCCAGAACTCCATTCCTGGGCCACATTTTGAATGAGGAGAAGCAGGCTGAGGCTGAGGCAGAGGCAGGCTGAGGCTGAGGCAGGCTGAGGCTGAGGCAGGCTGAGGCTGAGGCTGAGGCTGGCAGGCTGAGGCTGAGGCAGGCTGAGGCTGAGGCCAAGGCTGAAGGCAGACTGAGGCTTTGGCTGAAGCAGGCTGAGGCTGAGGCTGAGGCTGAGGCTGAGGCTGAGGCAGGCTGAGGCTGAGGCTGAGGCAGGCTGATGCTGAGGCAGGCTGAGGCTGAGGCTGAGGCTGATGCAGGCTGAGGCTGAGGCAGGCTGAGGCTGAGGCCGAGGCTGAAGGCAGACTGAGGCTGAGGCTGAAGCAGGCTGAGGCTGAGGCTGAGGCAGGCTGAGGCTGAGGCTGAAGCAGGCTGATGCTGAGGCAGGCTGAGGCTGAGGCTGAGGCTGATGCAGGCTGAGGCTGAGGCAGGCTGAGGCCGAGGCTGAAGGCAGACTGAGGCTGAGGCTGAAGCAGGCTGAGGCTGAGGCTGAGGCAGGCTGAGGCTGAGGCTGAGGCAGGCTGATCGGGCGAAGAGAACTAATTATGCACATGCACCGATCCTGGCGAGGCCCATCCTTGACCCAGGATCGGTGCATATGCCTTCCTGGCCAAGGTAGGAGGGCGTATGCACCGATCCTGGGCTCAGGATGGGCCTGGCCAGAATCGGTGTATGTGCATAGTTCTTTTCTAGCTCTGAGGCAGGCTGAGGCTGAGGCTGAGGCTCATGCAGGCTGAGGCTGAGGCAGGCGGAGGCTGAGGCCGAGGCTGAAGGCAGACTGAGGCTGAGGCTGAGGCTGAGGCTGAGGCTGAGGCTGAGGCTGAGGCAGGCTGAGGCTGAGGCTGAGGCAGGCTGAGGCTGAGGCTGTGACTGCGACTGCCGTTGCCACTGCGACTGCCATCGCGAATGCGACTACGACTGCGAGAACAGCAGAATTCTACAACTGGATTCTCATCCGAATCTTAAGGGGAATGCTTCCAGATATGCTCCTACACATCGCTGTTAGGTTGCTTTGCCGGGATAAGTTTTATATGATTCTCTCTATATATAGATCTTTCTCTCTCTCTCTCTCTCTCTCCCTCTCTCTCTCTCTCTGTCGTTCTCTCTTTCTCCATCTCTCTCTCTCTCTCTCTCTCGCACCACCCTCGGCGCGCCAGCGGGCGAGTCGAGGCTCGGCCGCTGACGCACAGCGTTCGTCCGCGGGGGCATGCCGACCTCTCGTCGGCGGCCCGCGCAACCGCGGGGGGCCGCCCCGCAGGGCAAACCCCCCGGCCGTGAAGAAGCCGAACGCGACGACACGGACGAGGACGTACAGCACGCCGCCGTAGCCCTCGGCGAGGAGGCGGCACGCCAACCGCAGCCAGCCGCGCCCCGCGCCCCGCCTGCGGCCGAGCGGCCTGCTCCCTAGAGCCCTCGCCTCACGCCGACTGGGCCACCCCCCCTTCGGGGGCCTGACGCCGACGTGGCGGTGCGCCCGCGGCGCTTGCGCCCGCGGGCCCGCGGGGCCGCGCGCCCGTCTGGTCGATCAGCTGCTGCATCCCGTCCAGGAAGCGCCTCAGCTTGCCGCGGTCCGCGGCGGGGAGGGGGAAGGGCCTCCAACCGCGCCGCGAACTCCGCGCAGCCCACCTCCGCGGCGGTGACCCCAAGCCGCTCGGCCCAGGCCGCGCGCGCCCCGTGGAGCGCGGGCCCCGCGAGCGGTTCCAGCCCAGCAGTCTTCTCGCCGTAGTTCTGCGCCCTGGGCTGCCCCCCCTCCTCGCCAGCAGCAGCAGGGGGCGTGGCCGCGAGCGCCGCCGTCGAGGGCGCAGGGCGCGCCGCGGCGCTGGGAGCGGAGCCCCCGCGCGCCTGGTCAGCCCAGCTGTCGTCCTCGAGGCCGTCCTCGACCATCGCGTCCGTCGCCTCCAGCTTGCCGCCAGGGGGCATGGCCAGGGTCAGCCCCGCACCCCCCACCTGCGCTCCGCGGGCTCGGCGGCGCCGAGCGCGCCGCCTCCTCCGCCTAGGCGGCGAGGAGGCAGGCGCCGCGGGAGCAGCAGGCGGGGCCGCATGACCTCCGCCGCCACGCTCATCATCAGCATCGGGGGCTGCGCCGAGGACCGCCACGGCAGCCCTGACCGGCCCCTTCCGCCGCTCTCAGGAGGCGGAGGGCCTCTCGGCACTCGCCTGCACTGAGGCCCGCAGCAGCGTGGGCCGCCACGAGGGTGCCGCGCGCGGCTTCGAGGGCGGCGCGGCGAGTCGTGGTCACACGCAACGTCATCGCGCGCAGCGAGAGGCGGGGCTCCATCTCTCTCTCTCTCTCGTTCTTTCTTTATTGTTTGCTTATCTCTCTCTCTCTCGCTCTCTCTCCCTCTCTCTTTTTGTTTATCTCTATAGATGTGCACATTTATATATACGTGTTTCATACATATGTGTGTATATATAACATGTTCCATGTATACATGTGTATCCCTCTCTATCTCTATTGCTGTATATGTATGTGTATATCCATGTATGTATGTATATAGACATACATGCATACATACATACATGCATACATACCTGCATGCAGGCATGCATGCATACATACATACATACATACATACATTCATGCATATATCTATATATATGTGTGTTTAGATATAGATATAGATATGGTTTCTCTCTTTTGCTCTCGCGTTCCCTCTCTCTCTGTCGCTCGGTCTTTTCCCTCCTCCCTGTCCCATTTCTCCTTTCCTCACTCCCCCTCTCCTCCCGAGAAAGAAAAAGCGGCGGCTTCAGAGCTGGGGCGACACCCAGCAGACCCAGGAGGCGCCCGCTGCCGGCCGCCCTGGTTTTCATCCGCCCGGCCACCTTTTGGAGGACTCACGGGAAGGAATCAGCCATCTGCAGAGGGGGGTGTGGGGAGGGGGGAGTCAAGCAGTGGCGAAGCGTCTTGGATCGCCTGTAGCCCTACCGCACAAGGTTCTAAGAACCTTCTGTGGCTCCCACCTGATTTTCTTAGAACAGTTCTGGATGATATTGTCTTGTTTTAACACATCGGGTTTATGTTCTAAGGACATCGCTTTTGTTCTTAGAGCATTTCTGGGTTCTAAGAACATTTCGTGGTAGGACTATAGGAATGCCGGAACGGTCGGTCCCTGCTCAAGGGAGGGCTTCTTAGAAGCACCCTTGCTTCTTAGAAGGCGCGGGCCTTCTCTATATAGAGGTAAGGCCGGCGCCTTCTAAGGAGCAGCCTCCTTCTAAGAAGCCCTTCCCCCCCCCTGGATTCCTCCAAGGGCTCCAAGGCATCTGGCGCCGCCTCCAGAAGCGACGAGGGAGCCCCCCCGCGGCCAAGCCCCGCCTCCAGAAGCCGCCGATGAAGCCAGGTCAGTCACCGAGAGCGCCAACCGACGCGGCGATCGAGGTCGACGAGGACGAGCAGGCAGCCAAGGGCGACATGCGCAGGAAGCGCACGGGCGGCAACAGCGACAAGGTCTGGAGCAGCAAGGACAAGAACTTGATGGCCTTGCTTCGTACTACGCTCAAGCTGCTGCTCCAGACCATCCACCGGACGCTCCTCAACATCAGTATCAACATCGACACGTACACGATGACGACCAAGCACCCACTCGTGGACGGGATCTCCGACAAGCTGGAGGGCTACAAGAACATGGTCGACAAGCTCCGCGGCGGAGACGCGGAGGACAAACCGAAGCTCAAGGAGAAAGGGCCCCCAGCTCCAGCAGTGTGACGTGGGCGGAGCACTCAAGCAGGATATCAGCGCGTACATGGAGCAGACCCAGCCGTCCGACGAAATGGCCGACGTCGAAGTCAAGAAGTACGATTTGCAGCAGCAGATCAGCTTCAGGCGGCTCGAGCGATGCTTTGACGTGGACAAGACCAAGCTGATCGTGGGGGCCCCAGAGCGGCCAGGCCGCAAGCTAATCATGAAGGCGCTTGCCGCCGAGGGCGCGGCGCAGCACCACGGGGGGGTGGAGCCAGCGGGATGGCTCGAGGAAGAGGTGGCGCATTGGCTGGAAACGCTCGAGCAATAGCGTTTGTTAGGGGGGCCCCGCTGCCCGCCAGCCGCCGCGGTGCACAGGCGCAACACCATCGCCCGCCCTGTGAAGACTCAGAGCAGGAGCATGCCACAGGGCGCGCGCCGCCACAGAGCAGGAGCATGCCGCAGGGCGTGCGCCGCCAGTCTCAGCAGTTTCTTTCTTCGCGCCTGGGCCAGACGGCCCAGCAGATGCCGACTCTGGGTCGGCCCATCCCGACGGTGAAGCGCCCGAGGGCTCTCTCGACCAGCTCGATGCAGCAGCCGAGGACGAGGCCGCCGCCTTCTTGTTTGACGAATGAACGCATTCTCGAAGATGCCTCGTGGCAGCACGACGCAGCTCCCCTGTGTCAGCGCCCGCGAGGCGTGGCCCCACAGCGGGGACTCACGAGAGATACGGCTCTCCGCGGCGGGCCATTTTTTTCTTTAACGCTGTGCTGGCTCGTTTGGTTCTGATGCCGAGTAAAAAAAATGACGGCGGACATGATGATGATGGTGATGATGATGATGATGATGATGATGATGATGATGGTAATAATGCTGATGCGGGTGATGTTGATGATGCTGTTGATGATGATGATGGCGTTGAGGATGAGGGTGAGGTTAAGGATGACGGTGGCGATGATGATGGCGGGAGAAGGGAGGAGGGGGAGGATAATAAGTGAGTGACGGGGCGATGTGTCAACAAAACGAGGGCCCAGCACCACATGACGGGTGGAACTCATCGAAACGAAACGAAAGACAACGTTTAGGTCCTGTCCTGTTTTCATGTTCGTGAAGCCCCTCCTCTACCGGCACGAACGTTGGGGTCGAGCGGGGCCGCCCCGCCCCGCTCTCCCTCAGGGAGCGGGGCGTCGCCTGCTGTCTCCCCCTCCCCCGAGAGCCTGCGCGCCATTTTTCTGTGTTGGGGCCCTTTTTTGTCCCCCTTGTTTTCGCGTGAAGTCCCGGGGTCAACTCGAAACCGAAAGCCCTGTTCCTAGGGATCATAGTCGGGGGGGGGGGGGGGGCGGTGTTTTACCCTTCGTAAATGGCGCGCGCGTTCGGTTTGGGCGGTAACCCCCTTAACGATTCCCCGCGATCAAATTGTGATTCGCAGCGGCGAAAGGGGAAAACAGGCGCGCGCGGGCGCTCGACGGCTTGACGTCGTCGTCGTTTTTCATCCTCTCGCTTCCTGCTGCCTGGCTACTGCTAACTGTAACTAATTCACTATGAAGGAACCCTGCCGCCGAGCCGAGGCCCAAAGACTGTTTTACCCCGAAAACCACCCCCCTCGTCCTCATCCCGTTATTCGACATGATGTCGGGCCGATCTGGCCCGCGGCGTCGGTCGGGGGCGCGGCTTGCTTCCTGAAGCAGAGCCGCGCCGTGCAAGATCTGCACATTTCCTGCGACGAAGTCCTGCGAGGCACCGCCACGCGATCCTCCTTGGCGGGGGGCGCGGCCCCCGTTTTGCTGCCTCCAGGCGGGCCTCTCGCCCGCCTCGCTCCCGCCGGCCGCCCGCAGAGGGAGGCGGGGGGCGCTGGCCTTGCCTGCAGACGAGAGGCCCGCACCACCTCAGGCGCAGACGCCTCCTAAGAAGCCCCCCCCGCATCCCCCCTTCGCCGCGCCGTCAAAGGCAACAGGGGGGGGACGAAGGATGCGAGGGCCCGGGGAGGAACGAGAAGGAGAAGGGTGGGGATGGCGAGGACGAGGGAAGGAAGAGGAGGACGAGGCGGAGGAGGAAGAGGCGGAGGAGGAGGAGGAGGAGGAGGAGGAGGAGGAGGAGGAGGATGTCGAGGAGGAGGAGGGGGAGCAAGAGGAGGAGGAAGGGGAGCAGGAGGAGGAGGAGGAGGAGGAGGAGGAGGAGGAGGAGGGGAAGGAGGAGGGGAACGAGGAGGAGGAGGAAGGAGGCCAGAGGTGGGTTTTCAAGGAGCAGAAGGAGCAGATGGCGCACGCGCCGCCAATGCGCGCCGCCGAGCTTGCGCGCCCGTCGCGCGCACCGCGCGGCCGCCGCCCACTGCGCCGCGCGCCCCCCTCCGGCCGCTTCGCCGCGCCCCAGGCGCTCCGGGAGCTGCGGGCGGAGGTGAACCGCTTGGCCGAGGCCGCGCGGGAGCAAGAGGAGGCCCCCGCGGGCGGCGCCGGCGGTCTTGGGCGCCGCGTGTGATGGGGGGGCCATAATCTAAGCCTCCCAGATGGGGTCGGAGCAGATGGGTTCGGAAAACCGCGCTGCACCGCCGACGCCTCGCCGGTGCGGCTCGATGTCGAGACCGGCCGCATTTTGGGGAGGGCACTTCTCCCGATCCATGGATTTGGTGACTGCGTGCCAAATCCATGGATCGTTGACATATGTTTGCGCGCCCCCCATACATGGGGGGGCAGCGAGGGATGTAACCCCTGCTTGGCGTCGTCATGGCCTCAGGCGGGTCACCTCCCCGCATCCTGCGGCTGTTACCTGCACCCCCCCCCCCATTTTGGCTGGCGCGGCCAGTTCCCCCCAGGCTGCACGTTTCAGGCGAAACATTTCTCACTGTTTTGCGGTTGTTAGCTGCACCCGACCAAAGGAGCCCATGTCTCAGGCGAAGCAATCCTCCAGCGTTTTGCGGCTGTTAGCTGCACCCTAGCGCAGGTTGGCTCAGGTGGCACCGTTTCCCTTCACTGCTGCTGCTAGCTCTCCCCCGCTGGACGCTGGGCCACCTGAAGTGCACCTTTCTGCTAGCGCGACTGCTAGCTGCGCTGGCCCTAGAGATGGCCTGGGGTATTATATTCCGTCCTTCAGCAAGGGCGCTTTCGCGTTTCCACTTGCTCCTGCCGGCGTTGGTCACTCCTCGGTTCTGTGCTCTCCTTGCTTCGACGTGGCATCGGCATCCGACTGGATTGGATTTGAGCCCTCCGCTGCCGACTTACGTCAAGTATTGGGAGTACTGCAAGTTGTGGGTAGTCCTCTACTCGTTCCACGTCTGGGCCGCGGCTGTTCTTTTTCTTCCCCGCCTGTTCTGTTATTGTCTCTCGTCGCCGCCTTTATTCCTCTCTCCCTTTCGTCGCCGCCTCTCATTTCGTCATGCTTTCTCTTTCTTCGTCCGTCCTCTTCCTCGTCCTTTCGCTTTTCCGCCTTCTTCCTCTGCTGTCTTCGTTCGCTTCCGCCTTTGCCACGTTGCCGTGTGCACCGTGT
This sequence comes from Prorocentrum cordatum, assembly GCA_963575745.1. Lineage (NCBI taxonomy): Eukaryota > Dinophyceae > Prorocentrales > Prorocentraceae > Prorocentrum > Prorocentrum cordatum. The sequence continues at coordinate 232,276 of CAUYUJ010015467.1, forward strand.
GTCATGTTTGCACCGGCTTGCGTTCTTTTCGCGGCTTCACGACGCCGCGCGGGTGCCCGCTCGCGGTCGCGATCAAAAAAATCACCCGCTCATGCTGACACGATCGCCAGGTGAGTTGCCTTGAGGACGGCAGCGTAGAATCATACATTGCGACGGCCGCCTTGGATGCCTCTTTTTTTTTCGGGGGGTGCGGGCACGGCGGAAACATGTGTTGGATGAGTCGTCAAAGAAGGGATGAACAGGTCGATTTGGGGCCGTTTTGGTTTGATGGGGGTCGTTTTGGAGTCTTCGGCGGCGAATGTTGACCTTCAACGGTTACGTCGTCGTGGAGGGGCTCCTGCGCCAGTATCACGCCACAGTTTTTGTTTGTCCCCGAGGGTTTCGGCAGTCATCTGATCAGATTGCCCCGACTGAGAGAGGAAAGGAAAAGGAGGAGGAGGAGGAAGAGAAAGAGAAACAGAAAGAGGAGGAGGAGGAGGAGGAGAAGGAAAACAAGGAGGAGGAGGAGGAAGAGGAGAAGGAGGAGGGGGAGGGAGGTGGAGGAGGAGGTTGCGCGCGGCCCTGGATGTGCCACTCGTTGCCGATGCTTTTTGTTCCACGAACGGGTTTTCTACAAAACCTGGAGATCCGATTGCCCCGAATAGGAGAGGAGGAAGAGGAGGAAGAGGAAGGAGAGGAGGAGGAGGAGGAGGAGGAGGAAGAGGAGGAGGGAAAGGAGGATGGAGAGGAGGAGGAAGAGGAGGAGGAAGAAGAGGAGGATGAAGAGGAGGAAGAGGAGGAGGAAGAGGAGGAGGAGGAGGAGGAAGAGGAGGAGGAGGAAGAGGAGAGGCCTTGGTGGTCCTTGCGGCCTCTTGGAGCGTCTCTGATGCGTCGGAGGAGCCTCTTGGAGCCTCTTTGGTCTCTCGTGGGGGCCAATTGGGGGACTTTCGGGGGCCTCCCTGGTGATGCCGGGCGCCTCCCTGGTGATGCTGGGCGCCCATTTGGGCCCTCTTGGGGCCATCTTGGAGAAGATCTATCAAAGAACGGGGGGTCAGAAGTGCCCCTCCCCACTTGGAGGCTCCAAAATAGCATCTTGGCGCCCTCTTGGTCCGCGCTTGGGCGTGTCTGGGGCGCTGTTGGGACCGCCTCGCTGCCGCTTTGGGCCTCTCTTGGGGTTCCCTTGGGCCATGTGGGGGCCGCCTTGACGCCCAAGAGGCTCATCGCGAGCCGAAGCCCAAAAACCTTGATTGTCAGTAGGTTGTTAAAACATGGCCTCTTGGGGGGTGCCTTGGGAGGCTCGAAGGGCACTCGCAACCCTCTTGGGGTTGTCTTGGGATGTCTTGGAGGCATGTCGGAGGCTATCTTGAACGATCGTGAGGTCTCTTGAGCCATTTTGGAGGGCATCGTGGGCTGCCAAGGACCCTCTTGGAGCGGTATTGGGCCATTTTGGGCGGTCTGCCGGCTCGGGGGGTGGCCTTCAGGCCCAGGGGAGGGGGTATGGGGGAGGGGTCAAGACCCCCCCCCGCCCGCAAGCCGTCTCGCTCACTCCCACCCGCCCTCCCAACACATACGTAGCACCCGAGTCTGGCCCGAGCCTCAGCATATTCAGCAGTCGTCTTTGGATGGGTAGCTACTGGGGGCCAATCCGCCGCCGCCACCGCCGCCGCCGCCGCCGCCGCCGCCGCTGCCGCCGCCGCCGCCGCCGCCGCAGCCGCTGCCGCTACCGCCACCGCCGCCGCCGCCGCCACCGCCGCCGCCGCCGCCGCAGCCGCCGCAGCCGCCGCCGCCGCAGCCGCCGCCGCCGCAGCCGCCGCCGCAGCCGCCGCCGCCTCCGCCAAGTGTATTCTGTATTGTTTTTGTTGACAGGGATGCTGGGGGGGGCGCATCGGGTTGGCTGCGCATGTTCCGAATTTGGAGGCCGAGTGTGTTTCATAGTGTGTTTTACAAGGGATTGTGGGGGGGGTCGTCATGGACCTAGGTTGGCCCCCAGTCGCCCGGGGAAGGGGGTGTTTATTAATAGGGAACGGTGATCAAGCCACCCACCCGCCCGCAAGCCGTCTAGCTCACTCCCACCCGCCCCCCCCTACACATCAGTAACACCCGAGCCTGAGCTTGCTCAGCGGCCTTGTTTGGATGGAGAGCTACTGGGAACCCAAGCCGACCCCAGGTGCGCGACGTTTGGGCGAGGTGCGCCACGCGTGCCAGGGGCGCCACGCGCGCCAGGCACCCATGGGGCTTGAGCGTGCCAGGCACGCCTGGTGCGTCAGAGTGCCACGTGTTCCGAGTGCGCCAGGTGTGCCGCACACTCCAGCCGCGCTAGGTGCGCCGCGTTCGGTGCACGTGCAAGGTGGTTCAGGTGCGCCTGCGCACGTCACAGCACACATTGGGAAGCATGTCGGCCCCCGCCATCCTTGTCAAAAACCGATGCCCATCATTGTGTGTGGTGGGCCTGCGCACAGTCAAGAACCACGCGACAGTAATCGCGGGATGGCCGCGCATGATCCAGATTTAGCCGCGAGGTGCATCTTGTCTATTTTGGTGTCAGGGATGGTAGCCCTGCGCACATCATAGAATATGTTGACACCCCCGCCGCCCTTGTCGAAAACAATACAAAATGCTCGCGCGCCTCACGAACATGACTCGAGATGTTGCCCCAAAGTGTACTTTGCATTGTTGTTTGGCAGGGATGGTGGGGGCGGGCCGTATCGGGTTGGCAGCGCATGCTCCGAATGTGAAGGCGGAGTGCGGTTTCTATTGTTTTTTGACAGGGATGGTGGGGGGCGTCGGCATGGTGTCGGGTTGGCCCCCGGTCGCCTTGGGGCTAGATAGTAAGCCGTCTAGTTCACTCCCACCCGCCCTCCAAGCACATAAGGAACACCCGAGCCTGAGCATGTTCAGCGGTCGTCTTTGGATGGGCAGCTGCAGGGAACCAACATCGAGCCCATGTCCGCGACGCTGGGGCGAGGCGCGCCACGCGCGCCATGCACCCCACCCTTCGGGCCCGAGCGTGCCAGGCACGCCTGATGCGCCAGATGCGCCACGTGTCTCCGCGTGCACCAGGTGTGCCGCATACTCCAGCCGTGCGAGGTGCGCCGCGTTCGGTGCACGTGCAGAGTGCGTCAGGTGCGCCTGCGCACGTGACAGCACACATTGGGAAGCATGTCGGCCCCACCATCCTTGTCGGCCAATGCCCATCATTGTGTGTGGTGGACCTGCGCACAGCAGGCCACGCGCCACCGCCCTCGCTGTCCCTGTCAAAAAACCACTTGACAGTGATCGCGGGATGGCCGCGCAAGATCCAGATTTAGCCGCGAGGTGCATGTTGTATTGTTCTTTGTCAGGGATGGTAGCCCTGCGCACAGTTGGCAATATGCCAATATGCTGACAAACCCGACGTCCCTGTCAAAAAGCAATACAGAGTGCTCGCGGGCCTCTCGAACATGACTCCAGATGTTGCCCCAACGTGTACTTTGAATTGTTTTTTGACAGAGGGGGGGGGGCACATCGGGTTGGTTGCGCATGCTCTGGATTTCGAGGCAGAGTGTGTTTCGTATTGTTGTTTGACACGGATGGTTGGGTGTGTGTGATGGTGTCCTCATTGTTCTTGGTTGCTTGCCGGTCGCTTGGGGGAGGGTGTATATAAACCCTCCCCCGAGCAGGGGAAGGAGAGGTTGCGGCAGGGAGCGGAGGACAACTCGTGAAACCATTCAGCCCAGAGGGTTGGTTGGTAAAATTGTGGCCCCAAACCGCCAGGTGTCGGGAAGGGGGCAGGCCTTCCCAGAAGGCTCAGAAGGCCTCCAGCTTTCCCAGAAGTCTTCGGAGCCCCCCCCCCCGAAGACGCAGAAAAATCGTGCCAGAGGGCGCGAGGGGTTCTGACAAGCCCCGCCGCCTTCCGAGAATGCCTGCCCGCCCACTTCTCACTTCTCCCACCCCCCGCCGCGGGCTCGCCGCCGCCGACCCCCGTGCCGGGCGGGACGGCGGCGGCCGAGTCACAGGAAAGATGCCGCCGCGGTGTCTGGAGCTGCGCGCGGGCTGCTCGGATCGGCGCTGAGCCCCCCCCGGGCGTTTGTGCCTTAACGGGTGACAAGTAGACACGATTGCGTGACAGCTTTTGCTCTGTTGGTCTGATGCTCCCTGGCTTGAGGCTCACGAGTTGCTGGGGCACCACAAGATGAGGCAGTGCTGCTGCCACCCCTATATGGGCGAGCTTGCTTAGGAAGGTGGCCCCGAGGTAGTCCTGGATGGCCCCTTAATTGCCACAGCGGGCCAAGCAGGTGCACAAAAAAACGCACGTGTCTTCTCGCCCCCCACCCCCCCAGTCTCTGGCCCCCCCCCCCGTTGACGAGCACCCGATCGTCCTACTGACCTACGTTCGCAATCAAGAAGCAGGGGTGTACTTGGTGTTACGATGATGTTCGCGGGAGTTGGTGCGGCTTTGAATATGTTAGGTTTTCGTATGCAAGGTGTAACAGCTTTCCACCGATGGTTGGAAGGACATCGTGGATTTGAAGAGTGACGATTGCGAGGCCACGCGCGAAAAACGGGATACGGATTGCCCATGTATGCTTCTTCCCAGCGTGTGCATGATTATGTCCACATGTGCCTGCGCCGCAGTGGGGTGCAACCTTCGGTCGCAGTCCAAGATCCTCCTCCCTATCCTCCTGCATCTCCCCCGCGCGCGCGGGGAGGGATGAGAGGAGGAGAAGAAGGAGGAAGAATTGGGCTTGGCGCCGAACGAGTCGATGTCGTCGCCGTCGCGGTCGCGGTCGTCGTGTTCGTCGTCATCGTCACCGAGGGATCCAGGGCCGAAAAGAAAAGTCGACGCTTTCGGGTCCGCGAGGGCCCGGGTCGCCAAGGCTGCATTCGCCTTGAGCTTGGAACACGCTCCAGGAGAGGCGACATTTCGAAGGTAACGCAGATTTTTGTAAATTTCCAGGAGAGGCGAAACTTCCAGGAGAGGCGAAATTTCCGACAGGAGCAAGGTGTGAGGGAGACGACGTGATTTCAGGGTGTTCGGTCGCTTTTGGCAGGGCATTCCACCATGGAGGCCACCTTCGGCAGCAGCGCGTGACGTTTCAGGTCCCCGTCCTCGAGTGCCTCCATCGTTTTTCGAGGCCTTTGCTCTAGGCCTCCTAGAAATGGTCGGAGGATTGCGCCGCATCGCCGATGCATCGGCGATGCGGCTCGATGTGGGGCCCAGTTTGCTTCACGTCGACGTCGCCGACGCATCGCCGACGTGCCGATGCATCGCCGATGCTCGGCAATGTATCGGCGATGCGGCGCAAACTTCCGATCCCATCTATTCGGACCCCATCTAGGAGGCCTCTAATGGCGGAGGGGAGTTGGGGCGAGGAGTAAGAGGAGAGGGAAGGAAGCGGAAGGGCAAGGAGGGGTGGAGGACGTTGAGGACAAGCACAGCATACAAGAAGAGGGAGGAGTACAGAAAATGCCCGGAGCAAGTGTGAGAAAGACGCGCGTGGATGATGCAAAGCACGGAGGGAGGAAGGAGTAGAGATGAAGGGAGGAGTGAGATGTTTTACGCATCTGTTCGAAAATATAGTGATATCTCCGCACACGGGCCCTGATGCGTATCAACCCAGTCCTTCTCTTTCAACATGGGGGGAATCGCCGAGACATCTGTAGCCGTGTTGGCTCAAGCAGCGGCCCGAAGGTTTTTGCGATAGCCCGAGCAGTCACAGACATGGCGATTCCCTGCTGGCAGGTTGCTCTCCTGGTGTCTTTCCACATCGCCATCCTGCTCGGAGGCGTGCCTGCCGTTTCTCGGATGTACAGACGAGGTGCGACACCAGCAGCGCCGCACGATACCGAAGGCGGGCCAGCCACAACTGGGGGAGCTGTGGTCCTTACCCCCCTGGGGGGCCCATCGATTTCGACACCCCCCATCGAGAGATCTTCGATGCGATGGGTTCCCCCAGGGGGGGTGAGGACCACGGCTCCCCCAGTTGTGGCTGGTCGGGAAGGCCTATCGCACCCTGGCGTGGACCGGGGTCGGCGCGTCGTCCCGGGCAGTGGCCACCAGAACACGACCCAGTCTGCCAGTTCTATCGGGCGTCGGCTCCTTCCCAGCGTTCGGGGGTGGACCGACCTCCTACCCTGACACGTCGATTAGTGAATTGGCCGTTTTCGGTTCGCGAGAGGGCTTCGCGGCCGTCATTTCTGCGGGTCCAGGTCCGTCGGTTTCGGTCCCAGGCCGTTTTCACTAAGGGGAGGTTTACTAAAGGGAGGTTTGTCCACCGCCGAAGCGTGACCTACTCGATTACAGTAAAATTCTACCACTCGGGCAGCACATGGTTTCAGTCCCTGCTGGATGGTAACGAGCACGTGACGTATCTTAAGGAGTACACGAAGGATATACGATGTGCGGGCCGAAAAGGTTGTGAAGATAGCGCAGTTGACAGGGTCACCCAATTTTTCCAGGGAGAATTTCACACATCATCCGTTGGTTTTACTACGAACCCCATGACGTTTTGTTCAGATAGTGATTGCACACGGTCTTTCTTTCTTCAAGTGACAAGGTCGGTTCCAACCATGCGCATCATATTTCTTGAGAGAACAAACATAGTGAAAATGGCGTTGGCTGGAGACGGATACGGCCACATTCCCGGCAACAATGAAGTTCTGAAGAAGTTCATGGCCATGGCCAAACTTGATCGGCGGCCTGGCCATGCCAGGGGGAGGATCGTTCCAAGCGCGCTATTAAAGGATTGTGAGTTTCTTATTGAGGAGGTTGACGCCATGAGACCGTTTTGCACGGTTCGCCGCTCGACCCGGTTGTCAGACCTTGATTCCCTTAGGGCTTGTCGACTTTCCGCCAATCGACTTGTGAGAATCGAGCCAGATAAACCCAGGTAAATGCAGATAAATCGAGGTAAATCCAGGTAAATCTAGATAAATCTGGGTAAATCCAGCTAAAACCAGAGATCTAAAGTTCGAGCACTTCGCGGCCGCTCCAGCGCGAGTCGAAGGACGGCAGACGTTAAGCCTTTAACGATTGATCCCTGCCCCTCCCCGCCCCCGGGATGCCCTCACAACATCGGCTGCGCAGGTCCGAGGGGGAAGCACGCAGCAACGGCGCGCGCGGGCATGCGCGGGGCTGTCCAGAGCGAAGAGATTGAGTTGTCGGCAGGCACCTCCCTCCCCCCGAATCGGGTAACTCGGGCCGTCGCTGGAATCTATATATATATATATATATTAAACAAAAAAAAAAAAAAAAAAAAAAAAAAAAAAAAAAAAAAAAAAAAAAAAAAAAAAAAAAAAAAAAAAAAAAAACGATCTCCATTCTGCCGACCCCACGGCGAGTGGAGAAGTTGGCGGAAGTCGCCATTCGGAGGTAGGTGTTGCAGTGATTGCGTTCGTCGCGGGTCCGATGGCAAAGAATGCGTTCCCAGCCCTGCTTTTCGTAAGGTCTTCGCCTTGAATGGAGCAGTCTGGCTCTCCATACTTCTTCTTCTTCTTCTTCTCCTCCGCCTCCTTCCTCATCTTCCTTCTCCTCCACCCTTTCTTGCGCTGCCTTTCTTCGCTGGGGGGCAGCCCCTTGCCTTTTCTAGGGTTTGTGGCCCCGTCGCGGGGGTGTTCCCGCTTCATCCTGGCATTTATATGTTGTTTTGTCTTGTCGTTGCCGCCTGAAGTTCGTCTCATATCTTGCGCTGCCTGGAGGGCTGTCACCTGCGACCTTCTTCCGATGTCGTGGGCGCCTGGGATGCCCAGCGGCGTGGAGTCTTTCGCATACCCAGAAGAGGCCTCGCGGCTCCCAGGAAGTTGCCACCTGAGGAATTGTCGCCATTTTAGCAGTCACCTGAGGCCCAGTGGAGTAGAGCCATTCTTCGACCCAAACCCCCGACTTGGCAGCCGAAGAGGAATCCCGATGGTCAAACAAGGCCAGAAAGTACGGAAGGAGATTGGGAGAGGGGGCAGGATAGTGCCGAAGAGGACGTGGGCGCAGGAGGGGAAGCGGGCGAGGAGGACGGGAAAGGAAGATCGAAGGGATGAACACTCAGGGGTAGAATGCTGAAGCGCGAGGGAGGGCCCTCCTACTCTTCATCATCCTCCTCATCTCCCTCCTCTTCCTCCTCCTCCTCCTCCTCCCCCTGCTTCTCCTCCCCCTGTTCCTCCTCCTCCTCCTCCTCCTCCTCCTCCTCCTCCTCCTCCTCTCCTGTCCCACTTCTCTTCTCCCCTCCTCGTTCTCGTCATTCTCCGTACCCCTCAGGCCACCCCAGCAGTTGCCGTTCACTCCCTTGTCAGTACGTCCCTGGGCATTCCCTTCAGCAGCCGAATGAATGAATGAAGCCGCGTGTCCGTAGTCACATGAGCAATGGCACGAGCGTGCGCTAGGCAGTATACTTGCGCACTGCCGCTTTCCAGGCTTCTGCTGTCAAGGTGCCCAAATTGCTTATATGACAACCAACATGAGGACAAATATGGTGCGCATGCTCATACAACTCTGACGCCCACGCCTGCTGGGGCCTGCCCCTCTTTCGGCGGCGGGGCTGCTGTGCCAAGTCGCAGGGGGAAGGCTGGAAATTGACCTGCCTGGCAGGACGGTCGTTGCACTTGCGCGCAATATCCCCGAACTAAACCATTTGCCGCTACAACAGAAGGTCGCTGAGCTTGGCCCGCCGGGCTCGCTGAAGAACCTCGGCGTTGGGAGCGCGACTGACATATGAATGCGCTATGCCCCGGAGTTTCTGCTCATTCGCGCTTGCGCAACCAAGACGTGCGCAGACTATACAAGAGCGTCGACTCAACGCATGCCGCGTCTATAATGAGCTTCCTCCTAGTCGACAGGGAAGAGTGAGACCAGATGCGCCGCAGGGAATCGAAAACTGCTCGGGCGAGGCCGACCCGCCGGCTCAGTTCCGCTCCGACGGGCCCGTCGGATGTCAGGACGCTCCCCTGGTAGACCATGCTCTTCATTTCCTGAGAAAGGGCAGCCGCCAGGCTCGAGCATGGCAGAAGCGCTGCACCCTGTGGCTATGAGCTCCAGCTTCTCGCGGTTATACTGCAGGCCGTAGTTGATGAGCGCGTTTTCCACCACCACCACCATAAGTTGGATGGGGCGAAGGGGGAGGAGGAGGAGGAGGAGGAGGAGGAGGAGGAGGACCCCCCCCCCTCCAACTTATGGTGGTGGTGGTGGAAAACACGCTCATCAGTAGTTGGCGCCAGCATCCGAGATGGCCTTCCTGCGCAGCTCCGCCTCCACAGCGCCCGGGGCGACGATCAGCGCGTCGTCTGCGTGCACCAGGTCGCTGGCGTCGCCAGCAGCGTCGCCGAGCGGGGCCTTCGCGTCTCGGAGGAGGACAGTCATCAGGATGGCAACAAAAGGAGCGGCGATAAGGGACAACCCTGGCAGATGCCAGCCAGCTGCTCCCGCTGCCCCGAGGTTTTGCCTGCCTCGCGAACAGTGGAATTCCTGTTGGTGGAGATCGCCTGGACAATATGTAGCATCTTGTCTGCCAGCAAGAAGCGGCGGAGGGCTGTGACCTGAGCATCGGGCACGACGCTATCAGAAGCCTTTGCCCAGTCCAACGCAAGAAGTACCAGCGGCGTGTCCTGCCGCGAATAACGCCTCCTCCAATTTGCGCCTCGCAATGACGATGGCATCAGTGGTAACCGCCGACGGACGATAATGGACCCCCATTGGATAATAGAGTTCGGGGTTGTGGCGGTGAAAATACAATATGTTCCCGGGGAAGGTAAGTTATGATGATGATGGTGACGATGATGATGTTGATGGTGATGACGGCACAAGACTCGCTCGAGAGATCTCGAGGCTCGTGACTAAGCAGGCGCGCGACACAAGGCTGACCCGAAAAATCTCGAGGCTCGTGGCTATTTGCCAGCAGGCGCACGGCACAAGGTTGACTCGAGAGATCTCGAGGCTCGTGGCTAAGCAGGCGCCTACAGTTTGCCAGCGCAAGAGAGGTCCTTGGCCGATCTGGCCAAGAAACCTCTCTTGCGCTGGGCTTCGAACCACTCTCCCATGCAAGCACGGCATCCTTTGGGGCCGTCTTTGCATGGGAGACACTTGGTTAGCACTTGGGAGACACTCGCGGCCGCGAGTCGCTCCTGCATCAGGGGGAACGGAATGCTCGTGGTATTGCAGTCGACTCGCGTAGTAAGGATGGGCGGCAATGATGCAAGGTCCTTTCAAGGCCCAAAGATGGGCCGAAGTGGCAATAATGTAAGGCTATAGCAATGTTGCTCACCCCTACCACGCGGGTTGAATGTGAGATTAATAATAGGAGCACGAGCAGGAAGAGATAAATAATGACGGTGGGGGGCGGAAGAGAAAACAGGATGGCCCCATAACCGGTTTTGACACCAAAATTGGATTCGGTGCTTTATGTTTTGTTTAGAAAATCGTTGTCCTCCTCGCGTGTAGGGGGGTCGATGGTGGGACCCCGCGGGGGATAAAAAACTCCCCGGGATAAAAAGTTCGGCTCCTGGGGGGGGGCAGAAGGAAGAGAAAGAGAGGGAAGAGAAGCAAAAGGAAGAGAAAGAGGAAGAGCAGGCACAGCATTTTTGGAGCTATTGCTAGTCAGCACGAACCGTGTGAGGGGTGCGCTTAAAAAAGTAATTCGGTCAACTCCAATGCTCCGCCTGCTCGAAAAAAAAACGCACGCACGATCAAAATCCAATCGGTCCCTATGGCCGTGCCACAGGTTCCTGATTCGGGAACGGCTAAGAACATGCGAATCCCATGGCCTCGCCGCACGTTCGTAACGAGGGCAAACGGAACTGGTGAAAATCCCACAGCCTTGCCACACGCTTGTGAAAGCGGAAGCTGGTATGGTGAGGCCACCATGGCCATGTTCAGCGTTTTTGATGTTGTTGCTTGTCAACCTGATCTGCTAGCAACTTCGATCCCCGCAATTACCCGTGGATTAGAAAGTTCGGCCTCCGCGCCTTCCTCCACACTTACATCCTGTTGAACGGGGATATAAAAATAGAGGGGGTTAAGGGGGGGTACTGTATTATCGCCCGTCGGCGGTTACCGTGCTCTGACTTAAACCCGAACTGCGTCCGCCAAATTTTGTTTTCGGCCCGGGCTCGCTTCAGGCGGTGCAGGAGAAGTGCCGCGAAGCCGCGAAGAGCTTATATCCAGCCTGCAACAAGCAGATTGGCTTGTAATTATGGCACGCGGCTGGGCCGCCCTTCTTGAAGATGGAGATCACCAAGGACTCATGCCAGCTGCGCGGGATCTCACCGTCTTCCCAGCATCTCTGACACAACGAAATGGCCCAAGCTCGCGCTGGTGCGTTTCGGCGACAGATCGCCTTCCAGAAATCTCCAAGAATAGCGTCTGAGCCACAAGCCTTCTTCCACTTCAGCGATATTGCCGCCTCGACGACCTCCCATTCCTGCACAAGCCCGACTTCCACCGGATGAGCGGGGTCCAGCATAGCTGTCTGCATGGGCGTGGTGTTCTGCGCGGCCCACTGTACGCTGCTGAGATAGTCGGCCGTTGTCTCCTGGCGGGAATCGGAGTCGACTAGCCCGCCATGCAAATCTCTCAACCGGCCCCGCTTTGGTGCAAACCCCTTTCTCATTTACGAATTTGGCCCAAATCGCCGGTAGCGAGCAGGTGCTCTAACCACTCTGATCGGTCCTTTTTGACAGACACCTTCACATGCTGATTCAGCCTGCTCTCGGTAGCCACGTCCCCGCGGCGCCTGGCGTCTGTGCGCTTCGTG
>CAUYUJ010015467.1:246468-286468 GCA_963575745.1 Prorocentrum cordatum
AAATCGAAGCCGTGTTTGTCACCAATGCTTGCGTCTGACAAGGCAGAGGTGTTTCCGCGTTGCACATGACGCGTCACCCGTTGCGTGCCCGATGCGCAGGGGAGCTCGGGAGCGTCGGAGCCCCAGGAGCCGCCTCGGCGGCTGACCTGCAGGGGCGGACGAGAGGCTCACACAGGGGCCCTCCTCCGAGTCCCTCTTCCCTCCCCCCCCTTCGTGCCAGACGACACGACGGGTTCCACTCTTTAGTACAGCGCGGCGTGGTTTGGGATTGTTCGTAGGATTGTCGCAGGCATTTGTTTTGTCGCACGCAATTGTCTTGGTTCTTCTGCAAGTGTCACCTTACAAAGTATGACTGACATCATGTTTCACGGTCGTTAGCTCATATCCTTGACGATGACCATGTCTCAAAAAGTACCCCCGCGCTCGTTGCCGGCATCAGTTGCGCCCCAGGTGCTCTGCAGCCCCCGCAAGGGGACCCAGGTGGGCTTAGCGAGCTTCGAACAGCAACTACGTCCCCTCACCTCGCCGTTTCTCTACCCCTTCCTTGCCTCCGCCCGCCCGCCCCCCCTCCCATCGCATTCGCGTCCATGCCGTTGCCGTCCGTGAGAAGGAGGAGGTGCTTTCCCAGGACAGCATCCTCGCCGTTTCGGCGCATCCTTCGCCGTTCTCGCTGGCCAGCCCCCGAGTGCACCTCTGCGGTCTGGCAGCAGCTCGGACTTGCCTGGAATCCTGAGGCCTGCAGGGAGCTTCTCTGAGCTACTGCCAGGCCGTGGCGGCAGCGTCGAGAGGACGGTCCAACATCAGGACGAGAAGGAGTGAGAACGATGACCGACAGCATGTCCTGCTCATCTCGGGCATAGCCTCGAGAGGACGGTCCAAAATGGGAAAGATAAGGAGCGGGAACGATGACCGACAGCATGGCCTGCTCATCTCGTGCAGCTTCTGTTGTCAGTTTCGCAGCGAGCGATGTCAATTCCTGATGCCTCGGGCATCCCAGCAAGCCCATCCAGGACAGATTCCTGGACAAGCTGTAGCGAGCAGGGATGTGGAGGCGGAGGAGGAGGAAGCGGAGAACGTGGACAACGGGGTCCCCCGCCTCCCCTCGATTCAGGAGAACAAATAGTCGGCGGGAGTCGGGTTCGAATGTCGCCACCGACGGTAGGCTCGCATGGTGTCCACCGGCGGCGACCCCGCCGCCGGCGGCTAGAATCGGTCGATGTTAAACGATCCTGACGTTTCGGGATCGGCCGATCGTACAAGGTTGAACGATCCCCGCGGTGTCAGGAACCGACGCTGGGGTCGGCACGACACGGACCAGTCGTACAGTGGGGGCCCATGCCAAGAAACACCTTGCTTGCCTCGAGGGTGCCCTGGGTTTCTTGCGCTTCGATGGTTTCGCGATGGAAAGCGTGGCGTGCCCACACCAACACTTATTGGACGTCCTGGGGTCTCAGGGCTGGGTTTCTTGTGGAAGGTCTCTTGTGGACTGGCCTCCACTGTATGCCTTTCGAGGGGTGGCCGCGCGCCGCACGCCCACCTGCGCGCAGAGGCGCGGGGTAGGTTCGCGAGTCGTGTCGGCACGGCGGCGGCCCCGGCGCGTGCGCTCAAGGTTCAGGAGGGGAAAAACATACAGACACAATGAATCGTCGATTCCCCAGAAAATATGGGAAAATATGGGAAGTGGGGGGGGGAAGACGAAAAGCCAGAAAATATTGGGAAAAGATGGGGAATAGTTTTATTTGTGTGTAGTTAGTTGTGTGTTCCAGGGCCCCTTCAGAGGTCGAGCGCCGCCAGGAGCCCCGAGTCGGCCAGTGTGCGGTCTGGCAGTCGAAAAACACCAGTCGGTCAAGGTGGGCCCCCTGGCGGCGCCTCCGGCGCCCCACCTGGCGCGCTCCGCGCGCCAGGGAGGGGGGTCCAGCGCGAAGCAAACGGAATCGTCAAGGTAGGCCAATCCACGTGTCGAAGAACGAAAAACGGCATAAGCATAAACTGTTGGATCTGCGCTGGGGCCACCTGGCGGCGCCTCCGGCGCCGCACCTAGCGCGCTCCGCGCGCCAGGAAGGGGGGTCCAGCGCGGATCCAAGAAAGCCGCGCGGACCGTCCAACAGTTCATGTGTATGCCCTTTTTTGTTCTTCAAGCGTGGGCGACGCAAAAAAGCGGAGTCTTCTGCGCCGACATTAGCGCGTAAGTTGCCCGCGTAAGTTCGCGCGTGAGCGCCTTCGTTCCCAGTGTAACGTGCCGCGCTGGCGGCCCGCGTAAGCTGCGGCGTGAGGTCCCTGTGCCATCTCGCGTAAGACCCGTTCTTCATCGTCGCTCACGTGGCGTCGGAGACCGATGCCGAAGTCGTCACGGCACGAAGCTGCCGCAGGATGCGGCGCAGCGCGCCTTTTGTGCCCACGGCTGTTCACCTCGGCGCCTCCCTCTGTCGCTGTTGCGAGGCGTTCTATCCGTGCCACATTTGGCATCCTCGCTTCTTCCTCTACCCCTTGCCCCTGCTCTTCCTCTGCCCGCCCCTGCTCCTCGTCCCTCCCCTCTCTTCCTCTCTTTCTCTCTCTCTCTCTCTCTCTCTCTTCCTCCTCCTCTTCGTCCCCTCCTTGTCTGCCCCATCCCCATCTTGCTCTCTCTCTTCATACAGTGGAAACCCATGCCAAGAAGCACCCTGCTTGCCTCCAGGGTGCCCTGGGCTTCTTGATTGTCGATGGCTTTGCTGTGGAAAGCGTGACGTGCCCGCACCAAGCATCAATGGACGTCCTGGGGTCTCAGGATTGAGTTCCTACTGGAAGGTTTATTGTGGTCGAGCTCCTGCCATATCCCTTTCCCTTTCCATCTTTCTCTTCCTGCCCCGTCCCCTCCTCCACGTAAACATCGGCGCAGGGTGCTTCCCGCCGCCGGCTGCCGCGGCGAGATGCACTTGGTCATGCTCAATGCCAGCAGAGCCTGATGTCGCAGTCGCGCAGAACACTCGGCATCTGCTTCCCATGTATCGTGTGGCCTACAGTCCGTAAGCGTGTACAGCGTTCCAGACGCTGGCGTGGCGTTCGCCAGCTGAGGCCAGCACCATGCACCATTCGCAGTGGCTGCGCTGGCCAAATGGGTGCCGCCACGCTTTTGAGCTTCGTGCCGTGGGTAGGTGCACGTGGCATGCTTAGCCTCCGTTGGGCGAGCAGGCTTGCACAATGACAGCGGAGTCGAGGGGTAGAGGGACACTAGTTCAAGTTCTTTGCAATCAGCCAGCCGTTGACTCGGTCGCTGCTCAGCAAATCACCCAGATTGCCTCGCAGTCGCCCGACGCAGCTCCCCATTCTGATTGAGATCGTCGCCTTCTTCCGCGGACGTCGGTTTTTCCTGCGCCTCCTCCTCCTCCTCCTTCGAGCCGTTCCTCTCCTACCCTTTCCCCTCCACCGCCTCCCCCTCCACCTCCACCGCACCACCTCCCCCGCCCCTTCCCACTTCCCCTTCCCTGTCCATATGCTTCGACCTCATCCTTTCCTTTTCTTCCCTTCCTCTCTCCTTCGTTCCCTTCCCCTTCTCTCCCCCCTCTCCATCCCGGCATCGGAACCGTCCCTGCTTGCCTGGAGATGTCCGCGGGTATGTTTCCTTTTCCTCATCTGGGTCTGGAGTCGGGTTTCCCCCGTTCGCTCAGCCCTGCCCAGGGGTTCTACCAATGATAGAAGAACAAAAACGCCATAAACATAAACTGTTGGCGCTCCGCGCGGATTTCTTGGATCTGCGCTGGACCTCCCACCTGGCGCACGGAGCGCGCAAGGGGCGGCGCCTGAGGCGCCGCCGCCAAACGTGTATGTTTACGGCGTTTTCTTTTTCTAAATGAGGGCCTGTCCTTTCATTAAATCGGCCCTGTCCCTCTACAGGAGGAATATTCAAAAATAGTTATATAAAAAATAGTCGGGCGACTTGTTTGAAGATTGTTTGATCCTTTTTGAGCATGTTTTGGCTATTGTTAGTTGTTCCTCGAAAATCGGCCTGTAGGGGGACAGGCCCGACTTAATTCTTGCACCCAGCCGCGAATCCGAGCCAGCCCCCTCCCCACGCCCTCCCCCGTGGCGATCTCGGCCCCGGCCCTCCCCACCCCCCCCTGGAGGCCGCCGCCCCCGCGCCCATGAGCGCCGCGGCCGGCGCGCCCGCGCCGTGGCTGGCGCCGCTGCCCATCTCGGTGGCTCCAAGATGGGATCCTGCTTGGCATCGCTCGGACGTGTGCATTTTTCCTTCGGCGAGGACCATCGAGGAGCATCCTCGATCATTCGGCGAAAAAAACACGCACGAAGCCGACAAAAAACACAGGAAATGGACGTCCGAGCGATGGCCAGCCTGAGGGATGGGGACCTGAGAGAGAGAACGCGTTCACGGGCGCCTGCCTTGGGAACATCCGGCGGCGCGTTTCGAGCCGGGGTGTGGGCCCACCCCACCCCCACCCCCCTCCGTCACGGCAGGGGCGCGAGGGGGGGGAAGGGGGGGTTCGAACCCCCCTTCCTCCATCCAGAGGGGGGGGGCCGGTTCCACCCCCCCTGCAAGCGACCACAGAACGCGCTCTTTCGGACCTAGGGACCCAGAGATCCAACGTATGGAACAAATCAAGACGGACTTGTTTCGCAATTTGTAGCCTCCAGCGGCCCTCGCTGGGCCCCAGAACCGTCAAAAAACAACTCAGGATGAAAAGCCGGTCCTGGGGAATGGGTCGAGACTTCCGGGGACCCCGCAGTGAACAAATCACGGCATCGGATCCTTGGGGATAGTTAAGACGTGAGCCAAGGGTGGATTAATAGTGTATAGTGTTTCTGGCACCTCGTCCTTAGGACCCCATCCCTCAGGACCCCATCTTTGAACCCCCGACCCTCGCGTGGCTCGTCGTCCTCGAGGCCGGCGACGAGCCGGGCGGCGCGGCGCTGGAGGCCGCGACGTGCTTCTACAACGGCTGCGCGGACGGCGGCCGCGCGCCCGCGCGCGGGGGACCCCAGCCGCGGCGGCCCTGCCTGGCGCTGGGGCTGCCCGCGGACGCGCCCGTGTCGCGGGCGCTGCGGCAGCGGCGCGAGGCCGTGGTGCACACGGGCGCCTGGGAGCAGCGGGAGCGCTTGCCGAAGAAGAGAACGCGCCAGGAGCCTGAACTTTTGGCGCTCCGCGCGGACTTCTCGGGCCCGCGCGGGGCCCCCCTGGCGGCGCCTCCGGCGCCGCCCCTGGCGCTCCCCGCGCGCCGGGGAGGGGGGCCCGGCGCAGATCCGAGAAATCCGCTCGGAGCGCCCAAAGTTTGTGCTTACGTATGTCGGGTCGGGCGAAAGGGGGGGTTTGGGAAAGGGGGGGTTACGAAATCTGCTGCATGCAGCTGGTTTCGGCCCGACCGAGGGGCCCATTCCTCGATACATGGGCGCCTCCGGCGCCGGGAGGCGCCGGGAAAATCAGCTACGTGAGCTGATTCTCAAACCCCCCCTTTGCTATCCCCCCCTTTCGCCCGACCCGAGTATGGCGCTCTTTCCTCTTCCAGCTTGGCGCGGCTGCTCGCCGCGGGGGCCGCGCTGCGCGCCGAGGTGCCGCCCTCGGAGCTGGCGCCGGCGCCCGGGGCGGCGGCGGCGCGGCGGGTGGCCGCGGCGCCCGTGGCGCTGGCGTGCGGCCTGCGGGAGGAGGTGCCGCTGGGGGGCGGGCGCGCGGCCTTCTTCCTGGACGTACCAGCCTGGAACGTACCCATCGGTCGTTGAAAGTACGGTAGGTCTGCGTCGTGTCGACCAGCGGCGACCCCAGCGCGGGCGTTCAAGGTTGAACGCCGCCGGCGACCCAGAATCGATCGATGTTGAACGATCGGACGTTGCGGCAGCGGCCGATCGTTCAAGGTTGAACGATCCCTGCGGTGTCAAAAACCAACGCTGGGGTCGGCACGACAAGAACCTGCCGTAGGTATTCTTGGATTCCCAGATGCCAATCTGCTTTCAGCGCCTTCCTGCTCGAAGAGTCGAGTGGTTCTCCCTCTTCCCTCCTCTTCAGGAGGCGGGGCGGAAGCCCAATATATTTCCGACGCCTTCCTACTTCATGTTTCTACCTACTTCTTCCGACCGATGGGTATCCCTATCCCTGAGATTGGCACGCCAAGAGGCGATGACGATCTCAGGGCTTCGCCTTCAAAGAATAAGAGAATGCCTAAGATTGGCATCGTGCTGAGGAGGTGCCCAGCATAGGGGTAGGGACATGTTCCAGGCTGGTAGTGGACGTGGTGGGCGTGCACGTCGCGGGGCGCGTGGTGGACGCCGCGGGCGCCGTGGACGCCCAGGCGCTGCGGGCGGTGGGCGCGTGGGAGCCCTCGGGGCGGGGCGGGCTCGTGGCCGCCCGGGAGGAGTACGCCATGGCCTTCCCGGAGGAGCGGGACGGCGAGGGCCGCTGGGTGGTGCCGGGCTGCGCGCGCGCGGGGCCCGCGGCCGCGGGCGCTCGCGGCGAGGGGGGCGTGGATCGGCGGCTCGAGCCCAGAGATGCGGCGCTCCCCGAAATCGGAGCTGGCGGTCGGGGGCCGTTCTCGGCCTCCGGGGGCCCTCGCCGGGCCCTGGGACCGTCAGGAAACAGCCCAGGATTATTCGGCCACGCGCAGAGGGGGGTAGGGGGGGAGGGGAAGGCTTCTTAGAAGCACCCCTGCTTCTAAGAAGACTTCCCCCCTCCCCCTACCCCCTACCCCCTTGCGCGCGTCGCCAAACTATTAAAACAGGTCCTGGAGAAGTGGTCCAGACCTCCGGGGCCCACGCATCGAGGAAATTGGAGCAGCGAGGTGTCTGGGAAGATGTGGGGCCCTGAGGGGTGGGGCCCCGAGGACAGGAAGGGGTCCCAAGTCAGAAAGGCGACGTCTGAGGCCCCTCGTCCACTTGGGCTTAGCTCGGGCCTGTCCCCCTACAGGGGGATTTTGGGCGAAAAAAAGAAAATACTCCAAAAATAGCCCCCGAATGGTCAAAAGATAGTCAAAAAATCGTACCCACACTAACTTCTCGCTACTTTGGAAGATCCCCCCTGTGGGGGGACAGGCCCGACATGGTCTGAGGCCCTCTCCCTCCCGGGCCCCGGCCTCGGGCCGCCGAGCGGAGTACCTGCCCCCGCAGCTCCCGGGGCTGCCGTTCAACCCGTTCAAGGCCCTGCTCGTGCCGAGGCCCACCGCCGGACCTGAACGGTGCGCTGGGCGATCTCGTGGGCCGTGTTTTCGTTTTGCGGTCGTCTTGCGGCAAGGGGCGGGTCCGAGACAAAAAAGCGGGGGAGGACGAAAACGGTGCGTTGGGCGATCTCGTGGGCCGTGTTTTCGTTTTGCTTCCGTTTTGCGGCAAGGGCGGATCCGAGACAAAAAAGCGGGGGAACACGAAAGATCAGAAGGATAACGAAAAACGTTTTGCTGTCGTTCTGCGGTAAGGGCGGATCCGAGACAGAAAAGCGGGGAAAACGAAAACACAGAACGAGAACGAAAAGCACCGTGCAGGTTCGGCCCTGCCGAGGCCCATCGCCTGGGTCTCGACGCGGGGGGACGGGGGGGACAACCTGTCCCCGTACTCGTTCTTCGGGCACCTCGCCCCCGACGTCGTCTTCTTCGGCGCCGGCGGCGCGCACGCCGACGGAGGCGAGAAGGACGCGCTGCGCGACGCGCGGAGCTCGGGCGTGTTCTGCGTGAACGCGGTGCCCTGGGAGCTGCGGCTCGCGATGAGCGCCTCGGCCGCCGAGGCGCCCCGGGGCGAGGACGAGTTCGAGCTGGCGGCGGCGCCCGGGTGCCTCGCGGGCGCGGCCCGGCCGCGGAAGGGCGCCTGCGCCCGCATCGACGCCCCGTGCGTGGCCAACGCGCCGCTGCGGCTCGAGTGCCGGGTGCTTGCCCTCGTGGCGATGGCCGAGGCGCTCGACGTGGCCGTCGTCGGCCAGGTGCTCCACGTGGCCGGCGAGGGGCTCGGCGGCGCAGCCTCGGGGGTGGCCGCGCGGGGCGGGTACCACAACTACTTCCGCGTCGCCGCGGAGCACACGCTGGACCCCTTTGACGCAGCGGCTGCATGGTGACGCTGCGC
Source organism: Prorocentrum cordatum (assembly GCA_963575745.1). Lineage (NCBI taxonomy): Eukaryota > Dinophyceae > Prorocentrales > Prorocentraceae > Prorocentrum > Prorocentrum cordatum. Next base: position 254,491 of record CAUYUJ010015467.1, read on the forward strand.
TGCAGAAGCCGAGGAGGGGGAGGAGGGGGGTGGGAGGAGGGAGAGGAAGGGGAGGAAGGGGAGGAAGGGGAGGAGGAGGAGGAGGAGGAGGAGGAGGAGGAGGAGGAGGAGGAGGAGGAGGGGGAGGAGGGGCAGCGGGAGGTCGAGCAGAAGCGGGAGTGAGGAGTGTAGGAGGCAAAGGAGGAGGAGGAGCAAGAGGGATGCAGGTTTGACATGAGGTCGACGCTCATTCGAGAGGCCTCAAGACGGTCCCGAGATGGTTTCAAGGGCCCCCCAGAGCCCTCCAAGGACCCCCCCAAGAGGCCAACATGGCTCCAAAGCTTGAAGACCATCACTGTTTTTTGCCGTCTCGCCGTTTCGCCTCTGATGGGCCTCGGAGTGGACCGCCTGTAGTGCCCTGCTAAGGTGTCGAAGCTCGTTTGGGGGGCCGATTTGAGCCTGTTCGGCCGCCTCTTGATCTGTCTTGGCGCACTCTCGGGGTGCTTTGATGCAATCTGGGGAGCGTCTCACGTCACCACGGGCAGCACCCTCTCTCCACGGAGCGGTGACCGACAACACGGGCACGGCCCACGGGGTCGACGGACCAGGCCACAGCCGCCAGGTCACTGACTCTGATGTGGTGGCCCGGTCCTGACTGCAGACGCCAGTCGCCGCCAGGCGTCACGGCGTTTCGGGGGTGGACAGACCTCCTACCCTGACACGTCGATTAGTGAATTGTCCGTTTTCGGTTCTCGAGAGGGCGCCGCGGCCGTCATTTTCCGGGCCTGCGCCCGCCAGGTTTGGGCGCCCGTGGTCGTTTGCACTAGACCACGTTTTGCTAAAGGGGGGCCTGTCCATCCCCGAGCGTTGTTCCGGCCAGCGCGTGGGGTCGGTGCAGCTCGTCGCCGATGGTGCCGAAGCGGCGCCGGCCGTGGCGGGGCGGCGCCGCGGGCGCCTCGCCCCGGGTGGGCGCTGCGCGGGCGCCGCGCCTGGCCATCGCCCGCTGCGGGGTCCCCTGGCCCTGTGACGAGGATTGGGCGGGGCCCCCCCAAGTCGGGCGACAGCTCCTCCGTCTCCTCCTCCTCCTCCTCCTCCTCCTCCTCCTCCTCCTCCTCTCCTCCTCCTCCTCCTCCTCCTCCTCCTCCTCCCTCCTCCTCCTCCTCCTCCCCTCCCCCTCCCCTCCTCCTCCTCCTCCTCCTCCTCCTCCTCCTCCTCCTCCTCCTCCTCCTCGTCATCGTCCTCGTCCTCGTCCTTCTTATTCCTCTTACTTTGCGACGAAGGTTGGGCGCCCTCTGCAAGCGGCTCGCGCCTGCGCGGGGCTCCCGCCCCGCGCGCGCGACCCCGCAGCTGCTGGCGCCCCCTTCGGATGCCTCGTCGCTGGGCTGACACGATGCCGCCCCGAAGGGCATTGTGGAGCCCGCCGCCGCTGGTGCCCTCGGCTGGGCGCCTCTCCTTGGGCGCGGCCCCCCCAAGTCGGGCGACAGCTCCTCCTCCTCCTTATTCGCCCTCGTCCTCGTCCTCCTCCTCGTGCTCGTCCTTGTTCTTCTTAGTTTGAATTGTTTTTGTTTTTATTATGTGTTGGGTTAGTCTTATTGTTTGTCTGTTGTTTATGCATAGTCCTCGAATTGCTTCTATTCTTCGTAGTCGTAATATTATGCTTATTGTATCATTACTAGTCCGATTGAGATTCTGCTCACTAGTTGCCAAATCTTATCATTTGTATTATTGAGTCGCTTCGCTCATTCCGCCGGCCCATCTTGCATCACTGGTGCTACATGTTTGTGTGACCGTGGCGAGCGAGGAGGAGGAGGAGGAAGAGAGGAGGATGAGGGGCCTCTTAGGGTGCCCCTTGTGGGGTTCTCTTGGGGGCTCTAAGCGGCCTCTTGGAGTCTCTTGGGGGGCTCGTGGGGGCTTCCTGGTGCCTCCTGGGCGCCTCTTCGGGCCGAGGGCTCGAAATGTCTGTTCGGGTTCCTCGTCTGGCCCCCTCTTGGGGCCGTCCCGGGGATATATCTTGGGCCATCCTGGGGATCTCTTGGGCCGTCTTGGGCCCTCTTGGGGCTCTCTTTGAGGCCTCTTGGGCCGTCTTGGGGCGATATTTGGCCCGTCTCTGAGCGTGGGGAAGACGAACAGATGAGAACGCCCAAATCCTTCAAAAAGTCCAGAGACAGACCCCCCCCCTCCCCATTCCGCCCAATGTCGAAACGCCGAGTGAGAAAACACTCACCGATGGCGAGCCTCCTGGAGCCCTCTTGAGACGTTTCTTCGACGCCTCTTTGGGCGTCTTGGGAGCCTCTTGGGGCCGAGGGCTCGAAATGTCTGTTCGGATTCCCCGTCTGGCCCCCTCTTGGGGCCGACCTAGGGATATCTTGGGCCGTTCTTGACGCCTCTTGGACCGTCTTGGAGCCCTCTTGGGCCTCTTGGGGCTCTCTTTGAGGCCTCTTGGGCTGCCTTGGGGCGATATGCGGGGCCTCTTGGGCCGTCTTGGAACGTCGGGAAGCCGCACAGATGAGAACGCCAACATCCTTCAAAAACCATAGGGAAATCTATAATTTTGGCCTCCTGGAGCCCTCTTGAGACGCTTCTTCGAGGCCTGCATGAGGGTCTTGGGAGCGTCTGCGGCCGTCTGGAGGCTATCTTGGAAGTCTTGGACCGATCGGTCGGCGACTCCGAGCCCTCTTGGACAGTCTTGGGGACTCGGGGCCCAGGAGCGCTCGGGGACGCCTGAAAGCCGCGCCCAAAAGGAAAACCCATCTCTGAGTAGGACCGGCCAGGGTACATTTCGTCCCGGGACCCCTAGGGGCCGCCCCGCGCGCGCGAACAAGAAATACTGTTTACCAGTAACAGGATAACCTAGCACGCCTCTGGCCCGTTGGGCCATCAAATTTTCCTCCTCATCCTCACCCTTTTGTAAAATTGCTCCCTCACCCCTCCTCCTCCTCCTCCTCCTCCTCCTCCTCCTCCTCCTAATCCTCCTCCTCCTCATCCTCATCCTCCTTCTCCTCCTCCGCCGTCTCCTCCTCCTAATCCTCATCCTCTCCTCCTCCTCCTCCTCCTCCTCCTCCTCCCTCCTCCTCCTCCTCCTCTCCCCCTCCTTCTCCTCCTCCTCCTGCTCCTCCTCCTCCTCCTCCTCCTCCTCCTCCTCCTGCTCCTCCTCCTCCTCCTCCTCCTCCTCCTCCTCCTCCTCCTCCTGCTCCCACTCCTCTTGTACCTCCTCTTCATCTTGTACCATTTTCTTGACCATCACCCTTTGGCTCTGCCCAGCGGCACAGCCGCCCGCGCCCAGAGAGGCTGGCGCCGTCGGAGAGTCCAACGGGGGCGCGGGCGTCGGCAGCGGCGTGCTCATCGGCAGCTTGCAGCGCCTGGTCCAGGAGAGGGGGGCCCCAGTCCCAGGAGCGAGGAGGGGGGGAGAGGGGGGGAAGGTTGACGAGAGGGAAGACGAGGCGGAGGGGGAGGAAGAGGAAGAGGACGAGGAGGACGAGGAGGAGGAGGAAGGGAGGAGGAGGACTGATGATGATGATGACGGTGGTGCTGAGTGTGGTGGTGATGATGTTGATGCTGATGTCGGTGCTAATACTACTGCTGCTGTTGTTGCTGCTGATGATGGTGGTGATGATGATGCCGTTGATGCTGATGATGAGTATGATGCTGACGGTGATGGTGATGGTGATGGTGATGCTGATTGTGATGATGATGTTGATGCTGATGATGATGATGATGATGATGGTGATGATGGTGATGGTGATTGTGATGATGGTGGTGGTGATGCTGATGCTGATGATGGTGGTGGTGATGATGATGAGGAGGATGATTGGGATGATGAGAATACTGCGGATGAGTTTGATGAGGATGAGGATGACGATCCTGTTGGTTGTGAAGATGATGACGATGACGGCGATACAACGTGTTCATGATGAGATGACGCTGCTGATGTTGGTGGTGATGATGATGGTGGTGATGATGATGACGATGGTCATGATGGTGACGGCGATGCTGATTGATGATGAATAGGTTGATGCTGATGGTGATGATGATGCTGATGATTACGGTCGTGGTGGCGTAGGTGATGGTGGCGAAGGTGATGGTGATGATAATGATGATGACGATGGTGATGTTGATGATGATGATGACGGTGGTGATGATGATAATGGTGACGACGATGTTGATGGTTGATGATGGTGTGCATGATGATTATGCCGATGCTGATGATGATGATGATGATGGTGGCGGTGATGAGGAGGATGATGACGATGAAGGTGGTGATGCTGATGAGGATGATGATGATGCTGACGATGGCGACTGTGGTGGTGATGATGACGATGATGGTGGTAATGATAATGGCGATGGTGACAACGATGGTGATGTCATGATGGTAATGTCGATGGTGATGATGATGGTGGTGGTGGCGACGACGACGATGATGATGGTGATGGTGATGGTGATGGTGATGATGGCGCCGGGTTCCGGGAGTAAGAGGGGGAAGAGAGTCGTTTAGGGGCCCCGCGCCCCAGAAGGCATAGGGAGGGAAAAGAGAGGTGGGACAGATAACGAGGAGGAGGAGGTAGATGTATGGCGATGATGATGGATGGACGGATGGTTGTGGTGGTGATGGTGGTGGTGATGGTGGTGAAAGGGATGATGTTGATGATGAGATTGATCATGTTGATGATGGTGATGATGATGTTGATGATGAAGCAGATGATGGTGTTGATGCGATTGATAATGTTGATGATGATGGCGTTGGTGGTGATGGTGATGGTGATGATGATGGTGATGGTGGTGGAAATGCTGATGGTGGTGGCGATGATGGTGATGATGTCTAAGATGATTGTGGTTATAGTGATAGGGGATGTGGATGGGGATGCTATGGGCTGAGGTGGAGGCGGAGGAGCAGGGGTATGGGGGAGGGGGACGCTGGTTGAGGGGGAAGGTGGACTAGCAGGAGCATAGGGGAAGAAGGAGAAGTTGTGACCGAGGACGCCTTGCGGTGTGACACCGCACGCCCCTTCTGGAAAGAAGGCACGTGCTGCATCTGGTGGCCTCTAGACTCCAGATGAGCGACGGAAGAAGACGGGGTCGGTTGCGCCGATATTCGCGCGTAAGCTGCCCGCGCAAGGCCGCGCGTGAGCGCCCTCGTCTCCAGTGTGGCGTTCCGCGCTGGTGGCCCGCGTAAGCCGCCGCGCATGGTCGCTACGCCATCTCGCGCAAGGCCCGCTTCTTTTCGTCGCTCGCGTGGGGCCTGTGGGGAGCTGCTGGACGCCAGCCGTCTCCCGAGAGCCTCCTTGGCGCCTCCGGGCGGCTCCGGGCATCCAGAAGCACAAGGTCCGTTACCTCCTGCAGAGGCACGGAGCTTCCAGCTGCCCTCAGGGCCTTGCACGGGGGGTATCCCCCGTGGCCTGCCGTGCAGCGGCACGTCGACCCCCTTCGAGCCGAGAGGCGTGTCCTGTTCTCCCAGCTGACGTGCCGACAGGGAAGGGAGGGGAGGAATGGGGGGGAGGGGAGGGAGGGAGGGGAGGGGAGGAGGGAGGAGAGGGATGGAGTGGCATGCTGGGTGCGCTCGCGCCGCATCAGGCATCCGATCCCACGCTCCCATCCCTCCCCATTGCGCTAATGCGTTCTCCATGCGCGGACGCGTGTCATAGCCGACAGGTAACTCTGCAAAAACATAGCTTCATGCGTAATCGGAACATGGGAGCTGTGTACAACGGAGGATGAGATGGCGGGTGAGCAGGATGGTGAGCACGAGGAAAAAGATATCATGAGGAAGGAGGAGGGAGGAGGACGAGGACAAACAGCAGCAGGATCTGGGATCTGGAGTGGAAGAAGCGGGGGGAGGAGAAAGGACTCGGGTCCAGAAAAGTTGCCCGCGCTGGGGTGAGAGCATCACTCTGAACGACGGGAGCAAAGCGCCGATACAGAAATGAGGCCCACGCTGCAGCGGGACCACCACTGTAAAACACCCACGCGCACCGGATTGCAACCACAATCTCAATACAAGCACGTGTGCCCCGTTCCGTACCAGGGCAGAGAGTGCCAGGCATCTTTGGGACGGCCAGGGGAGAGGAGAGCAGTACTCATGTCGTGTAACTCTGGGCCTCCTGAGTCCTAGGTGGGGGTCGGAGGAGAAGGGGTCGGAGGATCGCGCCGCACCGCCGACGCATCGCCGATGCGGCTCGATGCTCGATGCGGAGCCCGATTTCCTTCACGCGGACTTCGCCGATGCATCGCCGACGTCGTCGTCACCGATGCATCGCCGATGCATCGCCGATGCGGCGCGGTCCTCCGACCCCATCTGGGAGGCCTCCAGTCACCGTGCAGCCCGCGGCGGGCCCTGCGAGGCCCTGCGAGGGCGCTGCGAGGGTCGCCCCCCCGAGATGGGCGGGGAGGAGGGGAGGAGGAGGAGGAGGAGGAGGAGGAGGAGGAGGAGGAGGAGGAGGAGGAGGAGGAGGAGGAGGAGGAGGAGGAGGAGGAGGAGGAGGAGGAGGGGGGGCGGGCGGCTCGAGCGAAGGAGGGGCCACGCGGGTGGGCGGCGCGTGCCGCGCTCGGCTCTCCGGAGGCTTGGCATCGCTCGGACGTGTGCATTTTTTTCTCGGCGAGGACCATCGAGGACCATCCTGGACCACCGAGCAATATATACATATCACTTATAATAATAATAATAATAATAATAATAATAATAATAATAATAGTAATAATAACAATAATAACAATAATAAGATTAATCATAATAATAGTAATACGAATACTAATAATACGCAATAATAATAGTAATCATCATAATAATAATGATAATAATAATAATAATAATAATAATAACAATAATAATAATAATACGAATGTTATGTATACAATATTTTTATCATATATAAAACACAAAAAACAAGGGGGAACAAAAAAACGTGAATCCGAAACATGCACGGGAGATGGACGTCCGAGCGGCGGCAGGGAGGCGGGGCCCCAGGCACCCCATCGGGGCTCTGGAGGCGGGGGTCCGTCGGGGCGCCGGATCCTGCAGGATCCTGCAGAGCCGGGGGGGGGGAGTTTGCAGGATCCCGCCCCAGACACGATCGCGTCGTAAAAAAGATCAGGATGGCAGGTTGTTCTATATTTTCGGCCCCTGGGGGCCCTTACCGGGCTTCGGGGCCGTCACAAAACGACTCAGGATGAAAAACCAGCCCTGTGGAAAGGGTCTGGACTTCCAGAGACGCCGTCCTGAAAAAATCAGGACGTCGCATGTCTGGGGCAGGATCCTGCAACTCGGCATCGCTCGGACGTGTGCATTTGTTTCTCGGCGAGGGCCATCGAGGACCATCCTGGACCATCGAGCAAAAAAGACACGCACGAAACCGAAAAAAATGCACGGGAAGTGGACGTCCGAGCGACGGCAAGGCAAGGCCAGACTGACCCGGGCTTGCAGCAGTGACCTGGGTCAGAAGATCCTGCAGGATGTTGCAGGATCCTGCAGGACTTGTTGCAGGATCCTGCGAGGCCAGACTGACCCGGGCTTGCAGAGGGTGGTGGTGGGAGGGGGGAGGGCTTCTCAGAAGCACCCCTGCTTCTTAGAAGGCGCGGGCCCTATCTATAGACGTATGGCCGGCGCCTTCCAAGAAACAGCCTCCTTCTAAGAAGACTTCCCCCCTCCTACCCCCTTGTGCGCGCCGCCAGCCCTGGAATATCTCGGGTGCGTATTGTGGGCCCTCTTGGGCTGTCTAGGGCTCTTGGGGCCCTCTCGGGGCCCGCATCGCAGGGCCCTTCTAAGAAGCAGCCTCCTCCTAAGAAGCCCTCCCCCCTCCCTCCACCCCCTTGTGCGCGCCGCCAAAGGATCCCCGAGCCCCCCCACACACCTCCTCTCGGAGGTTGATCGACCTCCTGCCCTGACACTTCGATTGGTGAATTGGCCGTTTTCGGTTCGCGAGGGGGCGTCGCGGCCGTCGTTTTTGCGGGCCCAGGTCCGTCGGTCCCGGTCCCAGGCCCAGACCGCTTTCACTCAGGGGAGGCTTACCTTACCAAAGGGAGGTCTGTCCACCGCCGATATAAGAAGCACTCCCCCCTCCCTCCAGCCCCTTGCGCGCGCCGCCAAAAGCTCCCCAAGCCCCCCCCCCCGTCGAGCGACGCCCCACGGGCCCTCGGCGGCGAGGCGCAGGCCGTGGCTCGAGGGGGGCGCGGGGCCCAGAGCTCTCCGACGGCCCGAAGTGTGTCCTTCGAGCAGTGGCGAAGCGTCCCGGCTCGCCTATAGCCCCACCAAACAATGTTCTAAGAGCCTTTTGTGGCTCCCACGAAATGTTCTTAGAACGTGACTGGCGGGGTCTGTCTTGTTTCAACACATCGGGTTCATGTTCTAAGAACACTGTTTGTGTTCTCAGAACATTTTGGGGCTCTACGAACATTTCGTGGTAGGACTACAGGAATGCCGGGACGGTCGGTCCGTGCCCAAGTCCTCAGCCCGGGCGCGGCCTCTCGGCGTGGGCCTCGGGGGCCCCCGAGGCCCACGCCGAGGACCCTCGAGGCCCCCTCGGCGTGGGCCCCTCGAGGACCCCGGGGACACTGCCCTCCTCTTGGGGCCCGGAGGAGCACGGGGAGGGGGGGGCCCTCCCCTGGAGGCCAGGGCGAGAGGCGCCCGGCTCCCCGCCCCACGCGCGCCGTGCCGCGCCCTCGCTGCCCCGCTCCCCTCCTCGTCCTCCTCCTCCTCCTCCTCCTCCTCCTCCTCCTCCTCCTCCTCCTCCTCCTCCTCCTCCTCCTCTTCCTCCTCCCCCTCCTCCTCTTCCTCCTCCTCCTCCTCTTCCTCCTCCTTCTCCTCCTCCTCCTCCACCTCCTCCTCGTCCTCCTCTCTCCTCCTCCTCCTCCTCCTCCTTCTCCTCCTCCGCCTCCGCCCCCTCCGCCCCCTCCTCCCCCTCCTCCCCCTCCTCCTCCTCCTCTCCTCCTCCTCCTCCTCCTCCTCTTCCTCCTCCCCCTCCTCCTCTTCTTCCTCCTCCTCCTCCTTCCTCCTTCTGGTGCGCCTTCCCTCCTCTACCTCCTGCTTCTCCTCCCCCCCCCTCCTTCAGCATGATCTCCTCAGACACCACCCCCGCCTGCTCCTTCTTCCCCTCCTTCCTCCCCTCTTCCAGAGGAAAATAGCAGGTATCAATGACTCGCCGCCGAGAGGAGCCCATCTGCGTGCTGCTCAGCCGCTGCGTTCCGAAAGCCTGGTGCTCCTTCAACGACAGGAGAGCATGCTGACGGGTTCCCAAAGGCGGCGTCTCATTGATCTCGTCTTTCCTCCCCCATATTCCCGTCCTTTGCTGCTCATCTCTCTCTGTCTCTATCTCTCTCTCTCTTTCTCTCTCTCGTCGTCGTCGTCGTCGTCGTCGTCTTCACCCGTCTCTCCTCCTCCCCTTGGCTTGGGCGTTGTTCTGCTTCGGCCGCCCTTGCCACTCGTCTTGAGCGTCAGCCACAGTGCCACAGCTGCCGCCATCAGCTGCCCAATCAATCAAACCCATCCTGCTTCTCGCACTGCCCCTTCCGGATGCTCCTGCGAGTGTGGCCCATCACCGTCGTGCTCCTGCGAGCGTGGCCATTGTTATGGGCAACGTTAGGGCTGCCAGCGAGCCTGACCATCGCCAGGTGCCGCATCGGCGCCCTTTTTTGACGCCGAGCCTGCGAGCTGGGCAGGCTAGAGACCCAGACGTCCGACGGATGCTCCTGCTGCTCCTCCTCCTCCTCCTCCTCCTCCTCCTCCTCCTCCTCGTCCTCCTCCTCCTCCTCCTCCTCCTCCTCCTCCTCCTCCTCCTCCTATTCCTCTTCCTCTTCCTTCTCCCTGCTCCTCCTCCTCCTCCTTCTCCTCCTCCTTCTTCTCCTCCTCCACCTCCTCCCCCTCAGGGCTTCTCTGCCCTGCTGCCCCGGGAGCCCTCGTGAGGACCAGCGCCGCGAGTTGTCCGTGCTCTCCAGCGACCTGGGGAGGCTGCGGGAGCTCCACGAGAGCGAGGCCGATCGCAGCCGACAGGCGCGGGCGCCCCCCCCTCCCCCCCACGGGATGGGACTCCTCGAGGAGAACGAACAACGACACAAACATGATAACTCGGAGGTCCGCGCGGATTTCTCGGATCGGCGCTGGGGCCTAGTGGCGGCGCCGCCCCCGGCGCGCTCCGCGCGCCAGGGAGGGGGGTCCAGCGCGGATCCAAGAAATCCGCGCGGACCTCCAAATAGTTCTGTTTATGGCATTGTTTGTTCCCCTATCTGTAAGTCGGCCTTGTCCCTCTACAGGGGGGATGTTCCAAACTAGTCAAAAAATAGCCTGGGGACGATGTTTCTGTCATTTGTTAACCATTTGGGGGGTATGTTTTGAGTACTTTTATTTCTCGCCCAAACTCCCCCTGTACGGTAGGTTTGCGTCGTGTCGACCGGCGGCGACCCCGCCAGCGGCGTTCAACTTTGGACGCCGCGGGCGACCCAGAATCGTTCGATGTGGAACGATTTGGACGTTTCGCAAACGGCCGATCGTTCAAGGAACGATCCCCGCGGTGTCAGAAACCAACGCCGAAGTCGGCACGACGCGAACCTGCCGTAGGGGAGCAGGCCCGACCTGAGCCTATCGACGGCCCCCCCCACGGCGGCGCGCCACTGACACGGTCGGGCCGAGGCATACGACCGAGGTCGGCACGGGGAGGGTGCCTTGATCTCCTCCTCCTCCTCCTCCTCCTCCTCCTCCTCCTCCTCCTATTCCTCTTCCTCTTCCTTCTCCCTGCTCCTCCTCCTCCTCCTCCTCCTCCTCCTCCTCCTCCGCCTCCTCCTCCTCCTCCTCCACCTCCTCCCCCTCAGGGCTTCTCTGCCCTGCTGTCCCGGGTGCCTTGATCTTCGTGCGCGTTGGATGCGGCACGGGGAGGGCGCGAAGTTATTCGCGCTTCGCGGTCCTCGTTCCTTCGCCCCCTCCTCCTCGTCCTCCTATTCTCCCTTTGGGGGGGCGGCGCGAGAGCGCGAAGTTATTCGCGCTTCGCGCAGCGCGAAGCGCGAAGTTGGGAGCCCTTGTTGATCTTCGTGCGCGTTGGATGTGCTTGTCCTGGCCTCACTCGGACGTGTGCATTTCTTCCTCGGCGAGGATCCTTGAGGTCCATCCTGGACCATCGAGCAAAAGAAACACGCACGAGACCGAAAAACGCACGGGAGATGGACGTCCGAGCGACGGCAAGTTGTGCGCCTTGGGGAAGGGTATCGCAGGCCTAGAGGTTGACGCCAACACCAATTTCAGCGGTGTGCCTCCACCGAGGGAAGAAGATCCCGATCTCGGTGATGGTGGCAATATCATGGCTTCCAAGGTGGCCGAAATATTACCACCAACACCGAATTCTAGGATCATCTTCCCCCTGTGGAGGCAACCCCCTGAGTCGCTGCTGGTGCCCATTTCCAGGCCTCCAGGGGTACCCTCGAATATTCTTCCTTTTGGCCGGCGGAGGGCCTCATGTTCATGAAGGATGGTATTCTGTCCTACGTCCGACCGCAACTACGGTAGATTTGCGTCGTGTCGACCGGCGGCGGCCCCACCGCCGGCGTTCTACGTTGAACGCCGCCGGCGACCCAGAATCGGTGGATGTAGAACAATCGGACGTTTCGGAAACGGCCCATCGTTCAAGGTTGAGCGATCCCCGCGGTGTCAGGAACCAACGCCGGGGACGACGCGACATAAACCCGCGGTATTGTTTTTGCTTCCCCACTGCTCCACTGCCTCCTGCACCTCCTGGCCGCAGCGCACAGAAAACTCCAGCAAACGACGCCGCCGCCGACGACGACGACGATGACGTCCCCCTCGGCACCGGCAAACCCCGACGAAGAGAGGGTTCTATGTGAAGGGGGGTCCAGATCCCATGTTGATTGTGATGTTGGTTCGACGTGTCAAGGAATGCTTCGCACCCAAGTGCCCGTGGATCGCGCTATCTCATTTACAGACTGCCGCTTCTGCCGCCGACCGCAATTCAGCGATGTATATTGGTGGCTCGGTTTCCTTCAGGGTGGTTTGCCAAGCACTGTGCGATGCGACCAGGCGAGACATCCTAGTCTGAACGTCGCCCTACTGGCTTCCTGATGCCCTGTTGCAAGTCGGCCCCCTTTGCCTGTCTGCAGCTCCATGGTCACTGCGATACAGCTTGCGTAGCACATGGGCATTCCAAAAGTGAACCGCCAGTGGGTGTTACAAGTGGTTTATGACAGGAATGGCGGTGGGTACTGACAGTGACTCGGGTTAGCGGCCGGCCGAATGGAGGAGGGGGCATATATGATCCAGGGCTTCCCAGCCCAAGAGTATATGAGATTGAGCCCCTCACCTCCTACGCTGGATGGATACGCCCGTGAGCCTCCTGAAGGCCTCGTCGCATTCCAATCCCTTTTTTTGGGCGGGGGGGCTTGTGGAACCTTAGGATTCATCTCATTTGGGGGTGGCGGCGAGGCTTGTGAACTCTTTACCCGAAATCATGTTTCTAGCGGCCTTTGACCCATCCCGCCTCTGTGCCTACGTTGTAGGTCAGCGGCTTCTCAATGAAGAGAAGGAGAGAGCGAGAGGAGGGAGGAGGAGGAGGAGGAGGAGGAGGAGGAGAAGGAGGAGGAGGAGGAGGAGGGGAGGGGAGCCGCAGGATGGGGAGGGGAGAGGGAGGGAGGAGGACACAGGAAGGAGGAGGAGGAGGAGGAGAAGGAGAAGGAGGAGGGGAGAAGGAGGAAGGGGAGAAAAGACAGGGGTGCAGGACCACTGATGAGTGAAGGGGTGGGAGATCCGCGGGGGGTCGATGCGGGAACAGCGTGAAAACACGTAGGCTCCCAACGCCCCCGAGCGGGACAAGCGAGATGATACGCGGGTTCCCATCGGTTTCCGTGCCGTCCCTTTCGCTTCGGAATTGAATCGGATCTTGAGGTCGAGATGATTGGGCGTTCCACACGTGTCGTCTGCAACTAGCTCGGGCCAGTTTTGCACACAGCCAGATCGAGCTTAAGATACAGCTCAGTCCTGTCAGGAATGCCAAGGGCGACTTGATCGACAGTAATATTGTTCACAAGGCAAAGCATCGTGGCATGAGACATCGCATGTCAGCACGACAGAAACACACACAACTTCTGGCACGCAACATCACTATCGATACCTTTCGCATTGCAATTGACCTACGCTCAGCTCGGCGTTTTGAAAGCACCGTCTTGCCTCGAACGTTTACGCTCCTTTCTGGGTTCGTGGGTCGATCATGGTTCGCGGCGCGCTAAGACGATCCGACCCGGCTCGCGGGGATGCGAAGAAGACCGCTCTTCGCGCGTCGCGGCTTGGGCTGGAGAGGCGCCCTTAGTCGGGTTAAGTCGGGCTTGTCCCTCTACAGGGGGAATGTTCGAAAATAGTCACAAACTAGTCTGGGGACTTTTTTTTCAATAGTTTTGACCAGTTTGGAGTATTGTTTGAGCATGTCTTATTTGTTGTCGCAAATCCCCCTGTAGGGGGACACGCCCGACTCAATAGCAGGGGCGACGCGAGGGCGCGAGGGCGCCAAGATGAGATCGCGCGTCGCGCCGCACGGCGGCGCGCCGCACGGCGGGGCCCAGGCTTCTCCCGAGAGGCTCCAAGAGACGCCTCGAGGGCGCGAGTGCTGGGCGCTGCGCTTCCACGGACGGCACGTGTGCACCGTGCCGCGCCGGCGTCCCCCGAGGCGCCGTCGGTTCTCGGCCGAGGAGTAGTTGGGTGCACATCGTCTCGCAGCCCCCTTTCGGCCGAACTGCAGTCAAGACTGATGATAATGTCGGCCCTGCCAAATCGAGGGTGCCCTTGTGCCCTGAGCCTCGCGCGGCCCATGCCTGCTCACATTCCTGTGGCAGTGTGGCCCTCGGGAGGGTCTTTGTGTCCTCTCCGCGTGCCCGCTCCACTCCACCCCGACTGTACTGTGCACCGTACCGCGTTTGAGCGGGTCCTGAGGGGAGCCCAAGCATTTGTCATGCTTTTCTCCCGGGCGGCAGCGGGCGTCCCCCGGGGGGGAGGGGACGTTCGGGTGGGGGGGGCCAGTAGCTTGACTCTTGGCCATGTCTGCGGCTGGCCAAAGACAAGTGATCGGTTTTGTTGCTTCATTGCTTTGCCGATCGGCGCGGGCCTTCGCGCCCCCCCTCCCCATGGAGTAGATCTTGGCTGTTTTTGGCGCTTGTTTCGAGCAGGTGAAGTCCCCCACCAGGACGCACTGCCGCAGACAGTCGCACTAGGCAGAGGTCTGGAGCTAGACCCCCCCCCCCTTCCGCCCAGTGTCGACACGCCGACTGAGAAAGCGCGCTGACCCACTCGGAGGTCAGCACGCAACCTGACGTCACCCCGGGGGTGGTCAGGGCCCGCAGCGGCCGCGATCGCGAGACATTACTGGAGCGCTCTCCCAGGCATGGCTGCCGCTCTGGCGGGGGCGGAGCTCCGCAGGATCGGGCGAAGAGAACTATGCACATGCACCGATCCTGGCAAGGCCCATCCTTGACCCAGGATCGGTGCATATTCCTTCCTGGCCAAGGTAGGAGGGCGTATGCACCGATCCTGGGCTCAGGATGGGCCTGGCCAGAATCGGTGTATGTGCATAGTTCTTTTTCCTCTAGCAGGAGCAGCAGCAGCGGGGCGCGGGGGCCCCGCAGGCGCTCGGCGCCATGCGGACCTTCCTGGAGGAGGCACGCCGCCGCGCCCCGGCCCCCCCCCCGGCGCGCCCGCGGTCGCCCTCCCCCGCGCCCTGCTCGCTCTCCTGGGAGGATGGCGACGGAGGAGGAGGACGGAGGAGGAGAAGGAGGAGGAGGAGGAGGGAGGAGGAGGAGGAGGAGGAGGAGGACGGAGGAGGACGGAGGACGGAGGACGGAAGAGGGAGGACGGAAGAGGAGGCGGAGGACGAGGAGGAGGAGGAGGACGAAGAGGAGGGAGGACGGAAGAGGAGGGCGGAGGAGGAAGGAGGAGGAGGCTGGAGGAGGAGGACGGGGAGGACGGAGGAGGAGGAAGGAAGAAATGGAGGTGGAGGAGGAGAGGTGGAGAAGGATGTAGGAGGAGGGTGGAGGAGGGAGGAGAAGGAGGACGGAGGAGGACGGAGGAGGAGGAGGAGGACGGAGCGTCGGTCCCCTCTTTCTCGTCCCGTCTCTCACCTTCCTTCCGAAATAATTCCCCCCTCATGCTCCCGGCTCCTGTTTCCTACTCTTGCTCCCTTCTCCTGCTCCTCCTCCTCCTCCTCCTCCTCCTCCTCCTCCTCCTCCACCTCATTATCCTCAACCTCTTCCTCCTCCTCTTCCTCCTCCTCCTCCTTATTATCCTTAACCTCTTCCTCCTCCTCCTCCTCCTCCTCCTCTCTCCTCCTCCTCCTCGTCCTCTTCCTCCTCTTCCTTCCTCCTCCTCCTCCTCCTCCTCCTCCTCCTCCTCCTCCTCCTCCTCCTCCTCCTCCTCCTCCCCTCCGAGGCCTCTCCTCCTCCTTTTCCGCCTCCTCCTCCTCCTCACGGTGCTGCCGTCAGTGGTATCAGCGACAGCGAGCTGAAGCAGATGAGGAGCGTTGCTGGGAGTTTGTGTGGATTCACAGGCTCAGGGTCGTTCGCCCTATACCTCGCTGTGCAGAAGCAGCGCACACACACACAACCCACTCTACCACGCCACTTGGAACACCTTGCAGCTGCATTCAGCCTGGGTATGGGAGCTCCGCGGTTCGCCGTCACACCTCCAGAAGGCGTGGGTGGCGCTCCGCGACCATATCA
The DNA here is from genome assembly GCA_963575745.1 of Prorocentrum cordatum. NCBI lineage: Eukaryota > Dinophyceae > Prorocentrales > Prorocentraceae > Prorocentrum > Prorocentrum cordatum. The sequence continues at coordinate 270,154 of CAUYUJ010015467.1, forward strand.
GGGACGCTTCTCAGTTCACATGGGCTAGCGCCAGAGGCCCGCTCTCGGCGCTTTGGCTCACGCTGAAACGAGTGTGCTGGGACATGGCGTCGTCCACGGTTGTTGTCGACGACCTCGGCGTTGCGTGCGACTTGCCCAGGGTGACCCCCAGCGAGTTGAAGCACCACCTGTTCGCCAGCTTGGAGAGATGGCAAAGTTACAGGATTATGGATCGCCTTCCTGGAGCTCCCCAGCGGGATGAAGGAGGTGGCCGTCAGCACATCTGGAAGCGAGCTCTGGGGAAAGGGCACGTGCAATCGCTGCCCAATGGTCTTCGAGGAGCTCTTGCCAAGTTGCAGTCTAACGGTATGTGGTCACCTGAGAGACGGCGTTTGGCGGGCTACACGAACAACGCGACCTGCGAGTTCTGTGGCCACGGGCCCTCGGACCTGGAGCGCGAGATCTTTTATTGCTCGACCCACGAGCCGCATGAAGGCGAAGAGGAGCCCCCCTGCCCCGACGACGCCTTGCAGGCCAGGAAGGACATCTGGATTCAGGGGCGAACTGGTGCAGGCCTGGAGTGGGACTTCGCCCCCGTCAACCTGCTCTTCGCCATCCCACGGAGGCCTGTTCCCAGGCCCTCTGTCTGAGCCTAGCCTGCTGCCCGCCAGAGAATGGGGAGCCGCGGCGGTCCCCTGGCAAGGAAAAGTCTACGGTGATGGTTTTTGTGTTGACCGTGATTTTTTCCTGAGTCCAGGAGATGCAGATGGGCCGCGGTGGCCTCGACGCCTAATCTCGCCCCGTTCAAAGCGGTTTGTGGCGGCCTATGCGGCCCAATTCAAACCATTCGTTCCCCGCGCAGGGGGAGTGGCCGCGCTGCGGCGGGCTTGATGTTGCTGCCAGGCCGACCGAGTCTGCTACTGATCATGTAAGTCTCGCCCGTGAAAGGGCCCGTTGGGATGGTAAGCAAGCTAAGCCCCTTGCCCCGCACACCAGCGCCTGGCGCAAAATACATCAGTTGCACAGTGCTGACGAGCGCCGACCCGTCTTCACCTGGACCAAGGCTCATCGGTCAGTCGATGAGGGTCTGTCGGCGTGCACCGAGTCGGGCGAGGCGCTAGACAACTTGTACGGCAATATGAGGGCCGACTGCTTCGCGAAGATGGCCGCGCTCGAGATGTCGGGATCTTCGTCGGTCGTTCGGGCTTTCAAGTTTCAGCGTGAGCACGCGCTGACCGAATGAGGTGTCTCGCTTTTGCTGCAGAGAGGGAGTTGCAAAGATGGCCACAACCGTAGTCAGGAAGCCCCTGGCGCCCGCCCCGAGAGCTCGGCGCGCGAGGAAGCCTACCACGCACGTGTTCGTCGGCTTCCCAGAGGGAGCCTTCGGCTGCAAGATATGTTAGAGGCAGGCCACCACCCTCCTCCTCCCTGAAATCTCTGTCCGCCCGCCTCTGCGATCCCCAAACTCCAGGGCCTGGCCATCAGGTGCAGGGGCCGGAGCGTGTTCGAATTTGCACGCGCTGCGGTGCGCACGCGGCGCGCCCGCAGCGCCTCTCGGTCGGCCTGGTTCGCGCTTGCAGGGGTGGCGGGACTGGGGCGACTGGGAGTCGGGCGGAGCGGGATCGGCTGCAGAGGCCCCTGTCGAATGCTCAAAAGGGCCGCCACCCCAAGACGGGCGAGGCCCTTGGCCCGCTGTTGCCGGCCGACGCGCCGGCGGATTTTCTGAAAGAGTCTGGAGACTCCCAGCAGGTGACTCCGAGGTTGGGGGTCGAGTGCTCCGGGGCCGAGGCCGTCGGCCTGCGTGGCGCGTGGAGGGTCGAAGGCGCCCCTGGCTCGGACTCATTGCCCAAGGAGGCCGCGTGAGTTCCTGCGCACGGTGCCGGCGTTTGACCGCGCCGCCTGAGGTGACCCCAGCCTGGCTGGGTCGCCATACTTTTCCCGAGGCGGCTTCGTGATCCACCTGGCCGCTCTCTGCATTGCTCCACTGCTCCTCCTCCTCCTCCTCCTCCTCCTCCTCCTCCTCCTCCTCCTCCTCTCCTCCTCCTCCTCCTCCTCCTCCTCCTCCCCCCCCCCCTCCTCCTCCTCCCTCCTCCTCCTCCTCCTCCTCCTCTTCTCCTCCTCCTCCTCCACCTCCTCCTCCCCCTCCTCCTCCTCCTCCTCCTCCTCCTCCTCCTCCTCCTCCTCCTCCTCCTCCTCCTCCCCCTCTTCCTCCTCCTTCAGTTATGGCAGAGTGCGAAGGGGCCTGCTGAGGCTTGGATTCCTGACAGAAGCCACCTGCCACCCATGACGGTAGACCAGCTGCGCGCTGTTGCGTGTTCTGTTCCAGAGACGACGTCGGCCTCAGCTGGCGGCCTCCATCCTCGCCACTTCGCAATGCTGGATGAGATGGCGCTCTGGAAATAGTAGCCAGCCTGTTCACGTGCTCTGAAGCGCTTGGTCTGCCCCCACGACAGCTCACGCGGGTGGCAACCCTATGATCCCAAAAGGGAAGTCAGAAGGACATCGATTGATAGTATTGCATGCGGGCTTTTACCGCGTGTGGCAGATGGCCAGGCGCGCTGTTCTCGATGAGCTGCAGGTGGCGCTGGACAGACCCTACTGGGGTGCAGGTCGAGGGCGCCGTGCGCTCGACTGCGCATGGACCCAGGCTGCTGAGGCTGAAGCAGACTCTGCCACCTCGCGATGTGGCGTCACCGTCATTGCCGATTACAGTAAGTACTATGAGAGGACCCGGCTGTCACGGCTCAGAGATAAGTACAGTGCTAAGGGCGCGCCAACAGGTTACGCGAAGCCGGCCTATAACATGTGGCGTGCCCCGCGGATCCTCAGATTGCAGGGGCACCACAGCGAGTCGACTCTTTTCCCAGATCTCGGACTTCCTGCAGGCGACGCGTGCTGTGACATTTCGGTCAATGTTGGGGCTGCTGATGAGTTTGACTGGCTTGTTGAGCAGCATGCCTGGATGACCTTTCGGAGTTGCATTGATGATAACAGTATGAGGTTGTCCAGCAGCAGTCCCGAAGTGGCGGTGCAATTGGCGGCTCGTGCATACCGTGACTTTGTCGAGGCCTCCGATATGATAGAAGCCACGGTCAACGATAAGCCGGTAGCGGTTGGCAGCACTCTTTCTTTGGCGAGACAAGTTGCGATAGCCGCTGGGCTACCAAGAAAGGTGGCCAAGCAGAACGCGGCGCATGTTGGCACTGACATCAACGAGGGCAGGCGACGCAGAGCTGCGGGCGCCAGCCAGCAGAGGCAGAAGCGGTAGCTGAAAATGATACGACGGTTGCGTAAGTTTCGACGCTCCCGCAAAGCTATTGCCGGCGCTGACATGGCCCAGGCGCGCGGCAAGATCGTCAAAGTTGGAATCACTCCTGAAGCATGTCACGGCGCAGAGATTGCTGGCATGGATGATGCAGAGTGGCGGAAGCTGCGGGCTGCCCATGCGCGCAGCAAGCTACCTGCAAATGGCGGTGTCAGCGCGACGGCGAAGGCGGTGCTCAACGGCGACTCATCGGCGAAGCTTGCGGTTGCACCTGCAGTGCAATGGCGCCGCATGCTGCGGGTCGCCAGCACCAGCCCGCACGCCATGATCAGTGCGCAGCGGCTCCTGCAGTTGTGGGGACATGTTCGACCAGAGCACGACCCTGAGCTGAGTTGGGCTAACAGTCGAGGGCCCATACGTCGAGCTGTGCTGGCGGCGCAGCGCGCAGACTGGACTGACGTCGGCGACGAGATGGACTGATCATCGAGGTTGCGTGGCCATTTTTCAGATGCCACCGCGCTTGCTTAGTCAGTTTGCGGAGTGCAGGCATACAGCGCAAGCGCGAGATAGCATTGGCAGCGAAAACGAGTGAGCCCCGAGTGAGCAGCCCCGATTTGTTATGATGCGAGCTTCCTTTGATTTCATCAAACGGGTGGTTAGCCCAGCAAGCAAGCGATATAATAAGCAGGAGAGATTCCTGATCAGTTGCTGCGCCTGCGATGGTGTTTGGACGCGAAGTCGCGCGAAGATAGCCGGCTACGCGACGGATGGTCACTGCGAGTGCGGGCGCGAAGATGCCATCGACAACCGCCTGTATGGGTGCCAGTTAGCAGCAATAATAGCAGCACGAGAGGAAGCGGATATACCTGCAGCGTTTGTGCAGGCAGCCATCGAGTCCGACGATCCGATTTTCACTCGTGGTTCGTGCTTGTATAATGCATATGATATTCCTCCCCCTTCCTGCCCCTCTGAGGTCCTTCTGGAGGATGGGGGGGGGACTCGCTTGACATCCAGCCCGAAGAATTAGCAGGCCTTTCTGACCCCCCTGTGCTCGAACTTGCAGTTGACGGGTCTTGCTCCAGGCCAGAATAGCGAGAGCTTGAGCGAGCGACCTGGCCCCTGGTTGCACAGGCGCCAGGAGACCAGACTGTCGGGGTCATGAAAGGAATAGTTCCAGGTCATCTGCCCCAGACCCCCAGCGTTGCCGAGAATGTAGCGTTGAGTGTGGCAGCTCAGATTGCTGACAGAGCATGTTCGGGCGCAGCTGACTGTGTGAGTGCGACCAGGCAGTTTGACAGTGCATCGACAGGCAGATGAAAGCCTCTAATGTGTTTGGTTTTGCTCACAAGTTAGCTCATTCCCTGCCGGGGCGCAAGCATGCGACGGCAATTCATGTTAAAGTCCACCGAAGTACGCAGGTAATTGATGAATTAGCTGAGGCTGAAAAGCGTCTGGCTTTGGCCAACTGTCGTGCCGATCGAGGGGCGAACAATGCTGCTGATCTTCACTCTGCTCCTCGCCCCTCCTCCCTCAGCGACCTTGAGCCGGCAGAGGAGCGAGCACTTAACTTTGCTAAGTTAGTGGCTGCGGTGCTTCCCCTCTTTGAAGAGACAGGGGCTCAGCGCTGGCAGCGACCGCTTGCATGTGGCAAGAGAGCGAGACGGGCGGTGGTGACTGGGTGGCGCGACTGGGCCTGGGGGGAGCTTGGCCGGCAATGCGCGCAGTGCTTCTGCGTTGGCCCCCAGGCAGGAAACCTGCCTACGACAGGTTGCCAGGCGACCCCCAAGTTTGTAGAGCAGTTTACCCGCCAGGATTTTGGCCATAGGCTGGTTGCGGTTTCAGGGGCCGGGCTCGCCTCAGCGCGAGCCACCTCGGAAGTCCAGCGGGCCCAAGTGCCGTGAGTCAAATGTGGTGCTTGGGGCCAAGAGAAGGCTATCAAGTCGAAGCGAGAATGCAAGCCTCCCACGAGGACAGGGGGCGAGGTTCTCCCGCGTTTCAGACGGGGATTCGCCCCCAACCCCAGAGCCTGAGCGGCCCTGGATGCAGCGATCCCCGTCAGCAATGCGAGTGTGTGCGTGACATCCAGGCGCCAGGCCCAAGCCACTCAGGTGGTCAGTGACCTAGGCGCCAGGTCGCAGTATGACTACGAGCAGCGCATGGCGGCCCTGTTCCAGAGGGTGCGGGACCGCGAGCTGCAGGCAGGCGGTCGGCCGCCTGCCGAGGCTCCCCCGATCCGCGATGAGGAGGAGGAGGAGCGTCGTCGTCGTCGTCGTCGCGAGGCGGGGGTGGAGGTGTTGGCGCTCCGCCGCGTTCGGCAGCAGTTGCAGGATGAGGAGGAGGAGGCCCCTCTGACCCCCCGCCTGAGCCCGATTCGCTCGAGGCGGACGAGGCGGCGGCGAGAGAGCTCGGTGATCTCTCTGACTATCTTGTTTTGTCTTTCGGGCCCGTGGCCAATCGAGTTCGACTTGCTCGTCAGGCGGCGTCCTATCCTATCCTATCCTATCCTATCCTATCCTATCCTATCCTATCTTATCCTCCTCCTCCTCCTCCTCATCCTTCTCCTCCTCCTCCTCCACCCCCTCCTCCTCCTCCCGCTCATCCTCCTCCTCTTCCTCCTCGTCCCGGTCCTCCTCCTCCTTTTTTTCCCCCTCCTCCTTCTTCACATCCGTTTCCCCTCCGTCGCAGCATCCAGGACGGAGACCTCCCGGAGTTTCGTGATACCCTCGACAGTCCCGAGGACAACCCCTGACTTTTTGCCGCCTCTTCGGCCCCTGCCCAAGGCCTGCGGGAAGTTCGCGCAGCCGCGGGGCTCTTGCGCGAACGCTTTTAAGTTCAGCAGCTCAACGCGGGCTCGTGCACCCACGCGTGAGAGGAGCTGCCCGAGCAAGTCGGCAAGACTATCGATTCAGAGTTTGCTGCCGAGCGCAGCGAGGACGGGAGGGAATTCGCAGGCCTAGAGGTTGACACCAACACCAAGATCGGCGGTGTGCTTCCACCGAGGGAGGACGATCCCGTTCTCGGTGATGGTGGTATTATTATGGCTTCAAGGTGACCGAAATATTACCACCAACACCGAAATCTAAGGTCATTTTCCCCGTGTGAAGGCGCACGCCCTGTGCTGGTGTTGGTGCCAATTTCCAGGCCTCCCAGGAACGGGGGGGCTCGCTTCAGTCTTCTATGAGAGGATGCGCGGGATAGGCGCCCAGGTGGGCGAAGAAGCTCGAGGCGTGGCAGCCTGGTTCTGTCGCGCATCGCCGGCGTTTTTTCGGGGCGCCCGCAGCGCGCCCCCCCGGGTTGAGCACGACCGCCTCGCCAAGATTCGGGATGCTCATCTTAACGATGCCCCCCCCCCCAAATCCCTTCCCCCTCGACGACAGAGGGGCGCTTGGACACATCTCGCCCACTCGTTTACGCAAGGTTCCAATACATTTTCCCTCACAGGGCGGCTCCCGCCGAGGATGGAGCGCACCCAGCGCCATTCCGCTCTGCTCGACGACGATCAAGCAAGCGCAGTTGGCAGGATGGTCGAGAGCACATTGAGCAGATAGCTCACGTGCCATCGCAGTTACAAGGCGCCATACGGTCGGACTGAGGTATAAGGTCGAGGTCAGTCCTGGCAGGGGATCCTGATGTTTTTCGTGTCTGCTGGATGCTCCTGTGCATCCTGGGGGGAGTGTGCCCTCCAATGTTCTTCCGTTTGACCGGCGGAGGGCTTCATGCTCTTGAGGGATGTTCTTCTGTCCTAGGTCCGGCTGTATCTACCCCCATGCGCAAGCCCAAACGACAGGGCGCAGCCGAAGCGCAGCCAGTGCGCAGGTCGCTTGGCACGCTACCTGCGCCATTTTCGCTTGGCTTGACGACGATCAAGCAAGCGTAGTTTGCAGGATGGTCGAGCACACATGGAGCAGATGGCTCACATGCCATCGCAGCTACAAGGCGCCATCTCTGCCCTCGTGCTCGAGCCCAAAAACGACAGGAGACGCAGCCGAAGCGCAGCCCGTGCGCGCAGGCCGCTTGGGGCACGCTACCCTGCGCCCCCCCGCCGCGCCCGGGCCCACGACAGGCGGCCACACAGTGCACGCCAGGCAGGGCATTATTATATCGTGGAGCTCGTCGACGCCCAAACGTTGGAGCGCAAATGTCCTGCGCGCCAGGACGACCCCCATCATTCTGGCCAACAGTGCACGCCGGGCAGGGCATTATACGGTGGAGCTCGTCGACACCCAAACGGTTTGGAGCGCAAATGTTCCGCGCGCCAGGACGACACCCCTCCTTTTGGCCACGTTTTTTTCGGGACCTGTCCAACTGTTACGAACGCGTCGACCGATAAATGCTTTGCCAAGCGCGCCGCTGCCGCAGGTTTACCCAAACGTTGGAGCGCAGATATTTCGCGCGCCAGGACGACCCCCATCATTCTGGCCACGTTTTTCGAGACCTATCCAACTGTTACGAACGCGTCGACAGATAATGCTTGTGGAGCTCGTCTACACCCAAACGTTGGGGCGCAAATGTTCCGCGCGCCAGGACGACCCCCATCATTCTGGCCACGGTCTCCGGGACCTATCCAACTGCCACGAACGCGTCGACAGAATATTGTGGAGCTCGTCTACACCCAAACGTTGGAGCGCAAATATCCCGCGCGCCAGGACGACCCCCATCATTCTGGCCACGTTCTCCGGGACCTATCCAACTGTCACGAACGCGTCGACAGCTAATGCCTTGCCAAGCGCGCCGCTGCCGCAGGTTTACCCAAACGTTGGAGCGCAGATATTCCGCGCGCCAGGACGACCCCCATCATTCTGGCCACGTTCTTCGGGACCTATCCAACTGCTACGAACGCGTCGACAGCTAATGCCTTGCCAAGCGCGCCGCTGCCGCAGGTTTCCCGCGCTGCTTGCTCCGCGCCACACACTCGCCCAGCATGGCAGGTCGAGGTGTGTTGCTCATCGAGATGTGCGCGTGTGCCGGTGTCGGCAAAGCGTGGAGGGGCGTTATTGCTGGGTTCGGGCGGGCTACGCGCCTAGTTCAAATGCATGTTCTCGCCCCCCTAGATCAGTGGACAAGCGCGAGCAGCCACGTCAGACTCGCAATGTTCATGGATGATCTTATGCTGCAGTGCCATGCCAGAAGTTACGAGCCGGATGTCAGCCAGCTGAACATCGCAGTCCGTTCTTTAGCCAGCTGCATCACGCATGAATTCAAGTGCCAGATCATCACCAAAAAAACAAGGTGTTAGCCTCCAGCCAAAATCTCCAAACTTAGTTCCGAAAGGCCCTCGGTCCGCTTGCGAGCCCCTCCGCGGTTGCCTCGCGGCGAAACTTCGACATCGAAAGCGGGGCTGGTCGGCCCTGGCGGGGATGGAGTCAGAGTCGTGAGCTCAACGAGCATCTCCGGAAGATCCAGCAACGCTAGGCCCGCGCCAAAATGATCAAGCGCGCTTGAGGATAGGGCGAGAAATTATAAAATATTGGCCTAGCCGCGGCCGCCTCTTCTGGAGCGGAGGTCGCAGGCGTCGACAACACGATGCTCGAACAATCCAAAACACAGCATCTCACGACAACAGGTCCGAAATGCGCCTCCAAAAACCGTGTCCTCGCGCCCCTCATCCTCCAGGACCCCCTGTGAAAAGCCGGCGTTGGACCTGCCCTTCTTCGGCGCCATCTGGTCTGGGAAGCCAACGCCAGCCCTGCGACAGCTGTTACTAGCCTCCAACAGGTGCGTCGGTGGGGTGAAGAAATGTTGCCCAGGGCAGCCAAATGTTGGTGTTCCTGCAGGAGCCCCTTGGGCGCCGCCGCCATTTCGTTGGCCAGTGCGGGGTGGAGTTGCCATGGCCCCTTCAGGTATGCCTCGCCCGCGGGACATGCGCGCCCCCCCCCCCAAGGAACCTCCCCAGCGCGCGTGGCCAAGCTCCTCGACACTGCTTGGCATGACTGACCAGTTGGCCGAAAGAGCTGCCACCAAGATGGGGTGCCCAGGTGAGCGGCTCCAGGCCGCAGCAGTCCGCCCTGTGCTCAGCTCGCCCGACCTGTCTAAGCAGTAGCGCGGCCCCCCCCTTGCCTTCGTCACCCAGAGTACATGGACTATGGAGCGTGCCTTGGCCGCTGGATACGACGTGCCCCGAGGATGCCCTGTGGCCACCATAGGGATGATCTTCGGGCCCGCCTCCTGGAGCGCCCCAAGACCGAGAATGCCAGATCGGATTTCACCAGTGGAGAGCGTCTCAGGTTGAAAGACCCCATCCCGAGCACCTCCCGGCTTCCAATTTGCTCCCAATTTCGCGGGGGGGGCCGCCCGGCACGGGTCTGGAATCCGTTCGGCTTTGGTGTCGTAACCCCAATGCAAGGCCCGCGGAATCTTTCGCGGGGGACTTTTTGGGGAGGGCAGCTGCGCGTGCCCCGGGCACTGCAATTTCAATGTTGCTGGTTTTGTCGTTGTTTGCATGGTTAACGGTAAAGAGTTTGCCACGTTCAGGGGCCGCGTCGGAGCTTTTGGGTCCCAAACCTCCAGTGTTGCCGAACATATTGCCGTCGTTGCGGTTGGCAGCCCATCGCCCAGAATTGATAACACATGTCCGGATTACAAGGGAGTCCTGCAGCTGAATGGCAGCGCAGGGTGTCCGCGCAAGAACAGATGGGCCCGTTGCAAAGTCCTCGCGGGTGGAGGTCACAGCAGCCTTGGCCCCTGACTCCAGAAAGTCCAGGCCCACCAGAATTGACGCCCTAGCCCCACATAGTGATGAATGCCGCCTAGCGCGCGGCAGCGATGCCGCTGACAGAGTAGCCAAGGCCGCCTCGAACCACGGCTGCCAACCCAGTCTCGCCGAGGCCGAGCAGCATCAAAGCGACGCTGCTCGCTTTAGGAAGTACCTCGGATACGCCGCCAAAGCCTTCGGAGAGTGGCCCGCGAGCGCCCCGCGTAGGAACAAGGCGCTGGCCAGGCCCGTCAAGAGCCCCCCCCTTCCTGGGGGGCCGCCTCGGCTTTGGACTCCCGGGGCCCCGCAGCCCCCCCCCCCATCCTCCTCCTCCCCCCCCTCCTCCCCCCCCGCCCCCTGTGGGCCCCAGCGGTTCCGAGGGCCGACGCCCGGGCGTTTGTCAAGGGCTAGCGCCGATGCGCGATCCGCCGCATCCGCGCCCGCTCGATCAAAGCCATGGAGGAGCGGGGCGGGATCATGGATTGCCCTGGACACTGCCTTCAGATGCCCAGCCTAGCCTCCAACCCTCGGGGGCGTAACATGCATTCGTATGAACACCCAGTGCAATCCGCGAGCATCTTAGCACGCCGCACGCGCGGTTCTTTCAAGAAGGCAACTCGAGAGGTCTCTCGGGCAACTGCCGTCCAAGACCGCCCCACAGCGGGGCTATGCCACAGCTGCAGCGGGCGCGGTCGGGCCGCCGCCCCAAGAGCGCCGCGGCCAGCCCGATCGCACCAAGCCTCCCCCCAGCGCCGCCGGCGCAGCTGCTCCGAGAAGCTACCCAAGCAAGGCAGGAGGAGGCCGCCTCACCATAGTGTCCTCGTGGGTTCTTTTTCTAATCTCCTAGATTTCGGTCTCTGGCGTCAAGGTGCTCGGGTCGGGATCGGGCTCCCCCGCCGAAGGCCTCTGGCCCCTGGCCTTGCGGGGCGAGACGGGACCTCGGGTCGCGCGCGAGGTCGGCTCCAGGCGACCCTCGTACCCTCTGCTTCTGGAGAAAGGCCCACACCTGGGGCGAGGCCTGGCCCCGTCCGCGCGTTTTTGTTCTACGCCGGGGGGCGTTTGCCTCGCCGCGCTGGCGTCGCCACGTGTGGCGGTTTCGCGTGCACGCGCGTGCTGCGCGCACGCCGTGCGTAGTCCGCACGTGTCAGGCACCCCTACGGCAGGTTCGTGTCGTGTCGACCGGCGGCGACCCCGCCGCCGACGTTCAACGTTGAACGCCGACGGCGGCCCAGAATCGGTCGATGTTGAACGATCGGACGTTGCGGAGACGGCCGATCGTTCAAGGTTGAACGATCCAGCGCGGTGTCAGGAACCAACGCCAGGGTCGACACGGCACGAACCTGCAGTACTCAGGGGGAAGGTGCGAACTCCCGCCGCCGTGAAGTCTTCCCATGGGAGAGAATTTCCAGTCTCGGGGCATCAAGTTGCCTGGGTCGGGATCGGGCTCCTCGGGCCCCTAGCCCTGCGGGACGAAGCGCGGCCTGCGGCCTCGCTTGAGGCCGGCCCAAGGAGACCCTTGCACCCTCTGTTTCTGGACTGGCCTACACCAGGGGCGGGGCCTGCCACCGTCCTGGCGTTTTCTACACCAGGGGTCAGCGGTGCTTTGTCGTCCTGGCGTCGCCTTGTGACTGTTTGCGCGCGCGCGTGCGCGCGCGGTCCGTCTGCGCGCGCGTCAGGCACACCGCTTCAGGGGGAAGATGCATACTCCCGCGAAAGGGCCCTTCATCGCCATCTTTTGCTTCAGCATCGGATGTGTCCTGCCGACTCTGTCGCCCATAGGTTTATCCTCGGCCGCAATGGATAAGATCGGTGGCTCAGCGCCACGAGGTTTCGGCCAACCCTTAGCCTCCCTCCTCAGCCAAGTGATGGTCCTCCTCCGCCTCCTCCTCCTCCTGCACCTCTTCTGCCCTATAGAAAGGGGCCCTGAAGGGGCCCAGCGGGGGCACAAGAGGTGAGCGTTTCTCCCCCCCCATATATCGCCCCATTCACTGATTAACGCCCAGGACTCACCGAGCGCGCTCCACTGCTCGCAGAATGCCTGCTCGCAAACGTCCGAAGAATATGTGTTGGCCTCGATGTTTCTCTAGTTATATAAGGCCGTTTGCGAGCAGTTACTTTTGCGAACTGTGGAACGCGCTTGTCTAGCACCCCGATCACCGCGTGCCCCGTGCCGTCCTGCGGCGGGGACCTTGCCCAGCTTCGCCCTGTCCCGCGCGCGCAGCGCGCGCCGAGGCCGCGCTTCCCCCCCCCGCGCCCCGCAGGCCTGCGAGGAGAAGCTCCGCCGCGCGGGGGAGCTGGAAGACGCGGCCAGCACGAAGGCTGCGACGGCAGCCTTCTCCTCGTGCAGTCTAGGCCTCCTAGATGGGGTCGGAGTTAGATGTTAGATGCTCAGTAGCAAAGTCCACAGGCGTTTCCCCCACGCAGTGCAGCGTTTCGTGGCCCCATAGGAGCTCCACCGAAGGCCCCAGTGGAACCGTTCCCATGCGTCTCCCCCGCGCAGTACAGCGTTTCATAGCCCAATAGGAACCTCCACAGAAGGCCCCAATGGTCGGAGGATCGCGCCAAATCGCCGATGCATCGCCGATGCGTCGCCGATGCGGCGCGATGTGGGGCCTGATTTGCTTCACGTAGACGTCGCGATTGCATCGCCGACGTCGACGATGCATCGCCGGTGCATCGCCGATACATCGCCGATGTATCGGAGAGGCGGCGCGATCCTCCGACCCCATCTACCCGGACCCCATATGGGAGGCCTCTATCCTCGCACAGTCAAGGCGTTGAAATATGGACCACTTTGGGCTCAGGAGGGGCTCACATCTGGGGCCGGTCCTCAGATCCAGGTCTGGGAGCCTATCGTGGCCAAGGCCCGTTGTTACCAGAAAGGCCCCTTGGTTCCTGATTGAGCGTTCCTTCTGGCAGTGTCACGACACATCGCTTGCGACGACGAGCCATGTATCCACACGATGAGGGGCAGGCCGTGTCCAACTCCTGTTCCCACTTTTCCGACTGCGGCTCTGGCACCCACTCCCATCTCTTCTCTCCGGCTGCCATTCCCTAGCCCCGGCTCCAGATGCCTGGATCCAGCTTCTGAGCGGCCAGCCCATATCGGCGCCCCGGCGCCCACCCGCCGCACCCTCGTAGGTGCCTTGACGCGGGCTCTTGTCCTGTTTTCTGGCACTGTCACGATTGTAATTACCCCCGTTCTCGCTCCTGCCGTTTTCGGTGCGGTCGGAATGGGTACGTGAAAAATGGGTGCGAAGACCGATAAAAACTCCTGCTTCCTTTGTGCAGGGCTCACTATTTGTGTGGCCGCGGACGTGGTCCTCTTGTGACAAAAAGTCACCTGCCCAATAGCGGCCGCTATCAATATGGAACAACATGTCCTGTGTGGCACCGTACCAGTTTTTGCTCGTCCTCCATGTTGGGCGTGCCAATGTTAGTTCGTTTCTGCTTGGGCCTCGTTCTCCTTGTCCTCCTGTACCTCGCCCTCCAACGCCTCCTCCTGCTCCCGGGGAGCAACCCTTTGGGGACAAGGCCAGGGGGATGGAGAGCCCACGCGAGCAGGCTCAATTCGCGCACTCATTGCAGAAGAGGCTCTGCGTCGCCGTGGAGTGGCCAGGCCTTCGCCAAGTATGTGCCTTGGCTTCCGATTGCGGCATGTTGTTGCATAAAGGTTGAAAGCTCGACCGCCTCCTGAGCAAGAGCAGACCAAGCGCGTTCAAAGGCGAAACGATCTCACTCCCAATCGTTCCTCCTCTCCTTCTTCATATTCCATCGGCTTACCCAATTCCGCCGGCCCCCAGAAGTGCGGATCAGGCTTTGGGGAGGGACCGCTTGGGGGCCTTTTTGGGGGCCAAGTGAGGCCTCTTGAGAGCCTCTCTGGGGCCTCTCCAGGGCCTCTTGGGGTGGAAAGCTCAGATTTCCGGTTCGTGTTCCCCGTCCTGGGACCTTCTTGGGGCGATCATTTGTTGTCTTGGGTCCCTCTTTGGGCCGTCTTTTGGCCCTCTTGGGGCAAAATTGGGCCCCTATCCTGGGCCTTTTGGGGAGTCTCGGAGCGGTCTACGGAGTCTCTGGGGCCTTCTTAGAGCGTCAGAAGCTTGAGAATGCGAGAAGCACGAAAACATTGAGAAACCGCTGGAAAACCGCTGCTTTTTCCTGCTCGGGACCCCCTTGGGACGCCCCTTGGGACGCCCCTTGGGTCTCTGGGAGCCATCCTAGGCCTGGGCGTCTTGCCCCGATCGTTCGGCGATGCGGGACCGTCTTGGAACGTCGTGAAGGCCACGGGATGCAGATTTGGAGGCTCCAGAGGCTCCCGGGGTGCGCCAGGGAACACGGATACCCCCTCCTCCCCTGAAACGAGAGTTTAAACCTTGGGGGAAGGGGACAGGGGGAGGGGGGGAGCCAAATATCTCACACGCCACTCCTCCTCCTCCCCCTCCTCCTCCCCCTCCTCCTCCTCCTCCTCCTCCTCCTCCTCCTCCTCCTCCTCCTCCTCCTCGTACCCCTCCACATCCTCCCCTCCACCAAGGTTGACGCGACCTCACTGTGACATCTGAGCCGCGACGTTTTGTGGCCTGTGTGGCGGGGGCTCTCTCTAAAGCGAGACGGACGCCCTGAGGCCTCAAAACCGCCCATCGTTTCTACTTGGTGCCAGCCTCAAGACCCGTCCGGTCAGGGGATGATGGAAGGGGATGTTTTTGATTTGCGTTTGTTTCGTAGCTTACCCAGCTCAAGGACTGGAGCGCTAGGGCTGGCTGAGCGGAATGAGCTCCGTGTCTTGTGCCGGGTGTGCCCGACGGGCGGCTCGCGCCAGAACGGTGCCAGTCTACGCAACACGCGGGCGGACACATCTTGCCCTGGAGAGCTGACAGCAGCCGCGACCTTTCCTCGTGCACTCGGCGTTGCCGATCGCGCACCGCACCGAGGGGGGAGGAGGCGGTGGCAGCAAGCGCAAGCAGCAGCTGGGCCGAGGATCGGCCGATCTCATGGATTCGAACGGAACTGTCGAGATCGGGACCTCGCAATTCGCTCACGAAGATCGCCTCGGGTGTAATCAGATCTGTTCAGGAGCGACAGAAGGACGTACACGTACATGAATCCACGTTGGTTTCGAGAGTACGCATTGCGCAAATGTTCGTATAACGCGGCTGGTCTCGCGGATCGAGGGGCCGTGTTCATGTACATAGCTGGGCGCGTACGTTCTTTGTGGGCTCCCTATCTGTTCTGACCACGAGCGGAGCATTCAACCTAGAGCGGGCCAGTTACACCTCACTTGCCGAGGTTGGTGGAGGAGGAGGCCTCAAGGGGTTGCCCGCTCAGCAACCCTAGCTCGAAGACGGAGGTTTCGAGTTGCATTGGCCCGTAACCTTCTCGCTGGTGGCCTTCATCATCAGTGAGGCTGACAAGTACGGGTGGTTGAAAAGGAGGTTTCCCGTGCGGACTGGGTCCGTGACGATCTGCGAAAAGCGCTCGAGGAGATCAGGCCAAAGATTTCGTGGAACTGTTTGGCAAACACGGGATCCGATCTGATGTCTAGCATATCGGTGGCGATGTTGAAGCCATTTTGCGAGTGATTGTTTGACAACAGTTCGGCGTTGATGGATTCCTTCATCGTTTGGTGGAGGGGAGCTGAGCTGTGGACCATTCCAAGTCCCACGTGTCCACTTCTGAAATCGAGACACGTTCTTTTTCAGGCTCGCCTGAAGCTCACTGGAACAGTTCTTGCTCAAAGGAATATAATCAAGCGCGCCAAGGCAGCCTGCTTTACCAGGCTGATCAGACTGCTCAAATTTGCGCGTCACCTTCGGCGAGTCTTGGTCTGTAACGTCTCCCTGTATGCCAATGGACTGGATCATGGGCTTCACGTTGTCTGGGATGTCGATAGGCGCGCCAGGGCGGGAGGTGACGGCCTGATCCTCGCTTGTGCCCATGATCTCTCTACTGATACCAATGGTGACTCCGACCTTCGCTGCAACATCCTCCGTCACTTGCCGGACCTGGACTGCAACGTCGTTCTGGATGGCAAAGATTGGGCCATCGGTTTCACGTTGTCTAGGATGTTGTTGGGCGCGCCAGTATGGAAAATAACGGCCTGAGCCTTTGGTGTCCATGATCTCGCTGCGTTTACCATTTGTGGCTTCAACCTTGGCTGCAACGTCTTCCTGGATGTCGAAAGGGAGTCCATGAGCTGGCTCGTCGGCTTCACGTTGTCGAGGACGTCAATTGTTACGATCATCTCGGAAGTGATGACCTGCATCTCGCTGGTCAGGATCTCGCTGTTGAACGGCTCCTTGGTTCTCTGGAAGCCAGGGCTGTGGTCCAGGGACCAGATCGTCGGCTTCAACAGCACCTGCAGGCACTCGCCCACAATGGTGTACGAG
>CAUYUJ010015467.1:291468-330972 GCA_963575745.1 Prorocentrum cordatum
ACAAGTATAGTATAGTAGACTAGAGAAGACTAGGCCCGCTAGGGCAGCTTATACTAGGAAAGGGTAGGATAGGTGGTAGAGTAGATCTGGGAATAATAGAGTAGGGTAGAGGGTTAAGCTGGGTAGATGTTAGTAGAGGAGAGTAGAGTAGAGCAGGATTTGGTGTAGATAGGAATCGAATCTATGTAGTGTAGAGTAGGTTTGGGTAAGGTAGGGTAGAGTAGAGTAGGGTAGAGTAGAACAGAGTGGAGTAGAGCAGGGAAGATGGTAGAGTACAGTAGTGTAGAGTAAAATAGAGTAGAGTAGAGTAGAGTAGAGAAGAGCCTATTAGAGTAGAGTGGAGTAGAGTCGAGCACAGTGGGAGTAGAGGAGAGTAGGCACAGAGTAGAGTAGGAGTAGAGTTGAGCAGTATCGTGCAGCGTAGGGCAGGGCAGGGTAGAGAAGGGTAGAGTGGAGTATGACCGAGGGTAGAGTAGTGTAGATGGTAGAGTAGAGCCGGGTACACTAGAGTAACATTAGAGTTGAGTCGTACAGAGCATATGATATCAGAGTGGAGTGGAGTAGAGTAGATTGGGAGTAGAGTAGAGTTGATTAGAGTAGAGCAGAGTAGAGCAGAGTAGGTCAGAGTAGAGCAGAGTAGAAGTAGAGCAGAACAGGACTAGGAGTAGAATTGAGTCGACTAGAGTAGATTAGGGCTGGGTAGGTCAGAGTAGGGTAGAGTGGAGCAGCGTATACTAGAGAAGGGTAAGTTAGGTGGTAGAGTAGAGTCGGGTATAGTAGAGTAGTGTAGAGCAGGATCGAGTCCGACTGGGAAGCCAGTAAAGTTGGATCCAGCTACAGTGGGATCCTATCAGAGCTGGACCGAGCCTTCGTAGGATGACGAGGACGACGCCGACAATGACAACGGCGACGGCGACGACGCCGACGCCGACGCCGATCGATCCCCACCAGGCTGTTTTTAGGGCTGGGTGGAGCCCTGGTAAGATTACGTTGGGGCTGGATCGAGCGGGCATTGGCAGGAATCACTTAGATCTGGATCTTGCTATTAGAGCTGGACCAAGCCACAGTAGGATTCAAGTCTAGCTGGATCCAGCTATTGTAGGACTGTGTTAGAGCCGGGTCGGGCCCGACTAGGATGCTATCAAATTTGTGTCAGGCTATACTAGGCTAAGAGATGGATCGATTTTCAGTAGGATCCAGTAATATTTGGAACCAACTGCAACAGGATTCTATCAGATTAGGATTCCGTCCGACTAGGGTTTAGTAAAGTTGAATGCAGCAGTAGCTGGATGATCGTAGAGTTGGGTCGTGTCCCAGCAGAGCTGCATCCACCTAAAGCAACAAGAGTCAGCTAGAGCTGGATCCAGATACAGTAGGATTCTACTGGAACAAGATCGAGCCTTCGTAGGAATCTATGACGGGGGAAGGGGGCGGGGGAAGGGGGGGTCAGTTCGAACTCCCTCCCCCCCCCCCCGGACAGGGGGGGGCGGTTCGAACCGCCCCCTCCTGGGCGGGTTCGACAACCCCCCAAAGGGGAGGAGCGCAGGAATTATTATTATAGTTGCGCCCTGGCAATCCTGAATAGCGTCGGAGCACCATTCCGGGGACGTCAACCATAAGGATCCTCGAGCTTACTGCAGACTTGTAAGACGAATGCGCGCGACGCTAAAGCGAGGACGGCGAGGAGGCAGGAGGCGGACGCGGCAGCGGCGGGCGCAGGCGGGCGCCGTGCCCGTCGGCCTCAAGGACAGCCTGCACGGCGTGGTGGCGGCCGTACAGAAGGTCTCCGCCAGCGTTAAAGTTTGGCCTGTCCCTCTGCAGCCAAGCCGCTGAGAGAAGGAGCAGTTTGGGTAAGAAAGGGGCTCGATATTCCTTGGGTCCTTCTATGGCTGTTCCTCTAGCCTTCCTCGTGCACGCAGGCGCTTGTGGGGCCGAAACGGGGCTTCATTCCTGGTTTATCGTTCCTTCTTTTCTTTGAGCAGCCCGACTGTACAGGAGGACTATTCAAACATAGCGACGAATGGCCAGCAAATTGTTTGGGGGCGATGTCCCTATTAGTTTTGGCTATGTTTGAGTATGTTTGACCATGCTCTATGTTTCGCCCAAAATCCGCCTATAGGGGCACATACCCGATCTCAGGCCAGCGCCCCGTCGCCCCCTCCACATCGGGGGGAGCGTCAGGGGGGGCTCGGCGCAAGGGGGAGCGACGGGATCGAAGCTCGTCGACCGAAGCACACGAACGACACCGTCCCGCCTGCGGCCCTCCGTTGTTGCGCTGCGGCCCGTCGGGGGCCGCAGCGCCCACCACGCAGAAGCCCACGCCAGACTTCCGGGCATGCGCCGAGCCCCGTGGGGCCGCAGGTGGGGTTAGGTCGGGCATGTCCTCCTGCACGCGGATGTTGGACGAAGAGAGAAAAGATGGTCCCAACATGCGCGCGCAAATAGACCAAAAGAGTCGATGCATCGTCCCCAGGCTACTTTTTAAAACCTGTTTTGGGTTATCCCTCCTGTATAGGGACATGCGGCATGTCCTCCTACACGCGGATGTTGGACGAAGAGAGAAAACATGGTCACATCATGCGCTCGCAAATACACCAAAAAGGGTCGATGCATCGTCCCCAGACTACTTTTTAAAAACCTGTTTTTGGTTATAATCCGTAAAGTCTTCGCCCCCTGCCGCCGGCCCCCTCTCTCGGAGAATGGGCCATGGAAGAGCTAAGTCATGAGGCCTTGGTGCTGTCGTGAAGCAGTATCGAAACTTCATGCGAAGCCGATTCGCAATCAGCAAAACCAACTGATCACAAGAGGGGTTACCACACCTGGCGATTGGTAAGACGTGTATGGTTTACGGGCTTGGTACCACACCTTGCGATTGAAGGGCCGAGGGAGTTCTCGCAGTTTGGGTTACCACGCCTTGCGATGGATGTGCGTGAAGGGTGGCACCGAATTTCAGAAATGTGCCAAATACCATGTGTTTTTGGACCCTGACCCCGCGGATCTGCGTAAGGGGTGGCGCCGAATTTCAGAAATGTGGCAAATCCCCTATGTTTTTGGACCCTGACCCCGCGGATCTGCGTGAGGGGTGGCACCGAATTTCAGAAATGTGGCAAATCCCTGTGTTTTTGGACCCTGACCCCGCGGATCTGCGTGAGGGGTGGCACCGAATTTCAGAAATGTGGCAAATCCCTGTGTTTTTGGACCCTGACCCCGCGGATCTGCGTGAGGGGTGGCACCGAATTTCAGAAATGTGGCAAATCCCCTGTGTTTTTGGACCCTGACCCCGCGGATCTGCGTGAGGGGTGGCACCGAATTTCAGAAATGTGGCAAATCCTGTGTTTTTGGACCCTGACCCCGCGGATCTGCGTGAGGGGTGGCACCGAATTTCAGAAATGTGGCAAATCCCATGTGTTTTTGGACCCTGACCCCGCCGATCTGTGTGAGGGGTGTCGATTTCGAGCCCCCCCAGCAATTCAGACAACGCGCCCAGGAGGTGCTAAATATCTTGTTTGGGCCTCCCCCCCCTCGCGCGGTCAATCAACTAGTTACAGTAACCAGCAAGAAGCAGAACTGTAACACTGGAAACTACAAGCTACAACTGGTACAGTAAACTGCGAACCCGCGCCTACAGCCTGGTGGCCCCACAAGGGGGCCGGCGGATCCCTCCTGTGTAGGGGCACGCCCGAGACTTCAGGTGGGGTGGTGCCGCTTATCTCCTGCTCCCGCTCGGGCTTCTCGGGCGTGCTCCTCGGACCTCGGCGGTGCTCCAGCCTCGGGGCGCTCCCTCCGGCGGCTCCGCGCCTCGCCGAGACTGCTGGTTCCGCGGGTGCCCGGGCCGTCCTCGAGCGGTCGCCGGAGGGCCGAGCTGTGCCGCTCGGGGGAGGGGGGGAGGCCACACTGGCACATGACGAACGAACAACACGCACCCATACCCATAAGGGGGTCGTTGGGAGGAGGACTGGCTATGGGTATGGGTGCGGGTTGTCGGACCCTAGGGAACGCTCCCGTTCGAGCGGGGACCCCCATCCAACAACACGCACCCATAGCCCTTCCAACCCCGCTGTGGGTATGGGTGTGTGTTGTTGGTTCGTCAGACACAATACAATACGTCGCCTTCCGAGAAAGTATGGGGGATCACTTGGGAAGTGGGGGGGGGGGGAGACGGAGGGTCCAGAACGTGCGGGAGAAAAGGCGGGGAGAGTCCTGGCCTTCGTGTGTGCATCCATCCGGGCGTCCCTGGGCCCCCTCCACCGCGAAAGCCCCCGGGGAGGGGGGCAGGCTCTGGGCCCAGACCCCCGACGTCGTGATTTTTTCACGACGTCGACCCCCAGAGGTCTGGACCCCTTCCCTGGGACCAGTTCTTCGTCCTGAGTCGTTTTTTGACGGCCCCGAGGCCCGGTGAGGGCCCCCGGAGGCCGAAAATAGCGAAAAACCTCCCGTCGTGATTTTTTCACGACGCGAAGAGGTCTGGGGGGGGGGAGGGAAAACGCGTCGACCCCCGGTCGCCCGCGCCTCGCCGGCGGGGGGGGCGCCGCAGGCCCCAGGCCGCCCCGGGGGAGCGTGGGAGAGGGGGGGCGCCAGTCGGGGCCGATCGCCGGCCGGGCGGCGACGTATCGCCACTTCTCGGCCACGAAGGGCGAGGAGGAGGAGGAGGAGGAGGAGGAGGAGGAGGAGGAGGGGGAGGAGGAGGAGGAGGAGGAGGGGGAGGAGGAGGAGGGCACGAAGGGCATGGGTACTCCAGATTTCGTGATAAAAGGGAGGGGGTCTGGACCCTCCAAGACAAGCCATTTCAGGCCTCCCCCGTGGGAGAACCCTCCAGAACATCGTCCCCACCCCCCCCCCAGGCCCTCCAAGATAGCCTGGAAGAGACCCCCCCCCCCGAAATGAGACCCCCCTCCCTTTATTACGAAATCTGGAGTACGGAAAGAATGGGTGCAATGCCCAACAGCAGTTCCTGTTCATGTTGAACACGACTCGCTGTCGGCGTCGCCGCGGCCTGTGTCCATTCGAGACAGAAGGCCGCCTGCCCAACAGCGGCCGCTGTTGGTTCGGGACAACATTTGTTGTTGGGCAGTGTACCCATTTTTTCCGTGCCCATCTCGGGCGTCCAAAACTTCCAGGTCGGCGCGTCTCCCTGATCGGGTCTTCCCCTCGTTCGCTCAGGGGCAGCGATATAGGGGGAATACAGTCAACGCGCCCAGTAAGGACGCGCGCCATCATCTAGGGTACCCTTGTGTCCTTGCCTCTGAGGCTCGTCCTTGCCATTATCACTGGTCGCCCGCCGCCCCAAAAAACCCAACTTCGGCCTCCAAGGGTCTTGCGTCCTTATCACCCGTCCTTAGTATACGTTTTGACTGTAGGAACAAGGGGGGATGCATCGGCCCCCAATCGCCCATTGATCGCCGATAGGGGCCCAACCTGCCCAGCAAGGTGCGGATTCACTATCGGAGGCCTATCGCCGATCCATCGGCGATACATCGCCGATTCCAGGTCGATGCATCCCCCCCTATGCCAGTCCCCCCTATCGTTGCCCCTCATTGACGTTATTGCTCTCGTCGTCGTCGTCGTCGCCGTCGCTGGCGTCGGCGCCGATCGAGCTTCGAGGTTCGATCGAGGGCTCGTGTCTTGTAGGGGGGGGCTTCCCCGTCGTCGCCCCCACCACACGCCCGTCTCCCTCCCCCCTCCCTCGCCCCCTCCCTCGCCCGCCCCCCCCTGCCCAATCTCCCATCCCCCCCTCCCTCTGCGCTCAATCCTCTGGCCAGTACGCGTGCGGCTGGTCCTTGTCAGGCCAACCCCCTCCCTCTGCGCTCAACAGCTACTGGTTGTGAAAACTACCCTCCTCCCTCCCCTGACATTACCTCGAGTGGAATCCCCCTCTCGCTCTGTTCAAATGCACCATGTTCGCATGTGTTCTATTGTGTTTACAAGCGAAGCACTTCGACTCTTCAGACTGGCTAGCTTGTCCCCGCAGAAGCAGCGAGAGGCCCACTGAAGGATACTCGGGCGCACGCGGTAGCATCTCTCCAGGAAAACGTTGTGGTCAGAGCTCGGATCGAGCGAGTCGTGGAAGCTCTCCATCATCGAGATTGTGAGTCCCACGGCGGCCGCTCGCTCGGAAACCACGGTGGGGCACAGCTGTCTCGCAGGACGCGCCCGCCCGAAAATTTGCAAGGAGCATCAGTGAAAAGATTACCAGGGCCTCGGTAGACTGGCCCAGCGTCGTCCAGGATTCCCAGCATAATGTTTGGGCTATCGTCGGCGTCCAGGTCGGCGGCTGGCTCGTGCGTGGCCAGGACCAGCCTGGCGCTGTCCAGGAGGTCCCACTTGCATCTGTTGAAGGTCTTGGTGCCGCAACCAGGATCAAACGGATGGTACCCGCACGTTGCTTTGAGTTTCTGGGCCAGGGTCAAGTCCAAGGCTTCTGGACAGGTTACACGGTCCCCCCCTGCTATCCGCACAGCGGCCTCTGGGAATTTGGTAATTAGCTTCATCCAGGCGGCCAGCTCCTTTCGCCTCGGGCAAGTATTTGGCGGGCATGTCCGCCGCCTTGTCGGATCCTGCAAAGAGGGCGATTGCCCAACCTGGAGGGGCACAGGGCGACCACATGTCCAGCACTGCGGCGATCGTCCCAGTCTTGCCTGCGCCAGGCGGTCCGTGCACCAGGAGGACCATAGCCTGCCGCGACTGCGCGAGGACCACGGTTTGAGCCGTGTTGAGCTGGTACCTTATGGCCACATCATGAACCCTGGTGCGCGCAGGGGCTGGGAGGATCCTCTCAAAGACGTGCCCTGTGCAAGCTTCGACCTCCTCGTCGCTGGGCCCCGGTCCGCTGGGACGGGTGTTGGGCGCCTGTGGGTCGTCTGACACAGGTATCGCCTCTGCCAGCGTGGCTGCCGCTTGCTGTCTCAATGCTGTCCCCGCCCTGGCCATGTGCGCCGCAGAGGTGGAAGCCTCTCAGTTCCCCGCGTCGTCCGAGCGCAGGGCCAGGGCGTAGGTGGTTACTGGACAGGAAGACCTCCTGGATGGCAGTCCACATGCGATTCATCTGCATCTGCGGCGGGGTGTGGTCAATGCGGTACCAAGGATCGTTTGGTCTCTTGGGCTTTGTGGCGGTGGTGCTGTCGGGGTGGAAAGCACCCCACCTGGAGTCGGACCTTGCGATCATAGTCTTCACTGGGTAGCGCCTGCGCGGGCGGCCACTCCACCATCATGT
Organism: Prorocentrum cordatum; assembly: GCA_963575745.1. NCBI lineage: Eukaryota > Dinophyceae > Prorocentrales > Prorocentraceae > Prorocentrum > Prorocentrum cordatum. The sequence goes on from CAUYUJ010015467.1 coordinate 298,679, forward strand.
CCGCGACGTGGGCAGTGACTGGGGATCTGTGTGACACGCAGATGGGGGCGAAACCAGCTTGCTCCTTGGGCCAGTCGACCGCGTGGTCGTCTTGAGGGAGATGATGCTGCACTCGTCTGTGCCCCGCTCGTGCTGCGCCAGGGCCTGTGCGAGCCCGTGCTCGCGCACCGCATGCGCGGGTTCTCTGGGTCGCACTTCTGGACGCAGGTGTCGAGGGCAGAGACCCGCCGACGGCGGAGCGTGGCCCTGGCACCGGCGGTGCCACCATCGGTCGGCGCCAGGCGAGCCCGCGCTGCTCGGTCACGAATGCCTGCAGGAGCCGCTTTCCTTTTCCCCCTGCACGATGCTGGGCCACCGGCCCGGGAGCGGGACGGCGCCAGGGGTTGGGAGGGGCAGGAGGGGCAGGAGGAGGAGGAGGAGGAGGAGTAGAAGGAGTAGAAGGAGTAGAAGGAGTAGAAGGAGGAGGAGGAGGAGGAGGAGGGGAACTTGGCTGCGAAGGTGGCTGGCCCGTCGCTCGCCGAAACCGCAGTCGCCCAGGGGTCCGCCGTCGGTCTGCGGCCACGCCCGCCTGACCTCCGCATCGGCACCTGCGCGGCTCGCACCTTCCAGGACGGGGGAAAAAAACACAGACACAATGAATCGTCGATTCCCCAGAAAATGTAGGAAAATATGGGAAGTGGGGGGGGGGAAGACAAAAACCGAGAAAATACGGGAAACTATAGGGAATCCTGATATTTGTGTCTGTTTATTTGTGTGTCCCAGAGCCCCTTCAACCTTCTGGCGCAGCTCGCAGCACCACCTCCAGGGGGGCTCGAACTTGGTCCAAGCGCATCCAGGGCGCCTTCCACGGCGCTGGAATGAAGTCGGGCACGTCCCTCTACAGGAGGAACATTCAAACATAGCAACGTAAAAGTCTGTGGATGTTTCGAGTCTTTCTTGACCATGGCGGCGCATGTTTTGGCTATTTCTTAGAGTTCTGCCAAGGTCCGCCTGTAGAAGGACCTGCCCGACCTAACACTGGAACCTGGGTCTGTCGTCGGGGCCCGCCTGCGGTCCACCAGGTTCGCGGCGATGGCACGAAGGTCGGGGGCGGCAAAGAGGGGGGTGATGACTAAGGGGGGGTAACATGGCGGGGGCCATGATATTTCCCCAGATTTTATGGCGCCTCTTCTTATTTCATCACGTCCCTGGTAACATGGCGGGGGCCATGATATTTCCCCAGATTTTATGGCGCCTCTTCTCATTTCATCACGTCCCTGGCCCCCCCGCTGGGCCGCGCACATGCCGCCGGTCATGATTTGCACCCCCCCCCCTCTCGGACTACCCCCTTATTTGGCCGCTCCCGAGAAGGCCATCGTCGGCCCCTTCGCTGCCGGGGGCACGGCGGGGCTGCGCGGGCCAGGATGCCAGGTTTGTCCAGGAGCGACGCACCGTCGCACGCACAGGCGGGACCGTTGCGCGAGGCGCAGGGGGGGGAAGCCTTGGCTGCCGCTGCGATCGCGGCCGACCGGTCGGGGCGGCAGAGCGCACGGCTAGCAGGGAGGCGAGCGGGGCCATTTCGACTGCAGCGGGCGGGGGCCGCCTCGGCCCCCGAGGGGATCCATTCCCTCGTCGCCTGGCTGCCTGTCTACAGTGGGCCCGGACTAGCAGGTCGACCCTGCCAGCTCGAGGGTACCCTTGTGTCCTGCGCCTCGCGACACGTGACACGTGCCTTCTCACACTCCTAGGGCGATGTGGCCCTCGGAAGGGTCTTGTGTCCTCTCGCGTGTCCTGTCCAATGAAGGCCGACTGTACTGCTTCATTCCAGTGTTCCACACAGGTGGTAGCAGCGCCGTGGTCGAGGAAATGTGGCAGACCCCGCCCGTGGAACCAATGGGGAGCAGACGGGTGGGAGGCATCGTTTCGAGCCTAGATTTAAGTCGGGACTGTCCCTCTATAGGGGGAATATTCAAAAATAGTCTCTCTCACACACAAACACACACACACACACAAAAAAAAACATACTATGGGGACTATGTTTGGAGTATTGTTGGGCATCATTTGAGTATTGTTTGGGTATGTTGAATATTTCGCCGCAAATCCCCCTGTAGGGGGACACGCCCGAGATCGGCCGAAGACGGTTCTGAGGGCCTCCGAGGCTGCCCCAAGACGGCCCAGGAGGTTCCCGAGAGAGCCCCCAAGACGGTGTACGGGGGCCCGAGGACGGCCACAGAGAGCCGCAAGACGGCCTGGAGAGGCCCAGCAGTGCCCCAATAGAGGACGATCAATGGAGAGGAAGCATGTTGCCAAATAATTCCAGAAGTCTACAACATGTGCTAAACTTGTTGTAAACACGTCATAAACATTTTTGTTGGTCGGCGGGGCGAGAGCGAACCTCTTCCGCTGAAAGCTAGGCGGGCTACGCACAGCTCTAATTAGGGAGACAGGGCACAGGCGGGCGGGGCCTCAGGTGGCCAGAGAGGAGGGCGGGGCCCAAAAACACGGCATAAACATGTTTTAAGCATGTTCAGTACATTTTCCTACAGTTTAAACACATGTTGAGTTCGATGATGGGACTGTTAGGGTGTCCGTTATCGTGGCATCCACAACCCAAGAGGTTCCGAAGAGAGCCCCGAGAGTGCCGCAGGAGGCCCCCGAGAGGGCCGAAGAGAGCCCCAAGAGGGCCCCAAGACGGGCCAAGCCTGCCGAGACGGCTCAAGAGGTCCTCAGAACGGCCCCAAGAGGGCCCCAAGACACCCAAAAGAGCGCCCAGTGGACCACCCCCCCTGGACGGCCCAATGACGGACGTTGCTTCGACGGCAAGGTTTCCAAAAGCACCAGGTGATTGGAACGCCTTTCGCACACGAGTCGGTGATGTAAAAATCTTTGAATGCCAAGGGTCCCAAGAGCGAGCAGTGGGGCGGAAAGTTCTGAGCACCCAGGCTCCCAAGAGCGAACGGTGGCGCGACCAGCTCTAAACGGCAAGGCTCCCAAGAGCGAACGGTGATGCATCCATGAGTGAACGGTGACGTACACAACTCTTCACACCGAGGCTCCCAAGAGCGAACGGTGACGTAAAAAGCTCTTCACGCCAAGACTCCCGAGAGCGAGCGATGACGCGAAAACGCTAAAAAGGAAAAACTAATCACGCCGAGGCTCCCAGGAGCGAACGGTGTCACAAGCCCTCTCGGGCAACTTCCTGAAGCGCTCTTTCCGTTCCCGTGTCTGCACTGGTTCTCACGCGCCCACTGCGCCTCTCCTCTTTTCTTATCTCTCTCCTCGTCGTCGCCCTCGTGGCGTGGCCCTCCTACGCTCTTTCTCTCTCTCTTTCTCTCTTGCTCTTTCTCTCTCTCTCTCTCCCTCTCTCCCTCTCTCTCTCTCTCTCGCTCTCTCTCTCTCTCTCTCTCTCCCTCTCTCCCGGGTGCAGGTCTTGCAGGACAGCGGCGCTCCGAGTGGGCCCGCGGCGGCGTCCGGCCCGCCAGGCGCCTGCCGCGCCCCGCCGCCGCGGCTGCTCGAGATCGACCTCGGTCCGATGGCGATGATGCGGATGATGGCCCCACGAGGAGGAGGACAGGAGGAGGACAGGAGGAGGAGGAGGAGGAGCAGGAGGAGGAGGAGCAGGAGGAGGAGGAGCAGGAGGAGCAGGAGGAGGAGGAGCAGGAGGAGGAGGAGGAGCAGGAGGAGGAGCAGGAGGAGGAGGAGGAGCGGGGGAGGAGGAGGAGGCGGAAGAGCAAGAGAAGGAGGAAGATCTGGAGGACCAGGAGGACCACGAGGAGGAGCAGGAGGACCACCCCGGTCCGATAGTGGTGATGGACCGCCACGTGGCCTACGTGGCTCACGGCACGACCACAAGGCAGCACCGCCCTCCGAGCGGTGGTGCTGCGCGGTTGCTGCCCGTGGTTGCCCCTCGCTGCTCCTTCCTCTGCCCCCTCCTCGATCCAGGCGTCACGGGCCTCAGAGTGCAGTGAGCTACTCGACCGACCCTATGAGAGCGAGCTACTGCGTCCTCGATCCGCGATCCTCGACCCTCCTCCTCGATCCCCGACGCCCCTGGACACTCCTGGGTCCTCGGCCCTCCTCCTCGAGCCCCGATCCCGCTTGTGCGCGCCGCCCCTCCCCCCCCCCGCGTCTGGAGGGGTGGTTGGGGAGGGGAGGGCGCTGGGCAGGCCAAGGGCCAGGATGCAGTGTCCCAGGGCAGGGCTCGACCTAACCTTGAGTCGGGCATGTCCAGACATGTTCCAAAAACCAGAAGCGGGAGGAATGGTTCAAACTATGAGGAGGAAAAGCCCAAACACGAGGCCCTCAAACATAAGGCAGATTCCAGAATATTCCAAAAACAGGACCAACATTCCAAAAACAAAAAAGACACAATCTGCAGGAGGAATATTCCACAATAACTAAAAACTAGTCTGGGAACGATGTTTTGACTTGACCTTGCTGCAGTACTCGTTTGACCACTTTTCACTTGTCTCCAGAATCCGCCTGTAGGAGGACATGCCCGGCCTAAGCCTAAACGGTTTTATCGCGATCTCGTGGACCGTTTTCGTGTTGACTTCGTCTTGCAGCAAAGGGGGAACGAAGATAGATCCTCCTCACTATCCTCACGTTCTCCGCTCCGTCCTCGTCATCTCCTCGTCGCCCTCGCCTTCCTTTTCTTCTTCGCCCATCAAGCCCATTGGACGAAAGCGGATCTTCCCGTTCTTGTCCGATCAGGTTGCAGCAAAGGCGGAACGAAGGCAGAACAAGGTCGTCGTTTTCTGATTGTTTTGCCGATCTGCGCGGGCCTTCGCACCCCCCCCTCCCCCTCTCCCATGGAGTAGATCTTGGCAGTTTTGGTCGCCTGTTTCAAGCAGGTAGAGTCGCCCCCCAGAGGACGCACGGTTCCAAACAGTCGCACTAAGCAGGAGGTCGGGAGCCAGACCCCCCCCTTTCCCCTCCCTTCCGCCCAATGTCGAAGCGCTGACTCAGAAAACATTGACCAGAGAAGACGAAACAGCACGAAAGCGGGAACAAATGCGCTTCGGCCGAGCCCTGCCCCAGAGCGTTCCAGAGCACGGCACGCCGCACGCGCGCCACTCTCTTTCAGGCCACGGCTCGGCGTTTGAGCTTGCCTCTCGCAGGTCGGCTCGCGTGGTGTTCCCGGTCTGCCTGGCGGCCGTTTTTGATTCGCACAGCTCGGGGGCGGCCAAGAGGGGGGTGACGACTAGGGGGTGGGGGGCTATCACGACGTGGGCCATGATATTTCCTTTGATTTCATGGCACCTCTTCTGATTTCACTACGTCCCTGGCCCACCCCCCCTGGGCCGCGCACATGCTGCCGGTCATGAGTTGCGCCCCCCCCCTCTTGCACGCCCCCTTCTTGGCCGCCCCCGAGATTCGCACAGCGGTCGGGGCCAAGTCGGGTGACGCGTTGTGGTCGGGTCCCCTCGCCCCCCTCCAGGGACAACAAAAAGATCGGCACCGCACTGGCGAGCGCAGAGGCAAGACTTACGTCGGGCCTGTCCCTCTACAGGGAGGAAATTCCAAAATAGTCAAACTAGTCTGGGGACGACTTTCTGTTTATTTGTTGACCATTTGGGGTTATGTTTGGAGCATTTTTTATCCTTCGCCCGAAACCCCCCTGTAGGGGGACAGGCCCGACTTGAGGCACGGCCTGCGCACGCTGGCCGCGGAGCGCCGAGCGTCGAGGCGCGGGCACGCTTTTGGGAGCCGCCTGGGGGCCACGAGTTGGCCGAGCACTGGCTCCGGCGAGCACCAGAGCCCTGGCATCGCTCGGACGTGTGCATTTTTTTTCTCGGCGAGAACCATCGAGGAGCATCCTTGATCATTTGGCGAGAAAGCCACGCGCGAAACCGAACAAAAACACAGGACATGGACGTCCGAGCGATGGCGAGGCTGAGCGCTCTGCAGCGGCCGCGCAGCCCGATGCATCCCCTCGACGGCGAGCGAGGGCTGGGTATCTCTCGGACGTGTGCACTTTTCCTCAGCGGGGATTATTAAGGTTACCAGCCTGGAACATATCCCTATCCCTATGCTGGGCACCTCCTCATCACGATGCCAATCTTAGGGATTCCCTTATTTTTTGAGGGCGAATCCCTAAGACTGTCATCGCCTTTTGGCGTGTCAATCTTAGGGATAGGGATACGTTCGAGGCTGGTAAACCAGAGCGCGCTGCAGCGGCCGCGCAGCCCGATGCATCCCCTCGGCGGCGAGCGAGGGCTGGGTATCGCTCGGACGTGTGTACTTTTTCTCGGCGGGGACTATTAAGGAGCATCCCGGATCCTCCTGCGAAGAAAACCACGCACGAAACCGAACAAGAGCACAAGGAAGGAACGTCCGGGCGATGGCCAGAGGGGGGGAAGTGAGAAGGAGAAGGCGGAGAAGGCCTTAAGCCGGGCCTGTCCCCCTACAGGGGGAAGATTCAAAAATAGTCCAAAAAATAGTCTGGGGAATTTTGACAATTTTTGAGCAGTTCGGGAGTACTTCTGTTGAGTATTCTTTTTTACTTTTCGTCCCAAAATCCCCCTGTAGGGGGACAGGCCCGACTCAAGCGTAGCCCGATGCATCCCCTCGGCGGCGAGCGAGGGGGGAAGTGAGAAGGAGGGGGCGGAGAAGGCCTTTTTCGGAGGGTCCCGAAGTCCCGCGGCCTTCTGAGAAGTCTTCGGGGCCTCCCCCGAAGACACAGAGAACTGATCGGAAGACCAGGCGGGCTTCTGAGAAGCCCCGCCGCCTTGTGAGAGGGCCTTATCCGTCTCCACTCCCCCCCTCGCTCGCCGCCAGTCCTCCAGGCCCGCTGGTTCTCAGAGATCCCTGATTTCCCCCGGCTCGATTTTGTCCCGATTCTGGCCTCGTCTTTGTTGAGCGTGTGGGTCCAGGCCATCAGCCTCGACATACCTCTAACACGGCGGGCCATGGTAGCAACAGGTCTTATGAGTCCTCCTCATCATCACCCGCCTCGTCCTTATCGTCCTCCCACTCCTGCTGCTGCTGCTGTTGCTGCTCCTCCTGATCCTATGTTCCTTGTCCCTGCTCCTGGTTCGAGAGCTCCTCCCCCTCCCCCTCCAGTCAGAGGATGTCGCTGCGCTCTCTGCCCTTTTGTGGTTGTGGGCTTTCTCTCTCTCTCTCTCTCTCTCTCAGGCCCCACGGATGGCACAGCAGTTGGCTTCGCAGGCAAAAAAGACATTATCTTCCGCCCCCTCCTCCATCCCTGTTCCTTATGAATCACTCCTCCCTGTCGCCCCCCGCGACGTGTCGATAAGGCGGGCCCGGCGTTTCGCTTGAGGCCTCCTCACCCTTTCTGATCATGGAGTTCAGGGTTTGCAGGAGCTTCGCTGATGGAGGGTGGACGGATTTCAAAGTGTGGTTCCTCGTATCAGCGCCGCACCCATCCGTCGTAAAAGTTTTAAAGAGGTTCACGGATGGAGAGCGAATGGTTTTTTAAATGTGGTTCTCGCTTTAAGTCGGGCGTGTCCCTCTACAGGAGGAAGATTCAAAAATAGACAAAAATAATGGGGGAACGAATTTTCTACTATCTAAGAGTATAATGGTTTATTTGTCGAGTATGATACGTTTGTCGTCCAAAACCCGCCTGTACAGTCGGGGGGCTGAAGAATGATCCCTTTTCGTTGGGGAGGGGCTCGGTGTTCCTCAGTTGTCTTGCAGTTCGCCTTGGGTCTTGCTTAGGGCTTCGAAGGGACATCGAAACTCAACTCCTGGAGAAAAGGGGCCCCGTTCCTTATTTGGGGTTCCCTAGATCAGCGCCCCGACTGTAGGAGGACACGCCCGACCTGACTCTAGCCTTTCAAGCAGTGGCGAAGCGTCCTGGCTCGCCTACAGCCCCACCAAAGAACGTTCTGAGAACCTTCTGTGGTCTCCACGAGATGTTCTTAGAACGTCTCTGGCGGAGCCTGTCTCGTTTGAACACATCGGGATTATGGTATAAGAACGTTGTGTTCGTTATTTAGAACATTTTTGGGGTTCTAAGAACATCTCGTGGTAGGACTATAGGAATGCCGTGACGGTTGGTCCCTGCTCAAGCCTTGGCGCCGCACTCTCGGCCATCAACGATTGCACGGGCGATTCGCGGGCGGAGGGCGCCGCGCTTGTCGCCGCGGGCCCCTCTCGCCTTCTCTGCGGCGCCGCGCACGCTCGCCGCAAAATCGGCGGCGAGGGCTTGGTATCGCTCGGACGTGTGCATTTTTTCTCGGCGAGAACCATCGAGGACCATCCTGGACCATCGAGCAAAAAAAAACGCACGAGACCGAGACATGCACGGGAAATGGACGTCCGAGCGACGGCAAGAGGGGGGGAAGCGAGGAGAAGCAGGCCTTCTCAGAAGGCGGCGGGACTTCTCAGAAGCCCTCGCGCCTCCTGAGAAGTTTGTCTTGTCTTCGGGGAAGGCTTAGAAAACTCCTGAGGAGGCCGGCCTTCTGAGAAGGCCCGTTCCGTCTCGTTTGCCCCCCGGGCGCGCCGCCTGGTAAACGGCTAGAACAGCCTCACGCTGTGGCGTCGCGCGCATTCGTTGCAAGAGCGTGCAGGGGCTGAACGGATAGAGGGCGGGTCGTTCTCGACACGTGGTTCTCGCCTCAGCGCCGCGCGCATTCGCCTCGGAATGCTGCAAGAGGTTCACAGCTGGAGGTCGGGTGGTTTTCAACATGTGGTTTCCTTTTCAGAGCCGCGCGTATTCGTTTTCAGAGTTCGCAAGTGCCTCAGGGATGGAAGGCGGGTCGTCCTCAAAGTGTGGATCTCACCTTAGCGCCGCGCGCATTCGGCCTGAAACTTTGCGAGAACTTCATGGAAAGAGGGTGGCTCATTGCCTAAATGTGATTTCGCTTCAGCGCCGCGCACATTCGTCGTAAGCGTTTGCTCGAGTTTTGCGGATGGAGGGTGGGTGGTGTTCAAGAAATGTTGTTCTCTCGTCTCAGCGCCGCGCACCATCGCCCCAAAGTTCGCAAAAGTTTCACGGATTGAAGGCGGCTCGTTTTCATCATCTCGTTGTCGCCTGAGCGCCGCGCACATGCGTTGTAAAAGTTTACAACTGTTTTGACGGATTGTTGTGCCTGGCCGTCCCAGCAATGGTGTTCCAGCACGATTTAGGGTTGTCAGGGCGCAGCAATCACGTTGATCCGCGGCGTTGCAATGGCTTTCGCACGAGTAAGAACCTCAAGACGCAACAATACAGCTTATTCGCGGCGTTGGAGTCCAAGGAATGGCGTGTTGGCACGATTGAGGATTCTCAGACGTTTGTATTCAAACGGAGCACCCCCATGAAAGTCACTCGTTGCAGGGACCTGTGAAGACAGAACGTGGAGGGAGGGTTTATGGCAGCATCGTTGGCGCGTCTTGGATTTACACTTGTCTCCTCCTCCTCCTCCTCCTCTTCCTCCACCTCCTCCACCTCCACTTCATAATCCGCCATTCCACTCCTTCTCCGCCTTCCCCCTTATCATATCCTCGTCCTCCTCATCCACTTCCTCCTCCTCCACCTCATCATTCACTTCCTCCTCCTCCTCCACCTCATCATCCACTCCCTCCTCCTCCTCCTCCTCCTCCTCCACCTCCACCTCCACCTCCACCTCCACTTCCCTACCTTCCCCCTCCTCCTCTTCTGCTCCTCCCGAGGCGTCCCGGCGTCCCCCCGGCCCGTCCAGCGGCTGGCGCGCCCCCTGTCCGCGGCGCCAGCGCCGGCCTGGCGCGCACAGACCCAGCAGAGGAGGGGAAGGGGGCAGCAGAAGGGAGGGGGGACGATGCTGGCGAGGAGGGACAGAGAGACAGAGAGACGGAGAGGCAGAGAGAGACGGAGACAGAGGCTGAGAGAAAGAGAGAGAGAGAGAGGGGGAGGGAGAGGGAGGGAGAGAGGGAGGGAGAGAGGGAGGGAGAGAGGGAGGGAGAGCGAGGGAGGCAGGATGAGGAGGGAGCAAGGAGGAAAGGAGGAGCAGGAAGAGGAGAGGGAGGATGAGAGGGAGAAGGGAGGAGGAATGAGGGAGAAGGAGGAGGAAGAGGGGGAGGAGGGACGAGGAGGGAATATGAGGAGAGGGAGCGAGGACGAGGAGGAGAAGGAGGAGGAGGAGGACAGACGAGGATACAGCAGGAGAGAGGAGAAGCGAGGTGTTGGTTTTGATTGCGAGCCTGATTCAACTTTTGGCTGGTCAGGACAATCAAAGTAGCACGCAACGCGAAAGACATGCTCGGGCGTCAAGGCAGTTTGAGGAGCACACAAAGAAGCGGACTGAAGGCGGGCGCACGACAAGTCGGCCCATTCGCGTACGAGCTCCACAATTGGAATACGTAGGGAGGAAGGACAGAGCTGGGCAATGGAAAGTACATCAGTGAAACAATGCTGCATATGCTGCAGTGTCTATGGCTGGCGACGGGACGCCATTAACCGCTCGGCTAAGACCCCGCCCACCTCGACGGCTGGCGATAGGAGCGCAGGGGCGGCGGCGGGCAGTGGGCCAGGTCGCACCGACCTGCGCACTTGCACCCTGGATCCCGGGAAGCGTGTCAGCTTCGCGAGGAGGAGGAGGAAGAGGAGGAGCAGGAGGAGCAGGAGCAGGAGCAGGAGGAGGAGGAGGAGAAAGAGAAAGATTAAGAGAAAGAGAGAGAGAGAGAGAGAGGAAGAGCAAGAGGAAGAGGAGGAGCAGGAGCAGGAGCAGGAGGAGGAGGAGAAAGAGAAAGATAAAGAGAAATAGAGAGAGAGAGAGAAAGCGAAAGAGGAAGAGGAGGAGGAGGAGGAGGAGGAGGAGGAGGAGGGCAGCGTGTCCCCGGTTCCGTTCGGTTCGTTTCGGTTCGAAGGAAATTGGTTCGGTTCAGTACGGTTCCGGCTTCGGAGTTGTTTGAGGCGGTTCCCATTCAGAGGGCGGTTCCGTTTCAGCCGGTTCCGGTTCGGTTCTCGGTTTTTGCAGATGGCGTGTGCGCGTGTGCGTCTAAATGATGAGATGGAGGCGTTTCGAGGTTCAGTTCAACCAGGAGTCAGGAGGAACCTTGGGGCAGGGGAGCCACTGGGCCCAGCTACCCGACGAGCCAGGGGAGCCACTGGGCCCAGACATTCACGCATGGTGCCCTCGGCGGACCAGTCGACAGCATCGTGCCCCCTGCGCCAGGATAGGAAACGCTTGGACTACGGGCTGGGACAGTACGGACCACTCACTCCTGGCTTGGGTCATCCCAAAGGTCACCACCCACCAAACCACCCCAACCCAACCCGAAGGCTCAGATTTACCCTCGATTTCTAGTGGGGGGGGGTCCGGGAAGATCGAAAAACCACATATGGAGCCCATACCCCCCCCAACCCGAAATTCGGGTCTTCGGGTTGGGTTGGGGTGGTCTGGTAGGTAGTCAAAAGGACAACTGGGAAGGCAAGGGCGCCGCCCGCGCCCTCGCCGGGCGCGCGCAGGATGGCGGGGGCCCAGCCCCCGGCCGCCGTCCCCCGCTCGGCCCTGGAGGCCCCGAGGGCCCCTGGAGGCCCAGAGCGCATTCTCGAACCGTCCAAATATGCGATTTGAGTTTTTCCGCCGCCCTTCCGTCCTCAGTGCAGCCCTGGAGGCCCCGAAGACCACCTGGAGGCCCAAAGCGCATCTTCGAACCGTCCAAGAATGCGATTTGAGTTTTTCCGCCGCCCTTCCGTCCCCAGCGCAGCCCTGGAGGCCCCGAAAACCACCTGGAGGCCCAAAGCGCATTTTCGAACCGTCCAAATATGCGATTTGAGTTTTTCAGCCGTCCTTCCGTCCTCAGTGCAGCCCTGGAGGCCCCGAAAACCACCTGGAGGCCCAAAGCGCATTTTCGAACCGTCCAAAAATGCGATTTGAGTTTTTCAGCCGTCCTTCCGTCCTCAGTGCAGCCCTGGAGGCCCCGAAGACCACCTGGAGGCCCAAAGCGCATTTTCGAACCGTCCAAGAATGCGATTTGAGTTTTTCCGCCGCCCTTCCGTCCCCAGTGCAGCCCTGGAGGCCCCGAAAACCACCTGGAGGCCCAAAGCGCATTTTCGAACCGTCCAAATATGCGATTTGAGTTTTTCCGCCGCCCTTCCGTCCTCAGTGCAGCCCTGGAGGCCCCGAAAACCACCTGGAGGCCCAAAGCGCATTTTCGAACCGTCCAAATATGCGATTTGAGTTTTTCCGCCGTCCTTCCGTCCCCAGCGCAGCCCTGGAGGCCCCGAAGACCACCTGGAGGCCCAAAACGCATGTTCGAACCGTCCAAAAATGCGATTTAAGCTTTTTCCGCCGCCCTGCCATCCCCGGAGCAGCCGTGGAGGCTCCGAAAAACATTTGGAGGCCCAAAGCGCATTTTCGAACCTCCCAAAAATGCGATTTGAGTTTTTCCGCCGCCCTTCCGTCCCCAGCTCGGCCCTGGACAAGCAGCAAAACAGGATGAGGGAGCTCGGGGGCGCAAGGGGGGAGCTGGGAGCGGGTGAGATGGACCCAGCGCAAGAGTGGGCGCTCTCATCGGGCAGTTCCCAAAGGTCCACCTCCACGACCGGTTCCCGGTTCGATTCACGTCGGGTTTCTGACGGGTTCCGGTTCCGTCGGTTCTCCCTCGGTCGATTCGGTTCTGCGGTTCGCGGTTCGGTTTTGTGGTTCACTGGGAGGGGGAGGAGGGGGGGGAGAGGAAGTTGAGGAGGAGGAGGAGGACGAGGACGAGGACGAGGAGGAGGAGGAGGAGGAGGAGGCAGAGTCAGGCCAGCATAGTGCGGAGAATGACCAGGCATTCCCACAGGAGGCCGCTCGCCAAAGAGTCCCCCGTCGCAGGTGGGGCCCGTCACCACCCTCCTTCGGCCAGCCAGCCCAGACGAACGCACATGGGCCGGACGGCCCAGACGAGCACGCACACGGGCCGGACGCGAGCCTGGAGATCATTGTGGGGGCACACGGGGAACCTTCGGGGCCCACACATTTACACCACCACCACTTCCCTCACCCACTCCCACTCCCAGGAAAGAGGCGAGGAAAAGAGGGTAGAGGAGGGCGGAGGAATCGACGCGGTGGTGGTGTACACACTCTTGGGGCCCACATACGAACCAGGATCCGCCAGGGGAGCCGCACCAGCACGGGCGGGATTCGCCTCGCGCGCGGCAGCATCGACCTGTCGCTCTGCCTCTGCCGGACGCTCGATCTCCTCGCCGAACGCGTTAATGGCAGCCGAAGGGCTCCTCCCTGCCGGAGGTAAAATAGGCACAGACACAAATAAACGATGATTCCCACGAATGACTGGAACACATGCGAGGTGGAGGGGAAGGCGAACATCCAGAAAACATGGAACCGTTTTGGCCAGCTTGGGAGGTGTGTCTATTCATTTGCGTATCCCGACTGGCCCTTTTCACCCCTGTCGTGCATCGTAAATGTCCCCCGCGTCCTCCGTGGACGGGGTGGGCAGGCTGGTGGCCCCCGCCGTCGCCAAGCCGCTGGTGCAGGACCCGCTGCTGCCCCTTCGGTAGGGGGCCACATGCGAACCCTTCCCACACCCTCCCCTTCAGAAATCGTGGGGGGTAGGGGTACGGTTCGCATGTGGCCCCCTATTCGGGGCTGGGAGGAGCAGGATCTGGGAGGCAGGGGGGGTGGGAGGGAGAAAAGCGCACAGGCGCGACGAAGTGTCGACTTCCAAGAAAAGATAGGAAAAAGAAGGGGAAGGCAGGGATCGAGAAGACACGAGAAAAGATCGGGGATCCTGGGATTTGTGTGTATGTATTTGTGTGTCCCTGGGCCCCTTCAGGAGAGACGGGAGAGGCGGGTGGAGCGGAGAAGGAATAGAGAAGGAGGGGGAGGAGGAAGAGGAGGGGAAGGGGAAGGAGCAGGAGCAGGAGCAAACGCAGCAACAGCAGCTGTAATAGGGTCATGTACAGCATGGTTACTGGCGCCAGCGCCACCCAGTCCGCATAGTATCACGCAGTGCGCATGACCGCCAGCAGCGTCTTGGCAGAAGCTGTAGCAGGAGCAGGAGGATGGACTACATGTTAGTAGCATGAATAGGAGCGCTTGTGACATTGGCGCGTGAAAAATGTGAGCCGCGCCGAGACGGGAGAGCCACTTCCAGCCGAAATGTGCACGGCTTATATGTCAGAATGAAGTTTTTGTTCACCCGCCCGTAGACATTGTGTGAGCGAAAAATAGACGCAGCGCCCAAGCCGGATATCAAAGTTCAACAAAAATGAGCGCGGCGCCTTCATGATAGCGACATATTACAATTTCGCGCGTGATGTGCAACCCGCCGCACTGCTGCCGCGCATCTTTCAATGGGCACTCCAAAACATCAATGTCGAGAGGAACATCGATTTTACAGTGAGGAACAGATCGGATGGATGAGCCCAGGTTGGCCGGTTATCGGCCGGCTTGGCAGAAGTGTGGGAGTGTGTATGTATACACACGAGTTGCATTATGCATTCATTTGTGTATGTCCACGTATACAAATATAATTGTGTAGATAGGTGTGTATATAAGTGTACGTGAATGTGTATATTTACGTACATTGTGTACACACACCGGCATACACGTGTGTATATATATACATATATAAGCACACACGTGTATACATACACACATATATGTGTATATATGCATATTCATATCTACAGATGTGGATACATGCATGTAGCTAGCATAGGGGGATGCGCACGCAGACATATTTGTATACGTGTGCACATGTGTATACATATTTATACATATATTTATATACATATATATACATGTATGTGCATATATGTGTATGTGTGATTGTATGTGTGTATGTATGTATGTATGTATGTATGTATGTGTGCATGTATGTATGTATGTATGTATGTATGTATGTATGTATGTATGTGTGTGTAAGTTTGTATGTATGTATGTATGTATGTATGGATGTATGTATGTATGTATGTGTGTATGTATGTATGTATGTATGCGTGTATGTATGTATGTATGTGTGTAAGTATGTATGTATGTATGTGTGTGTATGTATGTATGTGTGTATGTATGTATGTATGTATGTATGTCTGTATGTCTGTCTGTCTGTCTGTCTGTATGTATGTATGTATGTATGTATGTATATATGTATGCATGCATGCATGTATGTATGTGTGTATGTATGTGTGTGTATGGATGTATGTATGTATGTATCTATGTATGTATGTATGTATGTGTGTATGTCTGTATGTATGTATGTATGTATGCATGCATGCATGCATGCATGCATGCATGTATGTATGTATGTATGTATGTATGTATGTCTCGAATGACCTTTGGCCCATCCTGCCACCGTGTCTGGGCTTTGGGTCAGAACCCTCAGGGATGTTTCTTGGGATCTATTCGGAGCGTTCTGAGGGGCCTCTTGGGTGCAGTTTGGGTGCAGTTTGGCGGCCTCTTGGGAGCCTCTTGGGGGCCTCTTGGAGCTTCCTGGGAGGCCTCTTGGGAGGCCTCTTGCGGCGCCTTTGGGGTTGGGCCACCTTGAGGCCAGTTTGGGCGTATTGGAGCGATCTTTCGCGACCCGGGGCCCTCTTGGGCCGTCTTGGGTTGGGCCCGAAAAAGTTAGACGGGAAGACGCTGGGAGTCCCAGGTAGCACGCGGAGAGCCCATAGAGATTTGACCATTGGGGTCTGGGCCCGTCAAGGAATCCTCAGGATTGAGGGTTGAGGCTCCAGGAGATCGAGCAAGTGACCTGAGAGCACTCCAATTCGTACTTCAAGGGCGCAGCGGCGGATATCTACCGACCTATATATACATTATAGATAGAGAGATATCAACCGATCAGCCCAGCAATCAAGACGAGTCAAGCTAGCCAGTTCTCACGACCCAAATGGACCCGCGCAATCCCGCATTCCATGCCATGACATAAGAGGCAATGCCGACGCAGCTGGATCTTGGGATTGCCGTGCGCAGCGCACTTGGCGAACGGAGGTCGCCCACGCGCTCGGCGACCTGGCGAGGGAGACATGCGGGCCGCGCACAGGCGGCGGGGGGACTCTCAGAGAGTCCGCCTCGGAGGTTCGGCGAGCACACCAGGAAGTCCTCTCGCGCGCAGCAGGACTCGAGCTAAACGGTGTTTTGGCAATTTCGTGGACCGTTTTCGTTTTGACTTTCTTTTGCAGCAAATGTGGAACGAAGACAGAACTAGGGATGACGGAAACAAAACGAAAACGGAAAACACTGTTTAACTCGAGCCCTGGCGCGCAGCCAACTTCCCGACTGGGCTGGCGAAGACAAGGTATGCACCGCACCCGAGCGGGAGCGCCACATCCTGGGAAGCCTGCGCCGCAGTCGGGCGAGAACGACGCTGCGCCCGCTCGCGCGCGGCTCCGCTTCCGACAACCAGGTGGGCACGAACTCAGCATTGGGCCCCAGACAGATCTGCGCAGCGCTGGGGCGAGAAAGACATTTCGACTGTGCGCGCGCGATGTGCGCCCGCCCCATTCTTGCCCGACACCTTGCAACGTCGACAACAGAACGTCCAGGTTTACGGGGTATTGCTTCTCATGGACCGGATGGAGGGACTAGATGGGGAGGCTATCGGTTTGTTAGGTGGCAGAGCGGGGTTGCATACGAGTGAGGGGGAAGGATACGAGGCACGAGCCCGACTACGGGTCGGAGCAGGAGGACGGGGATGAGCAGCCATCAGGGCAGGCAGCCCAAGCGTTACAGGTGGCCCCGCATATTCCGAACCCCCCCTGGAGAAAAAAAAAAGAAGAGGAAACAACAAAAAAAACGACCCCCCCCCCCTACGAGAGTGTTTTACCTCTTGGGTCACAAGCGCGCCATGCCCCCCCTCGCCCCCCCCGCGGTCCCGGCGGCCGCGCGCCCCGGTTGGCGAGGTATGCCAGGCTTGCTCCAGTGACCCGCCACGGAGGTGACAAGATCAGAGGACACGTCGTGGGGTGAAGGCCGCAGTCTGCATCCGAGCAGCAGCGGCGCACCCCTGCCGATCTGCCACGTCCTGCCTCCATCCAATGCCCCGGCGTGTGCCATTTGCCAGGCTGGCCTGTCGCAGGGTTTCTGGTTTCGCTACCGATCCGACCCCTAATCCAGGTTAGCGCCAAGGCCACGCGGACTCCGCCTCGCCCTCCTCGCATCACATCGGAGCCAGCGTCGACACAAATCAGCGCTCGACGGTTGAAAACCTCCCGGGCGCCCCGCCGCCGCTCCGCGCGGCGCGAGCACGGCGCGCGGCGCGCGTGCCCGAGAGCGGAAGACGCGGGGCTGCCGCCGCACGCCCAAACCGCGCGAGGCGAGCATGGCTCAGGAGGGAAAAAACACACACAGACACAATGAATCGATGATTCCCCAGAAAATATAAGAAAATATGGGAAGTGGCGGGAAGACAAAAACCTAGAAAATATGTGAAAATATGGGGGATCTTGTTATTAGTGTATATTTATTTGTGTGTCCCAGGGCCCCTACAATGGCGTTCGCCTCGTGTGATGACCAGCAGGGTGTCGGAGGTTTGGAGCCGTCTGGGAATCTAAGGTGGCCCAGCACTGGTTCTGCCCAGCAGGAAGGTCGGGCAGGTTTGAGGTTCTGGGTTCGGCAAGGCGTTATGATTTTGTTCGGCCTTCGGTGGCCGCTTTCGGGCCCCAGGACCGTGACAAGCGGATCCAGGGCGAAAAACAGCATTGGATGGACCCTGGAAAGGGTCCAGGGACTGATTTTGAGCGGATTTGGCTTTACCCTCCCCTTCTTGACCTCAGGCCCCAACCAGCTCAGATTCCCCCGCTGCCTCCAAGTGGAGGTGTCGGCTGCAATTGCACGAAGATAAAGTTTCGAAGGCGCCTGCGGATTTCTTGGATCTGCGCTGGGCCCCCCGGCGGCGCCTCCGGCGCCGTCCCTGGTGCGCTCCAGGCACCAAGGGCCGCGGGGACCTCCGAAAAATCATGTTCGAACATGTGTTCGCTGCTCTGAAAGCCCGGCACACATGTTCAAGAACCTCACGCTGTGAACGCGCTCCTCTCCCTCGCCTGTCGTGCCCACTTCGGCCCCGTTGCATCCCGCGGCTGCCTTCGAACGCGGTGAGGATCCTCGCCGCTGCTGCGACCAAAAAGGCTTGAGAAAGGAAAAACACAACAACAGCAACAACAACAAGAACAACAACAACAATAAGTTTAAGACTGTTCGCCTTATGCTCGAGTGTCCAATAACGCGTATTTCCCAAACCCTCGATACCCGCTTTCTTCGTCTTCGATCGAACCCTTTTTGGGGGGTATATTTTTCTTCCCTGCAGGCCTGGCCAGCGGCAGCGCTGATCGGCGGGGCGGCCGCGGACCGTCGACCCGACCCCAAGAGGGACGGACAGGGGACCGACCACGACGACGACGACGACGACGACGTCGAAGACGACGGCGACGACGACGACGACGACGGCGACGACGAGCGAAAGCGAGAGCGAGAGAGAACGGCAGCAGGGCCACGAAGGGCACGAAGTAGGCCAGGAAGGGCGACAGCGGGGACACGAAGGGAATGCGTATGGGGCCACGAGCGCGAACGAGCGGGGCCACGAAGTGCAGATAATGCGGGGCCACAGAAGGCAACTATGGGGCCACTGAAGGTAGCAACTGGGCCACGTAGGACAGTAAGGGGGACACAATGGCGACAGCGGGGCCACGAAGGGCACGCACATGGGGCCACAACGGGCGCGACTCCTGGGTGCCTGGGTGTCGGGAGCGCGGCGCTTGGGCAAATTGCAGGAAATTCCAACGCAAGGCCATTCTTCAGCAAGTTGCAAGCAAGTCTCCAGCGAGAGCGCGACTCCTGAGCGCCGGCAGAGCGATTCCTGAATAAATTCTAAGGAAGTCCCGAGCGAGAGCGCGACTCTTTGATAAAATGCGATGAAGTCTCGGGCGGGAGCGGGGTCCTGGCTAAATTGTAAGGAAGTCTCAGGCTGGAGCCGTTGTTGTTGCAACCCGGGGGCCAGGGGCCCAGTTTGAGCATGAAGACTTTCCTTGTCAAAAAACAGGGTGCGAGCGTCGATGGGGCACACGGGCACATTTTGATCGAAACCAATTGCCCTAGCCAGCCCAACCAGCCAACCCAACCAACCAGCCACCCAAACAACTCCACCGGCTCAACCAGCCCAACCAGCCACCCCGCAACCCCAGCCAACCCGCCACCCCGCCACCCCGCCCACCCCCGCCGCCTGCCCTCCGTCACCGTCGAGAGGGGGGGGGAAGTGTTTCTTACAAGCGAAAACCACAAAAATCACCCTCCCGGGGTCCGGCGGGACAGCGGGGGGAGGGAAATCGCGCAGTACTATGCGGGAGCGGGATTCGCGCCCGAGGTGCCCAAAGACGATCTGGGGCCTCAAATGCGACACTGTCGTCATTTGATTACCTTTCACCGCGCTCCCCTTCTCAACGGAAAGGCTCCCATCCGTGAAATTGTCGTCATTTTTCAGCCCCCGCGAGAGGCTTCTTAGAGGCCCCCAGAGGCTCCAGGAGGGCCCATGGCGGCCTCGGGAGTGCCTAGGAGACATTTGGAGGGCCCCAGGAGGACCCACTCTGCACCGCGCCCCCCTTCTCAACGGAAAAGCCCCCATGCGCGAAATTGTTTTCATCATTCCGCCCCCGCGAGAGAGTTCTTAGAGGACCCACGGAGGCTCCAGGAGGGCCCATGGCGGCCCAGGGGGAGCCCACGAGATCTCAAGAGCCCCCCCAAGGACCCAGTTTGAATTACATTCAGGGAGCTCCAGAGGGCCCAGGAGGTTCCAAGAGGCCCCAAGAGGCCCCGAAGACCCCAAACAGGCCACAGGACCCCCAGCACGCTCTAGACCAAGAGGCTCCAGGACGGGCGTCATTCCCTCTCCTCCTCCTGCTCGTCGTCGTCATCCTTCTCCTCATCCGTCCTAATTCAAATCCTTCCTCCTCCTTTTCCTCCTCTTTCTCCTCTTCGTCCGCCTCCTCCTCTTCCTCCTCCTCCTCCTCCTCCTCCTCCTCCTCCTCCTCCTCCTCCTCCTCCTCCTCCTCCTCCTCCTCCCCCTGCTCCCTCACCCGTAGCCTCGATGGTTCCGATAGCGCCGTGCGCGAGATCCGCCTCCTCCCCATCCGTCTTCCTCCCTCCCCCTTCCCTCCTCCCTCCTCCCTGTCTCGGGAGCGTCACAAAGAGGCCCTCCGAGGATAATTTCACGACAACAAGGGCGCCGACCCGATGAACAGACAGCACGTCGGGGCTCTGGGAACGGAGTCGATGACGAAACCTCGAATAACTTAATCTTCGATGTCCGGGGCATTTTTCTGACCACCTGCGAGCCTTGTGCAAACTTCCGAGAGCCTCAGGGGTGGACGTCTGGCGCAAGAACACGAGTGGAGGAGGAGACAACACGACGCTCGGTTTCTACCCCCGCGAGGGGCGTTACAGGGTAGAGATGAACAGTATGCACCGATGGGGGGGGATCAACAAGAATGATTCTTCAGATATGAGAAGTCAACAAACAAACCGAAAAAAAAAAAAAAAAAAAAAACGCTGATCTTGCAGAGAAAAGTGGAACAGATGGGAAGCGGAGGGGAAGACGAACATGCAGGCAGCATAGAAACGATGAGCGATATGGGGATTCTGCGTCGACTGAATTGCGCGACCTTGGGCTCCTCCAGAGCCTGCGTTGGAACAGCGGTTTCCTCGGCTCGTGGGTCTGCCGGCTGCGCGAACGCGAGGCGCACCGCGCGCCGCGCTCACGCCTGCGGGGCGCGGCGCGCCCGCCGCCCACCTCTCGGGGGCCGCCCGCGGGCTGGAGTGCCCGCGCGCGCTCTGGTTGCGGCGGCTGTCGCTGCCGCGGTGATGCGACGCGAGGGCACCGACGACGAAAGGAGTTGCAGACCTCTCGGGGGCCCCGCGGGCTGGAGTGCCCGCTCGCGCTCTGGCTGCGGCGGCCGTCGCTGCCACGGTGATGCGACGCGAGGGCACCGACGACGAAAAGAGTTGCCCACCTTTCGGGGCCCGCCCGCGGGCTCGAGTGCCCGCGCGCGCTCTGGTTGCGGCGGCTGTCGCTGCCACGGTGATGTGATGTGAGGGCACCGACGACGAAATGACTTGCCGACCTCTCGGGAGCCGCCCGCGGGCTGGAGTGCCCGCGCGCGTTCTGGTCGCGGCGGCCGTCGTTGCCACGGCGATGTGGTGGCAGGGCACCGACGACGAAAAAAACAGGAACGTGAACTGTTGACGCCTTGCGTATCCCCACAAGCGTCGATGGCGCCCTCTTCGGAGCGACCGCGAGGCCCGCCTCCTGTTCGTTCTCTCCCCAGCTGGCCCCTCCCCTTGTCTTCTTTCCCCCGGCCCGCCGTGCGTAATTTAGGCCACCGCTCGTTAGTTGCGTTCCTGGACGCCGCCCGACTGCTTCCGGTGCGGCCGCGATCAAAAAGTATCCCCACAAGCCCATCCATAACCACATCGCCATTCGAGCTGCCTGGATCAGGGAAGTGCAGAAGCATGCAGTGCAACAGCCGAAGTGTTTTCTCGGAGGCCTCTTGGAGCCATCTTGGGTCTCGCTTCGGGTCCTCGCGGGGCCACTTGGGGCACTTTTTGGGCCCTGTTGGATTCTTTTGGGGGGTCTGGGGGCCCTCTTGGGGCTCTTCGGGAGAGTTTTGGAGGCCTGTTGGGGCCACGTTGGCCCCCGGGGCTCCAAAAGAGATGGGTAACGGACTCAGGCCCCCCCTTTTCGGAGGCTCAAACACGTAGTTGTGATGCCCCTCTGGAGCCATTATTAGAGCGTTCTTGGGCGTTTTGGGAGCCGTCTTGGAGTTTTTCGGGTCCGTTTTGGGGTTTCCTTGGGCCATCCTGGGGTCATCTTGGGGCCCCCAAGGCCCATCGTAAGCGATAAGGCGAGAAGGCAACAATCAACAATCGTCCTTCGGTTTCGGAGCTATTTGGGCCTCGTGGGGGGTCCGTGGAGGGTTCGGGGGGGGCATTGAAACCATCTCGCGGCCCTCTTGTGGCGGCTACCTTGAATCATCGTGAGTCATTTTGAGCCATTGGAGTCCATCTTGGGATTTCTGAAGCCCTCCTGGAGCCATCTTGTGCGATCTTGGGAACCAGCGCCTCGCGCACCCCCCTCCCAGACAAAGGGGAGGGGGGAGGGGGCAGGAGTCAAGACCCCCTCCCCGCCCGCAAGCCGTTTCGCTCACTCCCACCCGCCCTCCCAACACATACGTAGCACCCGAGTCTGGCCCTAGCCTCAGCATATTCAGCAGTCGTCTTTGGATGGGCAGCTACTGGGGGCCAGTCCGCCGCCTCCGCCGCCGCCGCCGCCGCCCGCCGCTGCCCGCCGCCGCGCCGCCGCCGCCGCCGCCGCCGCTGCCGCCCGCCCCCCTCGCCGCCGCCGCCGCCGCCGCCGCCGCCGCTGCCCCCCGCTGCCAAACCGCAGCCGCTGCCGCCACCGCTACCGCCGCCGCCGCCCCGCCCCCGCCCCCGCCCCCGCCCCCGCCGCCGCCGCCGCCGCCGCAGCCGCCGCCACCGCCGCCGCAGCCGCCGCAGCCGCCGCCGCCGCCAAGTGTACTCTGTATTGTTTTTTGACAGGGATGGTGGGGGGGAGGGGGCCGCATCGGGTTGGCTGCGCATGTTCCGAATTCGGAGGCAGAGTGTGTTTTGTATTGTTTTTTACCAGGGATGGCGGGCGAGTGTCGTATGGACCCGGGTTGGCCCCCAGTCGCCTGGGGGAGGGTGTGTTTACTAATAGGGAACAATGATCAAGCTACCCACCCGCCCGCAAACCGTCCAGTTTATTCCCAGCCGCCCTCCCTATACATAAGTAACACCCGAGCTTGAGCATGTTCAGCGGTCGCCTTTGGATGGACAGCTACTGGGAACCAAGGCCGCCCCCAGGTGCGCGACGCTTGGGCGAGGTGCGCCACGCGTGCCAGGGGCGCCACGTGCGCCAGGCACCCCTGGGGGCTGGAGCATGCCAGACACGCCTGGTGCGCCAGATGCGATACGTGCTCCGAGTGCGCAAGCTGTGCCGCACTTTCCAACCGCGCAAGGTGCGCCACGTTCGGGGCACTTGCAGCATGCGTCTGGTCGCCTGCGCACGTGACAGCATACATCGGCAAACTGTCGGCACCCGCCATCCTTGTCGAAAACCGATACCCGTCATTGTGTCTGGTGGGCCTGAGCCCAGCAGGCCACGCGCCACCACCCCCGCCGCCCCTGTCAAACACCAGTTGACAATGATCGCGGGATGGCCACGCATGATGCATACTCAGCCGCGAGGTGCATGTTGTTTTGTTTTTGTTTGTCAGGGATTGTAGCCCTGCGCACAGCAGGGAATATGGTGACACCCCCGCTGTCATTGTCAAAAACAATACAAACTGCTCGCGGGCCTCACGAACATGACTCAAGAATGTGCCCCAATGTGTATGCTGCATTGTTTTTTGAGAGGGATGGGGGTGAGGCGCGTCGAGTTGGCCGCGCATGTTCCAAATGTGGAGGCAAAGTGCGGCGTGCACTGTTTTCTGAAAGGATGGTGCGCGGAGGGGCGGCATGGTGTCTGCATGGTGTCGGGTCGGCCCCTGGGAGGGGGTGACTTTTAATGATAGTGATCGAGGGCCCCGCTTCGCCCGCAAGCCGTCTCGTTCTTTCCCACCCGTCCTCCCAACACAAAAGTAACACCCGCGGGCGTCTGAGCAGATTGCTTAGGAGCGCCACGCATGTCATGTGCGCCACGAGTTCCAAGTGCACAAGGCACCCTGGGGGCCCAAGCAAGCCAGGCGCCCCAGGTGCGGCAAGTGTTCCACGTTTAAGCAATATGCCGGCATCTTCACCGTCCCTGTCAAAAGCCAATGCGAAGAAGTCGCGGGGCTCCCGCGCATGTTCCAGGTGTAGAGGCAAAGTGCATTTTATTTTTGTTGCCAGGGATGGTCGGCGTGCGCGCAGCGAGCAACCCCGCCGTCCCAGTCAAAAACCAATGCAAAGTGGTCGCGGGGCGCCCGCGCACGCTCCAGATGTAGAGGCAACGTGCATTCTGTTGTGTTTTTTGACAGGGATGGTTGGCCTGCGCGCAGCGGACAATATGGCGGCACCCCCCCCGTCCTGGTCAAAAACCCATGCAAAGTGGCCGCGGTGCGCCCGGGCACGCTCCAAATGTAGAGGCAAAGTGCATGTTGTTTTGTTTTTTGATAGGGATGGTCGGCGTGCGCGCAGCGAGCAATATGGCGGCACCCCCGCCGTCCCGGTCAAAAACCAATGCAAAGTGGTCGCGGGAAGCCCAGGCATGCTCCAGGTTAAAGGCAGAGTGCAGTCTGTATTGTTCTTTGGGATTGTGGGAGGGGGAGGGGTTGGCGGGTCCCCGGTTGGCCCACAGTCGGGTGGGGGAGTGGATGTTTATCCGCCGCCCCCTGTTGGCTTGCCACAGGGGTGCCCAGCGTGCTAGATCCTGTCGGTTCTGGTTCTTTCAGAACTCCCCTTGGGGCTTCGGCCCGTCCCGCTGGCCACCCGAAAGGACTCAAAGACTGCCCAAAATGTGGTTGCCAAGATTTTTCCTGCTCCAGACGGCTCCAAGAAGGCTTCCAAGATGGTCCAAGATGGCCTCCAGATTTGCCCAAGATGGTCCAAGATGGCCTCCAGGACGGCCCATGAAGGTCCAAGAAGCCGCCAAGTTCGCAGAAGAAACCTGTAAGACGGCCCCAGAGGCCTCCAAGAGGTCTCCAAGACGGCCCAGGAGGCCTCCAAGAGGTCGTTCACGAGGGCCCGAAGAGGCCAAAAATGAATGGTTTCCCTGTGGTTCTTGAAGGATTTCGGCTTTTGCTATTTTTCAGCAGTCCGACGGCCCACGACGGCTCAAGAGGGCCGAAAGATCGGCCCCAGAGCGCCCAAGAGGCCTCCAAGATGGCCCCATGACGGCCAAAGAGGCCTCCAAGACGGTCCCAAGAGGTTCCCAAGACGGCCCAAGAGGCCTCCGAGATGCCCAAGATGGCCTCCAAGACGGGCAAGATAACCTCCAAGATGCCTCCAAGACGACCAAGATGACCTCCGAGACGGCCAAGATGGCCACTAAGACGGCCAAGATGGCCCAAGATGGGCCTGAGAGGCTTCCCAGATGGCCCCAGAGGAATCCAAGAGGTTCTCCAGGAATGCCCGAGGGAGCCAAAATCATTGATGTTCCTCAGATTTTGGAAGGATTTTGGCTTTTTCTCCGTTTTGGTGTTCTGACCGCCCAAGACGGCCCAAGGAGTCCCCCAAATCGTCTCAGAGGCTTCCAAGATGGCTCCAGAACAGTCCAAGAGGCGCCCAAGCCAGCCCCAAGAGGGCCCAAAGACGGCCCAAGAGGCCCCCAAGACGCCGAAGATGGCATCCACAATGCCTCAAGACGGCCAAGATGACCTCCAAGACGGCCGAGATGGCTTCCAAGATGGCAGAAATATTCCCAAGAGAGCCGAAGGTGGCCCAAGAGGCGCCCAAGATGCCTCCACGACAGCCCAAGATGCCTCCAAGAGCTCCACCAGGAAGGCCCGAAGAGGCCAAAATCATTGTTGTGCCCTAGGTTGTTGAAGGATTTGGGCATGTTCTTGTTTTCAGCTCTCCGACGGCCCAAGACGGCCCAAGAGGCCCCACACATCGCCCCAAGAGCACCCAAGAGGCTTCCAAGATGGCCCCAAGACGGCCCAAGAGGCCCCCAAGACGCCCAAGATGGCCTCCAAGACGGCCAAGATGACCTCCAAGATGCCTCCAGGACGGCCAAGAAGGCCTCCAAGACGGCGAAGATGGGCCCAAGATGCACCCAAGACGGTCCGAGATGGCTTGAAGATGGCCTTAGACTGCCCAAAGGGCCCGCCAGAGGCCTCCAAGACGGCCCAAGACCCCTCCAAGACGTCCTCCAGGAGGCACGAAAGCTCGGAAACCACCTGGTCCGATAGCTCGCCCGACTCCGTGTTCCCCGAAGGCTTTCGAAACCCACTCGGGGAACGCGTGGCCCAATAGCTTGGCCAAGCTCAAACCCAATGTTCGGCCACGCAGGCGCTTCCAAAAAGGCAGGGGGCGGCGGTGATTCGCCGTAGGCGTCTTCGATTAATAAAGAGCAGTGATAACCTCTTCCCCGGGCAGGGGACGGAGGGATATTGGCAGAGAAAAAACAAAACTCGTTAAACCACCCACGCCCAGAGGGGTGGTGGGATTTTCGACGCTCCGCGCGGATTTCTTGGATCTGCGCTGGCCTCCCCCAGCAGCGCCTCCAGCGCCGCCCCTGGCGCGCTCCGCGCGCCATGGAGGAGGGTCCAGCCCAGATCCAAGAAGTGCGCGCCGACCTCCAAAAGTTTCTGTTTGTGCCGTTTTGGTGCTCTTCTCGTGCCTGTGGCACTGTTTGGTCTGCGGCGAGTTGGGTCCAGCAAGCGGCCAGGAACACGGCGGGGCGGATCCGTTGCGACCGGAGGCACGGCCTCCTCCTCCCCCTGCTCTTCCTCCTCCCCCTCCTCCTCCCCCTCCTCCTCCCCCTCCTCCTCCTCCTCCTCCTCCTCCTCCCCCTCCCTCCTCCCTCCTCCTCTCCTCCTCCCTCCTCCCTCCTCCCCTCCCTCCTCCCTCCTCTCCTCCTCCTCCTCCTCCTCCCTCCACCTCCTCCTCCTCCTCCTCCCTCCTCCCTCTCCCTCCTCCTCCTCCCCCTCCCCTCCTCCCCCCCCCCCTCCCCCTCCTCCCCTCCTCGCTCCTCCCTCTCCTCCTCCCTCCTCCTCCTCCCCCT
The DNA here is from genome assembly GCA_963575745.1 of Prorocentrum cordatum. NCBI lineage: Eukaryota > Dinophyceae > Prorocentrales > Prorocentraceae > Prorocentrum > Prorocentrum cordatum. The sequence goes on from CAUYUJ010015467.1 coordinate 325,265, forward strand.
CCTCTTTCTCCTCCTCCTCCTCCTCCTCCTCCTCCCCCTCCTCCCTCCTCCTCCTCCTCCTCCTCCTCCTCCTCCTCCTCCTCCTCCTCCTCCTCCTCCTCCTCCTCCTCCTCCTCCTCCTCCTCCTCCTCCTCCTCCTCCTCCTCCCCCTCCCGCAGCTGGCAGCGTGCTGTTGCCCTCCCACACTTCTGTCGGGCGTGTCCCCCTACAGGGGGATGTTCGACGAAACCTAAAAAATACCCCAAGAAGGTCAAAAAAATGTTCCAAAAATAGTCCCCAGATGATTGTTGGACTATTTTTGAATATGTTTGGGGTATTTTTTATTTTTCGTCGAAAATCCCCCTGTAGGGGGACAGGCCCGACATAATGCGAGTGCTTTCTCGCAGCTGGCAGCATGCTGTTGCCCTCCCACACGGGAAGCAGCAGTCACAGTCGTCAGTCACTTGCCCATCGGTCGTTGAAAGTATGTTTTTTTTCGGGATTCCCAGAACCCAATCTACTTCGAGCGCCTTCCTGCTTCAAGAACTGGTATGCTTTTGCTGCGCTTTGTTGCTCTCCGGGCGGGCCCGGACCCAGTCTATTCTATCCGCCTCCCTACTTCCTGTTTCTACCTACTTCTTCCGACCGATGGGTATGCCCTGCCAGGGAGGACGGGTGGACAAAGGGAGCAGGACGGAGAGGGAGGAGGGAGGGGGAGGGGGGAACAGGGAGGGGGCACGTGAGCAGTTCGGTGGCAAATCATGGGAGCTTGGTATCCCCTTGCAGTTCCCTCTTTAGCATCGACCAGCGTCGATTAGCGTCGGGGAGTCGATGAGATAGCGCCGGCCAGCGTCGATTGGCGTCGATTGAGCGTCGGTTAGCGCCGATGGGGCGTCGACCAGCGTCGATTCGCAAGAGCCGACAAGATGGTACGGGAGGCTCCCATGAGCTGCCACCGGAGAGAGGGGGAGGGGGGAGCAGGGAGGAGGCACGTGAGCATGGTGGCGAGGAGGCCAGTTGGCACGGGAGGAGCAGGCGGAGGCGGGGGAGCGAGCGGGAGGCGGGGGGGGGGGCCCTCCCCTGGGCGGCCAGGCCTCTCCCGGCCCGGTGCTGGCGATCGGGCAGCGCAGTCACGGAGGCTCGGCGGCGGCTCGCGCAGGTGGGGAGGGCTCCTCGAAGAAGAAGAAGAAGGCCCATAAACAGAAATTTCTTGGTGCTCCGCGCGGATTTCTTGGATTCGCGCCGGGTCCTCCCGGCGCCGGGGTCCAGCGCAGATCCAAGAAGTCCGCGCGGAGCGCCAACAGTTTGTGTTCTATAGTATTGTTTTTCTCATGGCTTGTTCTTCTTATTATTCTTAGTATTATTGTTATGTGTCTTATTATTATTAGTCTTCTTCTTCTTATTATTATTAGTATTATTATTATTATTCTTATTCTTCTTCATATTGTTATTATTATTATTATTATAGATCCCCCATTCTTGTTACCATGCTGTTGCTTCCTCACTCCCCATCTCATCAGGGTCATCCCCACCCTTTTCGCCCTGCTCCGTTTCTCCCCCCTTGGGTCCCCCTCCGGTTCCTCCCCTTCCCCGTCACCATCCGCTTCCGATTGCATGTTCGGCGGAGGGTCGGTCTCCCAGAACAGGGAACGGCACGGGGAGCCCGGGGCACGAGTCCAGGGAGCCCAAGGAGGGAAGGCGGGGAAAACAAGGCCAGGGCTGTGGAGGACGATCATCGGGGTTGGACAGACCTCCTACCCTGACACGTCGATTAAGAAACTGGCCGTTTTCGGTTCGCGAGGGAGCGTCGCGGCCGTCATTTTTCCGGGTCCAGGTACGTCGGTTTCGGTCCCAGGCGTTTTTCACTGAGGGGAGGTTTACTAAAGGGAGGTTTGTCCGCCGCCGGGATCAATGGAGAGGAAGCATGTTGCCAAATACTTTCCAGATGTCTAAAGCATGTGTTCAACATGAGTTAACGCATGTAAAAAAACATGTTTAGAACATGTTACCGACATTTTAAACACAGTGTAAATTCAATGATAGGACTGTTAGGGTGTCCATTGTCGTGGCATCCACAAGTCCAGGGAACCCGGGGAAAACAAGACCAGGGGGGCCGAGGAAGGCCGAGGGCCCTCTCATTGCATCGGCCTCGCGACCACCCGTCAATATCCCAAACAAATCAAGAACAAGTTCCGCAGGCAGGCCGAACTGGGGAAAGCCCAGAGATCCGACGCTCCAAGAAAATGGGTGCGGGTGGTTTGGGGCTGTTTTCGGCCTCCGGGGGTCCTCGCCGGGCCCCGGGACCGTCAAACAACGATTTGGGACGAAAAATTGGTCCTGGGGAAGTGGCTCGGACCTCTGGGGCCCACGAATCGAACAAGTTGTAGCAGCGGGATGACTGGAAAGACTCACGATGCATTCCCCACCCACATGGAGGGTTGTTGTCTCGAGGGTTGTTGTACTTCCTAATGCACGCGGCTCTCGAACAGGCCTGCAGTGGAGGCCCACGCCAAGAATCACCCTGCTTGCCTCCAGCGTGCCCTGGGTTACTTATGTTTCGATGGTTTTGCTACGGAAGGCGCGACGCTCCCACGCCAAAAATCAATGTAAGTCCTGGGGGCGCGCATCAAGAAACCGGATACGTTTCGTCAGGGTATCCTGGGTTTCTTCGCTCCTCGCGCTGCGCGGTGACTTCCCGCAGCCGTTGAGGGAGCTGCTGCGTTCAGGATGCGCCGGGCTTCCCCTCAGGTGCACCTCGCGCACGGCTTCTCAGGGTTGGGCTTCTTGCGAGGGTTTCTCGCGGCCGCGCCCGCACCGTATCAGGGTTGGGTTTCTCGTGGAACCTGGCATCGCTCGCGAGGACCATCGAGGAGCATCCTTGATCATTTGGCGAAAAAACCACGCACGAAACCGAAAAAAACACAGGGAATGGACGTCCGAGCGATGGCGAGTGGAAGGTTTCCAGTGGGCCAAGGATGGCGCGTGTCCCGTCGTGGGCCTCCGACGCCCTGCTGCCCTCGGGCACCAGGCCGCCGCTGCTCCACGCTGGGCCCCTGGGGCCATAGGAGAGCTGCAGGCAATACACCACCACTCCTCCCTTTCCTCCTCCTCCCTTTCCTCCTCTTCCCTTTCCTCCTCCTCCTCCCTTTCCTCCTCCTCCCTTTCCTCCTCCTCCCTGTCCTCCTCCACTGTGGGCCAAGGATGGCGCGTGTCCCGTCGTGGGCGGGGTAGGCGGCCGGTGTGCGGGCATCGCCACTGGGGCCGCGAGCGAAGAGCTGGGCCTTCCCTGCACGCGATTAGCCTTAAGTCGGGTCTGTCCTTTCTACAGGGGGTCGGAGGTGGACAGACCTCATACCCTGACACGTCGATTAAGGAATTGGCCGTTTTCGGTTCGCGAGAGGGCGTCGCGGACGTCATTTTTGCGGGTCCAGGTCCGTCGGTTTCGGTCCCAGGCCGTTTTCATTAAAGGGAGGTGTATTGGAGGGGGCATATTCAAAAATGGTCGAAAAGTATGTTTTGGGTATCTTTTATTTTCCGCCCAAAATCCCCCCGTAGGGGGACACGCCCGACTGAAGGCTAGTCGTGTCAGTCAGAGATGACGAGTCAAACTCGGGGGGCACCTAATCTGAAGTTGGAGCATATAATACATTACCAGTGGCGGGCTATTTGTCAATCCCAGAACCTTTTGAGAGTCAGGGACGACGTCGGGGTGTTGTGGTGTATACTTGTTGTCCCATTTCCCCGGGGGGAACATCCAAAAATGTATACACCAGGATCCGTATACACCAGGACCCGCTTTCCTGTGCGCATTTCAGTGCGGGGCCGCAAAAAGCGTCGGTGTATAGAGTTCGGTTCCTTAACCTAACACCTGCGCGTGGGAAGCTCTGGGCCGTTCTGATACAGAGCATTAAGTCCCGAGGTCGACTATCTTCCGAGCGAGATGCGAAAGTGCAATTGTAAGCAGCGCCCCCACCTCGATCTCCTGGTGTCCGTAGTACGCAGCCCTCTTCGTCTTTTTCCTCCCCCTCTTCCTCTTTGGCCCCTTTGCGCAGTTGCTCTGGGATGCAGAATCTCTGATCCCCAGAGTTCGAAAGGAACCAGGAAATCGTAAGCTCAAGGCTCTGGCACCTCAGGGGCTTGGGCCTTCAGGGATCCAAGGCGCCACCGGTGCAACGTCTCAGTGGCCCAGTGCCTCGTCTGTGGAATACCCACGAGATCCAGCCTCAAGGCTTCTAGTTTGCGCCGCCCGTCTGGCCATATGCGTCCTGCCTCCGATGTTTTCGACTGGCTGTTGTGTTCGAGCAGGTCGCGAGCTGCTTCTTCAAACTTCTCGGAGACAGGAACAGGAGACGGAGGATCCACCACATAACAGGGTCTCGCGTGCGCCTCCTGAGGCACGTCAAAGTGAGGTGGGGTCCATGTCGGCCTGCCTTGGACGGCGCCGTGGGAGGGACTAGAGAGGATGAAAGAGTGAGAAGGGACGAGGGAAGGAGGAAGGGAGAAAGGAAGAAAAAATTGTCGCCCAGGCTCGATACAGATTGCTCCGGGGACACCGCTGCTGGTCCGCCGTTGAGGGAGGACATCTGCCCCGTGAGCCGGAGCTGTTGCATGACCGATCCCCGCGAGGCCGAATTCGATCATCCCGCAAGGCCGGGAGAACCATTGATTTCCAGAGCAATGGTTGCAGGTCTCACAAGAAGATATCCGCACTTGTGTCTCGGCACGATGGAAAGGGGTTATTCCGGAAAGACTATGTACGGAGACCGGCAGCATTTCCTGATCATGCTGAACGGGTTCGTTGTCGGTGTCGCCGCGAATGTTGCCCGTTTGAGACAGAAGTCCGCCTGCCCAGCAGCGGCCGCTGTCGCCGTTGGACAACGTCTGTTGTTGGGCACCCTCATCGTACCCATGTTTCCCGTACCAATTTCTCCGCGTCGCGCTTGGGGGGGAAGTGAGAAGGAGCAGGCCTTCTGAGCAGGCGGCGGGGCTTCCCAGAAGCCCTCGCGCCTCCTGAGAAGCTTTTGTTGTGCCTTCGGGGAAGGCTTCGACAACCTCTCAGAAGGCCCGAGGCCTTCCGAGCCTTCAGAGAAGACCCGCCCCCTCTCGGACGCCTGGTAGTTCTTGGGTCATAACTCGGCTCCCCGGGGGCCGCTCAGGACGAGCCGGGCACCCCTGGAACAAGGGCTCCCTCGAGGGCGCGAAGTTATTCGCGCTTCGCGGTCCTCGTTCCTTCTCCCCCTCCTCCTCGTCCTCCTATTCTCCCTTTGGGAGGGCGGCGCGAGAGCGCGAAGTTATTCGCGCTTCGCGCTTCGCGCAGCGCGAAGCGCGAAGTTGGGAGCCCTAGGAACCTCGAACCTCCCCCCCGGGGCTCCTCCCAGGCGCGCCGCCGAATTTCGGGTGTCCAGAAAAAGAGTAGTTCCAGCGGGCGCGCCCCGGGTGCGCCCCCGCGGGGCAGGAGGAGCCCTTGGGGGGCAGAAGGAGGAGGAGGACGAGGAGGGATGAGGAGGAGGAGGAGGCATAAGGAGGGATGATGATGATGATGATGATGATGGTGATGATGATGAGGATGAGGATGAGGATGAGGATGAGGATGAGGATGAGGATGAGGATGAGGAGGAGGAGGAGGAGGAGGAGGAGGAGGAGGAGGAGGAGGGGAGGTGGAGGTGGAGGTGAGAGGTGGAGGTGGAGGTGGAGGTGGAGGTGGAGGTGGAGGTGGAGGTGGAGGTTGG
>CAUYUJ010015468.1:0-10000 GCA_963575745.1 Prorocentrum cordatum
TGATGATGATGATGATGATGATGATGATGATGATGATGATGATGATGATGATGATGATGATGATGATGATGATGGTGGTGATGGTGATGGTGGTGATGGTGGTGGTGGTGATGGTGGTGGTGGTGATGGTAGTGATGGTGGAGATGGTGATGGTGGTGGTGGTGACGATGAGGAGGAGGAGGAGGAGGAGGAGGAGGAGGAGGAGGAGGAGGAGGAGGAAGAGGAGGTGGAGGAGGTGGTGGTGGAGGAGGAGGAGGAGGAGTCGACCCCTAGCTGGGAGCGTTGGCGCTGCGACAGGGTGTTGCGTCAACTCGTGCTGCTGCAGATTGTCCTGTGGCCGCATCCAGCACGCGCGAGAGTTACACACTTTGACATTACGCCTCAAAGCTGCACAGCGCCGCCTGTCCTTCCCGCGGCAGCTGCCCCGCACAACACGCGCCGGGCTCTTGACTGGGAGCGATGCTGGCACTCGAGGAGAAGCCTCGCACCGTGGTGCTGCTGTGGCCGCAGACCAAGCTCGATGGCATGGAGCAGGAGCCAGAGGCGGGTGAACGGTGAGGCAGGTAACGGTGTGGTGCGATGCGACATTGTAGGCGATGTTGGCCTCTGAATCAGCCTGCGCTCTTTGATAGGGAATCTCTTCGTGCAGCCGGAGCCCGCATCGAAAATGGACTGCCACAGAAAGCAGCATCTGGAGCACACCGTTAACCTGGCCACACCTTTGCCCGGCCTGGGAGGAGATCGTCACAAAGTTCGAGGACAGCTACCTCGAGGTGAAGGCAAGGAAGGAGATCTACCTGACTGGGGAAGACCTCGAGAGGTTCTTTGGCTTCCTGCCCACGGCGGAGCGCGAGGCCCCCACGGCGAGCGCATCCGCGGCGGTCTACCTGAGCGAAGTGCTGGTCCTGGAACACCTCGACGGCGACGCGATCGAGAGGACGCTCGCCATGCAGCCGGAGTTCGGCACCTTCGGCGCGGGCACGCCCCGCGTGTACTGCAGCGCCAGCCCCTGGGACGCCGTCCGCGACCTCGAGTGGTTCTTCCCCCACCTGGATGCCCTGCCGGTCGAGAGGACCCTGGCGCTGATCAAGCCGGACTGCGTCGGGAAGGCCCGGCGGCGCGCAGGGTGGAGCGCTGGGCAGCCAGGGGCGCTCGAAACTCCTCGGCGGCTCCGTTTGTCGCCACCCACCAAAACACCCCAACCCAACCCGAAGGCCTCACTTTGCCCTCCATTTCCAGTGGGGGGGGGGTCCGGGAACATCGAAAAGACACGTATGGAGCCCATACCCCCCCCAACCCGAAAGTCGGGTCTTCGGGTTGGGTTGGGGTGGTCTGGTAGGTAGTCAGTTTGCCGTTTCGCTCTGCTGTTCTCTTGGCGCTCGTCGAGGCCAGGGGGCAGCCTGCAGGCGCTGCGCCTCGTCGGCAGCGCTCCCAGGGAGTGCCGTGCTCGTCCGAAGCGGCAGCCGCCAGAGGCCCGAGCTGCGCGGCCCGAGGCCCAGGCCCCCCGACGTCGTGAGCAGCTCGCGACGTCGGCCCCCCGAAGTCTGCCCTGACTCCGGGTCCGCCCTGCTTTGGGGAAATTCGTAAGTGGGGCTTGGAATTTCCTGACACTCTGTCCTGTGCACGTGCTGGAGCTCTCAGGATGCCCTCCGCCGTCAGTCCCCCCTTTCAGCTTCGCGGCTGCTGTGTGTATGGGCCGGCCGGCCTGTGCCTGTTGTAGCTGATTAGCCTAGTTCGCGTCCCAGACTCTGCTCTTGCCGCCTGACCTCTGTCTCGCGGCCGCGACCAAGAAAAAGGGCAGCCCTGACTCCGGATCCGCCCTGCTTTGGGGAAATTCGTAAGTGGGGCTTGGAATTTCCGCCTTACTTTTCGAGCCCCGCTGATGCCAATTTCCGCCCTGCTTTTCTGTTGCTGTTTCCGTGGGTTTCCGCCCTATTTGATGTTGGGTGCAGCGATTTCCGCCCTACTTTTTCGGCCTCTTATAGGTGGATTTCCGACGCAATTTTAAGTTGGAAAAGAGCCAAAGTAGGGCGGATCCGGAGTCAGGGTGGAGACCTTCCCTTGGGCCGGTTTTTCATCCCGAGTCGTTCTTTGGACGCTCCCGAGGCCCGGCGGGGGCCTCCGGAGGCCGAAAGTTCTCAAGAACCTTCGTCGTGAGGTTCTCGCGACGTCGGAGGTCTGGGGAGAGCCCCGGGGGAGGGGGGGACTGGCTCGGGGGGGGGGGGGGAACAGCGCCGGTCGGGCTCTGCGTGCCCTGGCCTGCCCCAGAGCGCGCGGGCACGCTGCCGCGAGGGCCCGTCGCCCATGCGTCGGCGCCGCGTCGCCGGTGCCGAGTCAGCGTCTCTCCCCCCCCTCCCCGGGGCTGGTCTCCCCCCTCTTCCCCAGACCCCCTCGAGTTATGAAAGAATCACGACGGGAGGTTGTTCCTTCTTTTTGGCCTTCGGGGGCCCTTCCCGGCCGTCAAAAAACGACTCAGGACGAAAAGCGGGTCCCGGGGAATGGGTCGAGACCTCTTCAGTAGGCTTATGTCGGGCGTGTCCCCGTACAGGGGGATTGTCGACGAAAGATAAAAGATACTCCAAAAATGCTTCAAAAAGGTCAAAAATATTCCAAAAATAGTACCCAGACTATTTTTGGACTATTGTTTGATTATTTTTGGGGTATTTTTTTTCGTCGAAAATCCCCCTGCAGGGGGACAGGCCCGACTTAACAGCATGCACGTCGAAGAGAAGTCGGACTGCCAGCAGGTGCCCCCCCCACGGAGGCTTCCTGTCCCCCGATGGAGGGCCCCGAGGGGGCTCGCAGAGGCCCTGGGGCACCGCAGGCGGCCCAAAGAGTTCGACGCCAAAAGCGTACCCCTTGGAGGGCTTCTCCGAAGGGTTTAGGCGACCCGTCCTCCTCCTCCTCCTCCTCCTCCTCCTGCTCCTCCTCCTCCTCCTCCTCCTCCTCCTCCTCCTCCTCCTCCTCGGGTCGCCTACGGCCCCGGGGGAAATCGTGCAGTGCCCCTTCCCGGGGTGTCGTATCGCACGTGTCTTCTCTGCGGTCAGACGCTTCGGCTCAGCACGTCGCTCCGCCGGTTCTGGCCCACCGCGCTTCGGCTCGACACGCTGTCCACGTCCCCATCCCAAGCGCCAGCGTCTCGAGCTGTTCCCCGCCTCCCCCGCCCCGCGGAGCGGAGCGACACGTCAGCCGCTCGCAAGGCATCGCGTGTCGCCAGGGCCACCGCCGCGGCACGCGAAGCGGACGGCTCCGGCCGCATCGCTCCCCCATCCCTTGACGCCGGATCCGCCGTCGTTTGCTGATTTTCTGATTGGAAATCGTGGCGGACATGCCATCGCTCCCCCATCCCCTGACGCCGGATCCGCCGTCGTTTGCTGATTTTCCGATTGGAAATCGTGGCGGACATGCAATCGCTCCCCCTCCCCTGACTCCGGATCCGCCGTCGTTTGCTGACTTTCCGATCTGGAAATCGTGGCGGACGTGCAGCCCCGACGACGCGAGCCATTTTTTGGTCGGGGCGGCGCGAGAGCGGGCCTCTTCCGGTCAAGAGCTAGGCGTCAGAGCCCCGAATCATCAGGGGTAACTCGGGTCAGGGCTAACTCGGGTTCGTTTTTCGGGATTCCGAACCCGAGTTATCCCGGACCCGAGTTACCCCGGATAACTCGGGCGTCCAGAGCCCCACATCATCAGGGGTAACTCGGGTCAGGGCTAACTCGGGTTCCTTTTTCAGGAATCCAAACCCGAGTTACCCTGGACCCGAGTTACCCCGGATAACTCGGGCGCCCAACTACAGGGAGATTTTCGACGACAAAATTACAGATACCCCAAATATTACATTATCCCAGTGCGACCCTACCTAGGAGTTGGAACCCCTAGGAAAGCAGCATTAGTAGTAACAGTAACGCTAAGATAAAGCTAAGCTAAAGCTAAGCTAAAGCTAAGCTAAAGCTAAGCCACAGCTAAGCTAAATGTAAGCTAAAGCTAAGCTACAGCTAAGCTAAGCTAAAGCTAAGCTAAAGCTAAAGCTAAGCTACAGCTAAGCTAAAGCTAAGCTAAAGCTAAGGGACTGGGGGGAACCGCTCCCAGGGGACTGGGGGAACCGCCCGGGGCGCTTTGCACTGCCCGGCCCCTTTAAGCTAAGAGAGTAAGAACCCTTCTAGGCAGAGCCTAGGTAGGGAAAAAATAGTTCAAAAATAGTCTGGGGACAATTTTTTGAGTATCTTTTCACCTTTTTGGGGTATCTTTGGTGTATGTTTTATTCTTCGTCGAAAATCCCCCTGTGGGGGGGACACGCCCGACATCATGCTCGGGAGGCACGAAAGGGATTGTGAGTGAGGGCGGAGGTCTCTGCACCGAGGGGGGAGTAGGGGAGGAGTGCGAAGGAGGGCGGAGGGCTCTGGAGGAGGAGAAAGCCCTGACTCCGGATCCGCCCTACTTCGGCTTTTTTTCCAACTTAAAATTGCGTCGGAAATCCACCTATAAGAGGCCGAAAAAGTAGGGCGGAAATTGCTGCACCCAACATCAAATAGGGCGGAAACCCACAGAAACAGCAACAGAGAAGTAGGGCGGAAATTGGCACCAGCGGGGCTTGAAAAGTAAGGCGGAAATTCCAAGCCCCACTTACGAATTTCCCCAAAGTAGGGCGGGAGGTGGAGGTGGGAGGCGAGGGATTGGGAGTGAGGGCAAAGGTTTCTGCAGCAGGGGGGAGTGGGGGAGGAGTGCGAAGGAGGGCGGAGGGGGTCTGGAGGAGGAGAAAGAGGGGGGACTTGGAGTGCGGGCGAGGCACAAAGCGACGCGAAGAGGTTACGGATGGAGGAGGAGGAGGAGGAGAGGAGGAGGAGGAGGAGGGAGGAGGAGAGGAGGGAGGAGGAGGAGAGGAGGAGGAGAGGAGAGGAAGAGGGGGGGGACTTGAGGTGGGGGGGAGGTGTGGAGGGGGAGGAGGGCGGGCGGAGGGCGCGGGCCCGTCGCCCGGCTCGGCGGCGCGTCGCGCCGCGCCGGGTCGGGTCGCGGTCGGCAAGGGCGCGCACGGGCGAGGGGGGGGGGCTTGCAAAAAAAAAAAAAACATTTTTTTGCAAAGAAAAGGATTGCAAAAAAAGGATTGCAAAACAAAAACAAAAACAAAAACAAAAAACATTTTTTTTGGCAAACCAAAGGATTGCAAAACAAAGCACCAAAAAACAGTTTTTTTTGTTTGTTTTGCAATCGGGGGCCGAAGGCCCTTGCCGGCAAACCAAAGGATTGCAAAACAAAGCACCAAAAAACAGTTTTTTTTGTTTGTTTTGCAATCGGGGGCCGAAGGCCCTCCGAGAAGGGCCCGGCCCCCTGCGCTCCGGGGGGCCCTCCCTGCCCAGACCCCCCTCGAGCTATGAAAAAAGCACGACGGGAGGTGTTTCTCCTCCTCCTCCTCCTCCTCCTCCTCCTCCTCCTCCTCCTCCTCCTCCTCCTCCTCCTCCTCCTCCTCTCCTCCTCCTCCTCCTACCTCCTCCTCCTCCTCCTCCTCCTCCCCCCCTCCTCCTCCGCCTCCTCCGCCTCCTCATCCTCCGAAAAAAGCACGACGGGAGGTGTTTCTCCATTTTTGGGGCTCCGGGGGCCCTAAGGCCCTCGGGGTCGTCAAAAAACGACTCGGGACGAAGAACCGGTCCCGGGGAATGGGTCGAGACCTCGGGGGGTCGACGTCATGAAAAAATCATGACGTCGGGGGTCTGGGTGCCCCCCCGTGGGGGCGTGGCGCCTTCTGCAAGAGGCCGCTCGGGCCCCCCTCCGCTTCTCTCTCTCTCTCTCCCTCCCCTTTCCGCCTGGGATGCCGTGCGTGTGCGTGCGTGCGTGTGTGCGTGTGTCGGTGTGTCGGTGTGTCGGTGTGTCGGTGTGTCGGTGTGTCGGTGTGTGTGTGTGTGTGTGTGTGTGTGTGTCGGTGTATGTGTGTGTGTGTGCGTGTGTGTGTTTGTGCGTGTGTTTGTGCCTGCGTGCGTGCGTGCGTGCGTGCGTGCGTGCCTGCGTGCGTGCGTGCGTGCGTGCGTGCGTGCGTGCGTGCGTGCGTGCGTGCGTGCGTGCGTGCGTGCGTGTGTCAGCGTGTGTGTGTGTGTGTGTGTGTGTGTGTGTGTGTGTGTGCTGGGCCGCTCGGCCGCTCACCTCACTTCAGTGCACCAGCTCGGTGCGCCCCCCCACGCCGCCTCGCCTGCGGTTCCGCTCCCCCCCCCCGGCCTCCGCGCCCGGCACGCGCCGGCGCCGAGAGGTCCGGACGCCGCAGTCCTACAGTCGGGGCCCTGAAGAAGGAACCCTTTTCGTTTGGGGAGGGGCTCCGCGTCCCTTAAGTGTTTCACAGCTTGCCTCAGGCTTTCCCTATGTCTTCGACAGGAAATCGAAGGTTAACTTATGGAAAAAAAAGGCCTCGTTCCTTACTTAGGGTTCCTTAGGTCAACGCCCCGACTGTACTCGCGCCTGGCCGCTGCCTGTCTCACCGAGCGCGTTCCCCTGCTCGCAAAGCGCCTCCTCGCAGACGTCCAAAGCAGCACATGTCTGCTTCCATGCCAGTTTTCGTAGTCGTATGTAGATCCCCCGCGGGGGGTCCAGGCCTTGTGCGAGCACAGTTACTTTGCGGGCAGTGGAACGCGCTCGTCGAGTCCTACTCGCGCCTGGCCGCTGCTTGTCCGCCAGTCCGTCCAGCTTGCGGACGCGGCCCTCCCGTAGGGGAACAAAAAGTGACATAAACATAAAAGCTCGGAGGTCCGCGCGGATTCCTCGGATCGGCGCTGGGGACCCGGCGGCGCCTCCAGCGCCGCCCCCGGCGCGCTCCGCGCGCCGGGGAGGGGGGTCCAGCGACCCCCCGAGGTCTCGACCCATTCCCCGGGACCGGTTTTTCGTCCTGAGTCGTTTTTTGACGACCCCGAGGGCCGGTAAGGGCCCCCAAAGGCCAAAACTAATGAAAAACCTCCCGTCGTGATTTTTGCATAACTCGAGGGGGTCTGGGTCTTCCGCGGCTGCGCGCTTGCGCTGCTCCCGCTTGCGGCCGGCCCGCCGGCCGGCTCGCCGGCCCATTTCGGGGCACGGGGCACCTTGGGCTGGTCTTGCCGCCCTCGCCCCGCCGCCTCCGCCACGGGCGCCCCTCGCTGGCATCGCCCTCCAGCTGGTATGTGCGCCCTCCCCCCTCCCCCCTCCTCCCTCCTCCCTCCCCCCCTCCTCCTCCTCCTCCTCCTCCTCCTCCTCTCCTCCTCCTCCTCCTCCTCCTCCTCCTCCTCCTCCTCCTCCTCCTCCTCCTCCTCCTCCTCCTCCTCCTCCTCCTCCTCCTCCTCCTCCTCCTCCTCCCCCTCCGCCCCGCCCAGGGGGCCACTTGCGAACCCTACCCCTACCCTCCCACGATTTCTGAGGGGGAGGTGGGGTTCGCTTCGCTCGGGAGCTCCCGAACGAGGTGAACCCCACCCTCCCCCTCAGAAATCGTGGGAGGGTAGGGGTAGGGTTCGCAAGTGGCCCCCTCCTCCTCCTCCTCCTCCTCCTCCTCCTCCTCCTCCTCCTCCTCCCTGCAGGAGGTCGATGTCTGACGACCACGCTGGGCATGGAGCTGGGCCTGAGAGACCCCGCTGTTGATCTCAGACTGGGTGTGGTACGAGAGTGGATAGGCCTTTGGCAGAAGTTTCCCCACATCCATCGACGAGTTGCGAAAGCATGGCCGTTCATCAAGGCGCGTCTCCACAGATATGGCGACAAGAGATGGCGAGCTGTACGGGGCCCCACAGGAGCTTTGATGGCAACGCTCACGGATGCTGGATGGACACCTTCGACAGCCACTCAATGGCATCGACCTGGACCTGATGAGTTGGAGATGTGGGAGCTGCCGACCTCCGAGGACGGCAAGTTCGTGGCCACGGGCTGCTTCCAGGAGCTCCTGGACGACCTGGAGGGCGACCTGCGCAGGGACCTCTGGACGGAGGCTGCCAAGCACGAGTTTGGCGACAACTTGCAGGAGGGCGGAGACCTGTGGCCCATAGTCATGGAGCAGCGGAGGTTCGAGCGCAAGGGGATGCTAGATCAGCTGGCGCTCAACGTGACGGTGGTCGCTGGCGGCCAGTGGCCGAGAGTCCGCTGCAGGGAAAAAGGATATGAAGTAACAGTCGATTGCCCGAGATGTAAGCAAGCCCCTGAGAGCTTAAAACATAGAATATGGGAATGCTCCAGGAACACTGATCACAGCGATTATAGCAAAACTGAGCCTTTGGTAGCTGCGGCATTAGCACAAGCAGAAGCTGAGCCAGCTTTATGGCTCCGTGGTCTCCCCCCTACTCGCCTCACTCACCCCCTCTTTGACGATGGGCGGCTGGAGGGGCGGGAGCTTAGGCTGGGCGGGGAGGGGGACTTTGAGGCCTCTCGAGGAAGCGACGGGGTTTTAAAGGTTTACGGCGACGGCTCGGGGGGGCGATTTTCGGACGACCCCAGACGAAGGAGATGCGGTTCTTCTATCTGCTCCCTGAGGTGGTCCCAGGGCGAATGGATAGTCCAGGCGGCGTTGGCCCGTCCCCTGCTCGGAGCCCGCCAAACCGTCCCGCGCTCCGAGATCCAGGCGTTTTGTATGGCTTTAGAAGAGATCCCTGGGCCGTTCGTTTTTGTAACAGACCACTTGTCGGTCGCAAAGAAGTGGCGTTTTAAAATGGAGAACCCGAGCCCGACAGGGGCTAATGAAGATTTGTGGACCAGGGCCCGTGTGTCCTGGAGTTCCAGGCCAGATACCGCCACTGTCGAAGTGCAGTGGACACCCTCTCACACGGATGAATCCCCTGAGCTGCTGATTACCGAGCTGCAGTTAGAGACTGCGGTTGGAAATGCGGTAGCTGATATATGGGCGGGAGAGGGGGCGGAGCTGGCTTGGGAGTTCGGTTTGGTTGGGGATAACCCGCAGACGGATAGAATTGATGCCATTGCCAGTTTAGTGCGTCTGCGCGCGAGACGAGCGTTGGCCGACTCAGCGAGTGCAGAAGTCCAAGCGAAGAATGGAAGGCAGGAGGTCGCGAAGCGACCCCCAGCTAACAAGTGTGCGGTAGCAGTTCGAGAGTCGGCCCACCGCCTTGAGAAGTCGGGCACGGGTTGGAGGTGTGCTGTGTGTGATCAGGTGGTGCCAGGCTCTCGACTGCTCAAGTTTGCGGCCACCCCTTGTGCAGGCAGGGCCATCCCAGAGGGACTGAGGCCCCCAGATGTGATTCAGGCCCCCAGAAGGTTCGTTGCGGGGGCGTTGGAGTTTCACGAAACTCATGCCATGTTTTATGTGGACAAGTGGTTCATGCATGCCTGCAGCAAATGTGGTCGCTTCGCTACGGTAGATGGTAGACATATCAGTAAGCGATGTGAGGGACTGACCCCCAAGGGGACCGAGAACCTCACTCGAATTCGCAAGGGTATATATCCCAGGAGGGAGGGGCCCCCCCAAGCCGTTGTTGAGGCAATGGCGGCGCGTGATCGTGAGAGGGTGGTGTCGTCTCACGTCGGTCGTTCGAGCGTGGGTGAAGCGCCAGGGGGCCCCTCCCCCGCCCCTCCCCCACCGCCCGTCCCAGCGGAGGCAAGGTCCGCCGCCCAGGAGAGAGCTGCGCCACGTCGGATTGCACAGGCTCTACGACGGGAGCCGCCCCTTTTATCTTTTGAGGCGGTGGGAGGAGGAGGCGATTCAGACAGTTCAGACTAACCCCATATGAGGGTAAACTTGTGTGGTTTGTAGGACAGAGGTCCGCTCTCATAGCATTCCCATAGCATTCCTCCTCCTCCTCCTCCTCCTCCCTCCTCCTCCTCCTCCTCCTCCTCCTCCTCCTCCTCCTCCTCCTCCTCCTCCTCCTCCTCCTCCTCCTCCTCCTCCTCCTCCTCCTCCTCCCTCCTCCCCCTCCGCCCCGCCGCTGCCCATCCTGTGCGCCGTGGGCCACGCCATCCTTTTGACCAGGGCGCCGACGCCGCGTCTTCCCGGCCTTCGCTCTGCCGCCCTCGCGCGAGGTGGCCGGGAGTCGTCCTCCAGGGCGCGCCCCAGCCT
>CAUYUJ010015468.1:15000-20000 GCA_963575745.1 Prorocentrum cordatum
TTGCGCGCGCGAATGTCCACTTTACCTTATTTTTTGCAAGGGATTCTTGAAATTTGATTATATTAGAACAAGAAATGTCATTTTATAGTGTTTTTTGCAAGGGAAAACGGATTACAACAAAACAACCGGATCTTGATGACATCGTATTACCTGAGGCTTCCTCACGAAAATGATGAAAATGTAGCTGCGGCCTAGGCGGCGCAGGGGGGCCGTGCACCAGGGGCCCCAACAATAATTATTTTTTAGAATTAATAATGTTCAACAACAACAGCAACAACAGCAACAACAACAACAGCAGCAGCAGCAACAACAGCAGCAGCAGCAACAGTTCAACAACTGGCTAGGCATAAACTGTTGGGGTCGCACGGGTTGCTTGTTCGGGGCTGGACCCCTCCCTGGCGGCGCCCCCGGCGCCGCAGAGAGGGGGACTCCCGGCGCCGGCCCGAGAGATCTGCACAGACATTTGATCCTCTATGCTCGCACAGTTGTTGTTTTTCTGTTTGGGAAGGCCGATCCCCCCTCACGGAGGAGGAGCAGGAGGAGGAGCAGGAGGAGGAGTAAAAAGTGGATCTGTCGTACTTGTGGCTTCTACGGCTCCTCCAGATATGGACCCTGGGAAAGTTGTGTGGGCCTCACAGGATTTCGAAGGGTTTGCGAGAGCACCTTCGCAGAATTGAGCAGAGTCCTTTCCCGAAGCAGTTTTCCATACATGCTGCTTCGCAGCCGTTTCGAGTCCGAGTCCGAATCCCGGCTAATTATGCGCCTGCGCGAAATCGAACAAGTAGACTCTGCACAAACAGAAACAGTCGGATCCCCGCGCGGATTTCTGGGATCGGCATTGACCCCCCCATCCTGGCGCGCGAAGCGCGCCAGGGGCGGCGCCGGAGGCGCCGCCGGGCAGGACCAGCGCAGATCGAAGAAGTCCGCGCGGAGCCCCGAAAGCTTATTCGTGTGTCTTTTCTCGTGCTAGAAGAGAAGGTGCAGGTGTTTCGGCCACGCTCGCATGACAGCCTGTTGAGTTGGCTCGCTGTGGTGTCTCTCCCGAGCGTTTGTTCGTAGAGCGCGCGATCGGGATAGCCTTCTTGAGGGGCAGCGGACTCCTCCTTCTGCCCCTTTGTTTCGGGAAAAAATTCGCCGGCCCAACGGGCCAGAGACGTGCTAAGATCTCTGGTAACAGGTTAGCAGTATTAGTTCGCGCGCGCGTGGCGGCCCCTGGGCACCCTTGGACGAAAAGTACCCTGGCCGATGCCCGGCCGACTCCCCCTACACGGAGGCCCCGAGTCGCCGAAAGACCGTTACAAGACGCTCAGGGTCCCCAGATGGCCCCAGAGGCCGCGAAAAAGCCCCAAGAGAGCTTCAAGAGGCTCTCCAAGAGGGCCAACAAGCACAAATCGTCCCATGCCCTTGGGAAAACGTACATGTTTCGCATGTGCGACGTTTGGGTGTTCACAGCGTCCAGAACTGCCCCAGAGGCCTCCAACATCGTCCCCAAACGGCCCAACACGCCCCCAAGATGGCCTCGAGACAGCCCAAGAGGCGCCCAAGAGGGCCCCAAAACGGCTTCAAGAGGGGCCCAAGAAGGGGACAAGGACCCGAAAAGTCCAGCCTTCAGCCCCAAGAGGCCCCCAGGAGGCCCAGCAGGCCCCCAAGAGGCCCCCCAAAGCACCCCAAGCAGCCCCAAGAGGCCCCAAGAGGTCCCAACACGGCCCCCAAGAGGCTTCAAAATTGCCTCGCAGAGGCCCCCGAAAGGCCAACCACGAGAGCCCAACCGACATCCATGAGGCCTCTGACCCACCACCCACCGCCTCCGAAAAATGGCAGCCACCCAACGGCACCGCATGGACAACAACAACAACAACAGCAACAACAACAACAACAACAACAACAACAACAACAACAACAGCAACAACAACAACAACTACAACAACAACAACAATCATTTTAAGACTGTTCGCCCTTATATGCTCGAGTGTCCACAACCCGTATTTCCCAAACCCTCGATACCCGCCCTCTTCGTCTTCGATCGAACCCCTTTTCGGGGGTATGTCTTTCTTCCCTGCAGGCCGGGCCCCGGCAAGCGGCGGGGCGGCCGCGGACGGTCGGCCTGGCCAGCGGCAGCGCTGATCGGCGGGGCGGCCGCGGACCGTCGACCCGACCCCAAGAGGGACGGACAGGGGACCGACCACGACGACGACGACGACGACGTCGAAGACGACGGCGACGACGACGACGACGGCGACGACGAGCGAAAGCGAGAGCGAGAGAGAACGACAGCAGGGCCACGAAGGGCACGAAGGGCCACGAAGCGCCACGAAGAGCGCGAACGAGCGGGGGCCACGAAGTGCAGATAATGCGGGGCCACAGAAGGCAACAATGGGGCCACTGAGGGTAGCAACTGGGCCACGTAGGACAGTGAGGGGGACACAAATGGCGACAGCGGGGCCACGAAGGGCATGCACATGGGGCCACAACGGGCGCGACTCCTGGGTGCCTGGGTGTCGGAGGCGCGGCGCTTGGGCAAATTGCAGGAAACCCCAACGCAAGGCCATTCTTCAGTAAGTCGCAAGCAAGTCTCCACCGAGACCGCGACTCCAGAGCGCCGGGAGAGCGATTCCTGAGTAAATTGTAAGGAAGTTCCAAGCGAGAGCGCGATTCCTACATAAAATGCGAGGAACTCTCGGGCGGGAGCGGGGGTCCTGGCTAAAGTGTAAAGGAAGTCTCAAGCGGGAGCCGTTGTTGTTGTAACCCAGGGGCCAGGGGCTCAGTTTGAGCAGGAAGACTTTCCTTGTCAAAAAAACCAGGGTGCGAGCGTCGAGGGGCACACTTTGATTGAGAAAAAACCGTATGCACCGGTGGGGGGATCAACAATAATGATTTTTCAGAAATGAGAATTCAACAACAACAACAACAACAACAACAACAACCACAACCACAACCACAACCACAACCACAACCACAACCACAACCACAACCACAACCACAACCACAACCACAACAACAACCACAACAACAACAACAGCAGCAACAACAACAACAGCAACATCTGCAAACATAACAGCAACAGCAACAACAACAGCAACAACAACACCCCGACAAACGACAGCGGCGAGGCAACATGGGCCGGCGGAGCGCGCGAAGCGATCTGAAACACGAGAAGGTGCTGGAGGGCCAGACGCTGCTGCAGGTGGTGGAGCAGGAGGCGGCCGCCGCCGGCCTCTTCGTCGTCGGCACGCGGGAGGCGGTGCTCACGGGGGCGCAGGCCGAGAGCCTCTGCGCGGACCTCCGGGGCTCCCCCGACTTCGGGGGCGCCGTGGGCGTGCTGCAGAAGCCCGAGGGAGCGCGGGGGCTCGGCTCTCCCCACGCGCGCTCGCGTCGTGGGTCGTGGAGGAAAGCAAGCGCGGCGGGGGCTTGGCACCGCTCGAACGTGTGCATTTTTTTTCTCGGCGAGAACCATCGAGGACCATCCTGGACCATCGAGCAAAAAACAAAAAAAACAAAAAAAAAAAAAAAAAAAACGCACGAAACCGAAAAATGCACGGGAAATGGACGTCCCAGCGATACCGAGGGGGGTGTTTGGCAGTTTTCAGCTTCTCGGGCCCCTCGCCAGGCCTCGGGACCCTTCCAAAACGACTGGGCATGAAGAAGCACACCCTGGGAAAGGGTCGGGACCTCCGGGGACCGCGCCTTGAAAGGTGCAGGGCGTCGCACGCCTGGGCCGTTCTGCTGTCTTGTCCTGCTGTTGGCTTCTTCTTGGTCTCCGCGGTTCCCTCATTTGTGTTTCTGGTGCTCGTTCGCTGCCTCCTGCTTGCCGTCCCTGCTTTTTCTCTCCCCTCCTTTCGCGCGTGCGTTCTTGCTGCAGTCTCGTGTTGCATGCCCGGCTTGTGGAGTGGTATAAAGTCCCACGTCGTGAAGCCATTGGATGGCCTTGCATGTAAAGCAAGACCCTGTGGAGCACGGGGGTCTGGGAGCGTCTGCACGGCGCGGTGTTCCCACGGCCAAGGTGCTACCATAAGGAGCCTTTAATTAAGGAGCAGGGCACCTTTTTGGCCCCCAAAGCGCCCAGGTACACGAGGAGCGCTAGAGGAACGACCATGGAAGGACCCAAGGAAACGCGAGCCCGTTCCGAACCCTGGCTGCTCCTTCTTTCAGCGTCTTGACTGTGCGCCTCCCTTCCTCCCCCACCCCCTCATACGACCTCGACCGCCCAATCCCCCCGAGCTCCCTTCCCCCCCCCCCTCCTCCTTGTCCTCCTCCTCCTCCTCCTCCTCCTCCTCCTCCTCCTCCTCCTCTTCTCCCCTGGGAGGCGGCGCGAGAGCGCGAAGTTATTCGCACTTCGCGCTTCGCGCAGCGCGAAGCGCGGAGTTGGGAGCCCTTGCTTAAGGCAAAGGGGCGGACTTTGTCCCGCTCCTCCTGGCCGCCTGCCAGGATGCGCGCCGACAGCCATGGCCTGTGTAACCCCGCGGCCACCTGTCCGAGCTGCAGCTTGAGCGCCACTTGCGCGAAACTCTCCCATGGCGCCGAGTACAGTCGGGTCGCTGAAGGAGGAACCCTTTTCGTTGGGGAGGGGCTCCGTGTTCCTTGATTGTTTCGCAGCCTGCCTTAGGCTTTCCTTATGTCTTCGATGGGAAATCGAAGTCTAACTTATGGAAGAAAGGGGCCTCGTTCCTTACTTCTCGTTCCTGAGGTCCACGCCCCGACTGCACCCCAGCAGCCACGACCAGTGCTCGCTCCTGGACCCGCCGGGGCCTGCGCCTCTGTCGCGGGGCGCAGGGCGGCACGCCGCCTTCTGCAGCTCCGCCGGCGGGCTCTCCCCAGCGGCGCCAGCTGCGCCTCGGCTCGAGGGAAAAGGGCCGCGGAGGAGGAGGAGGAGGAGGCGGAGGAGGAGGAGGCGGAGGAGGAGGAGGAGGAGGAGGAGGAGGAGGAGGAGGAGGAGGAGGAGGGAGGAGGAGACGGAGGAGGAGGAGGAGGAGAGGAGGAGGAGGAGGAGGAGGAGGAGGAGA
>CAUYUJ010015468.1:22500-32500 GCA_963575745.1 Prorocentrum cordatum
AGCCGCAAAGCAAGCACGGGCCGCCATTCAGAATGCCTCAACCAGGTAATGTACACGTGATTCGCTATCGTGTGGGAGGCCCGCCAGTTTTCCATGAGAGGATCACGTTGTTCGATGTGCCTCCGTCTCGTGCTGCTATTGCTACTGTGGACGGAGATGTGTATGTGGAATCGGTCGAGGTTGACGGGGACGTCGATGAGGTACGGCCGTTGCGAGGCTTGGACGCACCTGTCTTCGGAGTCGCGGAGGCGAACGTCTATCGCTTCGGAGCCGTGCCCTCTGCTCCACAGGTGTGGGGCTTCCTGCGGGACGCTGCCTTGCAGCTCGGCGCCGCCCTGCCTCCCTCGCCGTTTCTGCTGGCTGGTGGGGCGGGGGTGGGAGCCGCGTGGGTCCCTCAGGCGCTGGCGCTGGAGAATCCTGCGGCCGCCGCGGCCGCGGTGGTGGCTGCTGCTGGCGGAGGAGGGGCGGCGGTGCCCGCACCAGGCGACGGCGCTGGAGGCGGCGGCGGCGACGCTGTTCCTGGAGGCGCAGGCGCTCTTGCTGCGGCTCTGGGCGTGGCAATGCCTCCTCCCCTCGGGGGTGGCGGTGCTGGGGCGGGCGGCCCAGGCGGCGGCGCTGCAGCTGCTGGTGCGGCCGCGGCGGTGGCGCCATTGGCGGCGGCCGATCCGCGCGTCTTCCCGTTGGCGACGGATCACGCTGGTCGCCGCCAGCTGGACTATTCCGTCGCGCTGCGGGACGCTACCACCACGCCACGGGACGATTGGCCGATCAAGGGGCCACGGACGACCCAGTGGTGCTTGGAGCACATGCGTCGGAACGCGGGCGGCCCTCTGGCCTGGCACTCGAAGTGGAAGGCGGAGGCGAGGCTTCGCGACTCGGATGCCATCTGCCAGCAGCATGAGATGAACTGCAGGCTGCTGGAGATGGCCACCTGCTACGACCAGCTCAACGCGTCAGAGCTGGCGACCTTTGAGCTGGTCAGTCGGCAGACTCAGCTCATCGAGGAGCGCCACTACGAGGAGGCGGTGGCTGCGCAGGTGGCGGCCGAGGAGAAGAAGGACAAGAAGCAAGGCCTCGGGGCGAGCGAGAGTCTGCTCGCGTCGGAGGCCGAGCACTACATGGGCGTGTCGGCGAGCAAGGGCAACCTCTGCATCTCGCCAATGCTCACGGAGTTCATTGCAGAGCAGCTGAAGGCGGAGGCAGCTGTTGCCAAGGAGAGGCGCAAAGCCCGCGAGGAGCGGGCGGCGCGCGCATAGGCCCTCGGAAGCTTCTCCCAGGCGGGTGCAGGCACCTCGGTGCCGCCTGGGCGACCCCTGCATTTTCGCATCGACCAGCGTCGCCCCCGTCTTTGATCGAGGTTGGGAGACCTCGGCTCGCCAGCCCCCTTGCAGCTCCGCAATGAAGCCTGCAGGGCGTCAGCGTGACGTGTTCCCTCTGCCGCCGCTCGCGCTGGATGAGCGAGCTGCTTCCTGTCGCAGCCGGCGGGGCCAGCAGCGGGCGCAGCGTGGAGCCGCGTGGAGGCGTTGGGCTAACGACGGCATCGCGGCGCTCAACCAGCTGAGTGGCCACGGTGCAGGTGTGGCGGCGCCGCCAGGGCTGACGTCATCAGCTGCCCAGGCGAGCGCGCTGGACCACATCAGCCAGGCCTTTCGCGATTTTCCTGTGCCTCCTGACTATCATGAGGACCGAGTTTCAGGCGAAGCAGCCCTTGCAGAGCTGCTCTCTTCGGCGCCTGGGTATTCCGCGGAGTCTCAGCGCGTCAAGCCCTACAGCAAGGACCTGGTGTCCTGGCCCGACATGTCTACCGCACCTGTGAAGGTTACAGAGTTGGTGGATCAGGCCGATCGTGAATGCTTGTTGGGATGGAGACGGACCATGCTCAAAGGTGAGATGTCGGCCTCTGATTCCCGAGATGCGCCAGCTCCGCGGCACCCGTACGTGGACCCGATTTTGGCCAACAACCCTCGCGCCTACGCTGGTTTCGTTGGGAAGTTGCTTCAGGGTGGCATGATTAGCTTCCGCGTGGCGCGCGCTGCTGATCCTTATAGTTTGGGATTTTTCTTTGTTGGGAAGGTGGGTAAGGGCACGTTGAGACTCGTGTTCGACACAAGAGTGGCGAACGAGGATTTCGAGCCCCCGCCCAAGACGACGCTTCCGACGGCTGCGGCTTGGTCCGCCTTGGAGTCGCAGCGTCCCGTCGTTCTAGCGCAGGGTGACATCCAATGTGCATTCTATCACATGCTGGTGCCAAAAGGGATGGAGGAATGCTTCACGCTGCCCACTATTTCAAATCAGTTGTTGGGGATTACTCACGTCGACGGGTTGCCAGTGGCTAGCGACTGCTATCTTCAGCCCATGGTGCGCGTGTTGCCGATGGGATGGAGTTGGTCGCTTCTGTTTTGTCAGAGCATCATGCGCAGGGCTCTAGTGGAGAACGGGTTCAGTGACGGATCGTTGATCGAGGACGGCCGCCCCAGTCCTGTGCTGCACTCGCCTGTGAGTTTAGCTGCTGTTGGATACGTTGATAATTGTGCAGTCGTGGGTTGTGATGCAAACATTGTGACGGCAAAGAGAGATCAGATTACGCAGACGCTTGAATCGTGGGGGTTACCTATTCACTCCATCGATGCGGCTTCGCCGAAGACTGTCTTCACTGGTCTCGAAATCGACGGTGAAAAAGGCACTGTGCGGGTGAAGCCCTCCAACGTCTTGCGCCTGCGGCATGCCATTCTGGCTGTCCTGCGGCGTGGGGCGGCCTCGCCCCGCCTGCTGGAAGTCTTGCTCGGGCATATCACGTGGGCGATGATTTGTAAAAGAGAGACCTTGTCTATTCTACACTCTGTCTACGCTTTCAAGTCCCTCAAGGACCCCAACGTCAGGCCTTTGGAACTCGGTAAGGTTTGAGCTCTGGTGCGTGGCTAGTACGCTGCCTCTGTGGCCCTCGCATTTTGGTATTCCTTGGGGTTCGCGGGTCTCCGCTTCGGACGCGTCTCCTATTGGCGTCGGCGTCTGTACTCGAGATCTGGACTGGCCCCAGGTGGCCGACATGGGAAGGGTTACGGAGCGGTGGAGGTACAGGTGCACGGCAGCAGTTACAGCAAGGGCAAACGCATTGGGGCTGGATGAGCTCCACCTGGAGGAGGGCATCTTGGACTCCGTCGCCGTGGACTACGTCGAATCGTTCAACCCCGAGGGCTCCGTCAAGGGCTTTCTGGAGGTCCCCAAGGAGATCATGGAGGCCTCAGCTTGGGCCACGGTCATCTCGAGGAGGCATTGGGATCCCATGAGGAACATATTGGAGCTCGAGGGGGAGGCGTTGCACGACGCCGTTCGCCACGCGTCCCGTAACGTCAGCTTGCGCCATCGTCGTCATCTCTTCTTCGTCGACAGTTTGCCATTGGCTTTAGCCGCTGGAAAAGGGCGGGGGCGCAAGCCTGTCCTTCGGCGACCTTTGCGGAAAATTGCTGCCCTCGCTCTTGCAGTCAACTTCCGATGCTATGTGCGGTGGCTGCCCTCTGAGCTGAATGTAGCGGACGGCCCGTCTCGGCACGGCTTCTTCCACGGCAAAAGCTTCGAGGAGGCGGCCGCGGGCGCGCCAGGGACAGCCAGCGGCGGTTCAGCGCTCCATCACGCTGAGGGTCGCTCGGAAGCAGCAGCATCCACGGCCGATGCAGCTGGCGGAGGGCGCCATCAGCTTCCTGGAGATGTCTGCCGTCACGGACTCGACCAGGGAGCGCTACAGGGGTCACGCCGAGAGGTTCCTCGAGTGGGTGACTTGGCACGGCCTGGACTTTCACTCGGCCCCGCAGCTGGACGTGGCGCTGGTGGCGTTCATGACCGACCTGGCCTTGGACGGGTTCGACTCCGCCACGGGGAGGATGTCAGTAGCCGCTCTGAGGCATTTCTTGCCCCAGCTGCTAGGCGGCAGGCGTCCTCTCCCTCGAGCGGCCCGAGCCCTCGACGGCTGGCGGCGGCTGGTCCCCCCGCAGATGCGGCTCCCACTGCCGCGAGCTGCGGCCATGGCAGTTGCTGGTTGGATGATCTCTCGCAACTTGCCCAGCATGGGGGTGTTCGTGGCGTTGGTGTTTCATGCGTACCTGCGGCCCTCGGAGGCTTACCGTCTGAGAGTGAGCTCGCTGGTGCCGCCGATAGCTGGGGCGGGGTTCAGCTCATGGGGGATCATCGTCAACGACGCGAAAGCAGGCCGGCCTGGCAAGACGGGCGAGACCGACGAGTCGGCGCTGGTGGATGCGCCAGAGCTCTGGCCCGTGCTGCTCGCGCTGAAGGCCAACAGGGAGCCCAGCGCCAGCCTGTGGAACTTCAGATCCGCCGACATTCGCCTGATGTTCGCCCAAGGCTTGAGGGAGCTCGGGCTGCAGAAGGAGTCCCCGTCCTTGTACACCCTCCGCCATGGGGGGGCCTCGCACGACTTGCTCTCGGGGTCCCGATCGTTGGCGGAAGTGAAAGAGAGGGGCAGATGGGTGACGGACAAGAGCTTGAGACGGTATGGCAAGCGCACTCGGATGCAACAGAGAATCGGAGACCTGCCCGTCGAAGTCAGTCGCTTTGGAAATCAGGTGCTCGAAAGATTGGCGGAGCTCATCGTGTGCAGTTTTGTGGAAGGCCATTTCCCGCTGGCTGTTCCTCTTCAGCCCATGCCTGCCATCCCGCCAGTCGCAAAGCGGGCGCCAGTTCTGACCGTGCGCTAGCTTCTTGTTTGAACGGGGCGTTTCGACGTGCTCACGCGTGGGCTTCTCGCCGCAGGCGGCTCGTTTTGCCTGTGCTGGGGCCTCATGGGGCCCCCATATGCAAAGCGCTGCGCAGTCGCGGTTTGGGTTGCCCATCGTTCGGAGCAGGTCGGAGCGCGAGTCTAGGTTTGACTGAGCGAGTAGTGGTCAATCGAATCCTGGGCTGGATTCGGTCGTCCGCTGTCTGCGCTTTGTGGATCTCCTTGTCTCGTAGTACCTGGACGCAGCCAGGCGTCCCGCCTTGCCGTTCTGTGGCGGACCCTTGGGGTCGCAAGTACGGCGCGTCCAATTCAGTGTTGCTCCCTGCCTTTCTGTGTGACAATGTCGAGATGCAGGCTGTCATTCACATTTTGCGTGCCTGTGTGCTTCGAGCATCCTCGTAGCAGTTTGATCTGGCATGTTCCTCAGCTAGTTGAGCTAATGAACCATTCTGCGTGTCTCAACGTTCAGGTGGACCTGTGTCAATTTGGTGCCGCAGCTCGCGCTCCCACACGTGTGTGTTGTTGGCACTGCCCCAGCTTGTCTCGCCTGGCTCGCGTGTGTGATCACGGTAAAGAGTGCTGCTCGTTTTCGGGGCGACCTCACATGCGTTTTGACGGCCGCACGGCAAAAGGCGTAGCGTGCAGGCACAAGGCTGCCCGCTTTCCCGCTCGAGCAGCCGAGCTTGTGGCAGATTCAATCGTTTCGTCGATCGAGGAATTGTCGCAGGCCCGATCTTATTTCTTGGGCGGCCTGCGGCCATGAGTTTTGTGTTACACAATGTACGTCTGTACTGCCCGCGAGTGTCCTGGTCACTCTGGGAGTCGAGGCCGTCGTTACCTGCCATCGCCACCGTCAGCTTCTCTAAAAAGAATGTTATGGCCTCGGGGACCCGACCTGGCATTGTAACAACTTTAGTGTGGTGTGTGCTGGGGAAGGGGCTGAGGGGCCGCACGACCGCAACCGTTGTGCTCAAGCTCCCGAACCCACCCGCCCTCGCTTGAGGGTTTTTGAATAGATTTAAGTCTGCGTCTGTGCTGCCCGCGAGCGTCCTGGTCACTCTGGGAGTCGAGGCCGTCGTTACCTGCCATCGCCACCGTCAGCTTCTCTAAAAAGAATGTTATGGCCTCGGGGACCCGACCTGGCATCATCATCATCATCATCATCATCATCATCATCATGTCCATCGTTGTCGCCGTCGCAATGATACCGCGCCCGCCCAAGCCACCGACGGGCACTGGCGTGCCCGCGCGTCAGCGCGGCCTGCGAGACGCGCTGGGAAGTGCCCAGCGGTCAGCGCCACCGCGGCCGCGGCGGTCGCGCCAAACTAGCTGGGCCAGCCAAGCACTCATCGTAATCACCGCCGCATGGGTTCTGCAAAAAATTGCGGGCGGGTGGGCGGAACGAGTGCGCGAGCAGTGGCGCTTGCAGCCCCAAGCTTTTTTTAACATTAGTTGCACCACGTGCGCTGCTCCGCATAGACTGCACAGCGTAGATGGCCAGAAGTGCACGGTTTGATGCTCCCGCTCGCTAACATTAAGTCGGGCCTGTCGCCCTACAGGGGGGTTTTCGACGAGAAATAAGACATACCCTCAAAATACTCCAAACACAATCCAAGCATAGTCTGGGGATTGTTTTTGTTGGTATTTGTTTACCTTTTGGGGGGTATTTTGAGGGTATTTTTTATTTTTCCTCGACAACCCCCCTGTAGGGGGACACGCCCGACATAGCGCTGACATGCGCCCACGGATTCCCAGTCGCTCCTATTGGGCTCACTCGGGGCGCGGGCACAAGTCCGGAGAAGGCAGCCGTGCGGCGCAGTCTCGGGCCAAGGCGGTTGCCGGGCCGGGCGGTCTGGGGCTCCCGGGCTCCGCTTTCTGTGGAAGTCGTCCCCCCCAAAAAAACCAAAGAAACCCAAACACCATGCCGCTCATCCCTGTAACCGTCCCACCCACCCCCCCCCCAAAAAAAAACCCAAAGTTCCAGAGGAGATGGCCACATGCGAACCCCACCCCTGCCCCCCACGACTTCCGAGGGCGAGGGTGGGGTTCACTTCGCTTCCGAGAGCGAGCTCCCGAACGAAGTGGACCCCCCACCCTCCCCCCCAGAACTCGTGGGGGGCAGGGGCGGGGCTCGCATCTGGCCCCCCTGCCCAGGCTGCTGTTGCCTTCTGGATCGGGGAGACGCAAGACTCGAGTGCGCCGGGCCTCGGGTTCGCCCGCGTTTCTTGCCGGGCGCGCCCCGCGCTCTCGGGGCGCGCTCGTCCTGGGTTTCTCTGGGCGTTGGCGGCGGGGGCTCGCGTCAGATTTCAGGTTGGGTCCCGTCATTTTCAGGATGGCCCCGTCGGGCCAACCCGAATCCCCCGAACCCGAGTCTCACGTCTCCACGAGATGAAAGCCTTGTAGCGAAGCGCTCTTTGGGAAAAGTGATGCTGCTCACGCTTTTTACCCCCCCCCAGTCATACGGGTCATACGGTTGTGGAGGACGACCAATGGAGAGGAAGCGTGTTGACAAATAATCTCCAGATGTCTAAAACACGTGTTCCACATGATGTAAACATGTAGAATCATGTTTGGAACCGTTCTCCGGCATGTTAAACAGATTTTTAATTCAATGATAGGAATGTTAAGGTGTCCATTGCCGTGGCATCCCCAGTCGTGCGGAGCCCCAGGAGCCATCGCCCTGTGCCTCGAGGGCAGGGGCGCCGTCAACAAGTGGCGCCTGCTCTGCGGGCCCGCGTCGGCCGACGCGGCCCGGCAGCGGGCGCGCACGACCATCCGCGCCCGCTGGGGCACCCGGGGGGGGCAACGGCTCGAAGAAGAGTCGGAGGACGCGTAAAGGGAGGGGGGGGCGAGAAAGGGGTCGACTGTGAGGACGGCGACTCGAAGGAGGAGGACTCCACTCCAGAGCTTCCTCCACCTCCTCCTCACCTTCCTCCTCCTCCTCCTCCTCCTCCTCCTCCTCCTGGCCCTGGTGAGCGTGGCTGCCAGGGCGCACCCAGCCGCCACCCCCGCCGGGGCCCAGAAAAGGCCTGTCCAGGAAGCCCCCCAGTGTCGACTAGACGTAAGAGTGACCTTTCGCCGGAGTGACCTTTTGGTGCGGGCACAGATGGGCCCCCAGATGGCTGAACGCGAAGCGGTAGCAGCGGCTGGCGCGCCTGGATTTGGCCTCCCCGCGGCCCCCCCAAAGCCGCGCACCAAAGGTCACTCTTACCCAGGGTCCCCCTTGCGTATAGCCGAATGGGGGGGCAGCGAGGGCTGCCAAAAGGAGAGGCCCTCTAGGGCCCCTCAAGGGGCCCTTCGGGGCCCAAGAAGGAGCCTCTTGGGCTCGAAAGGGGCACCTTTCCCCCCCCCCATCTATTTCACCACCCACCAAACCACCCCAACCCAACCCGAAGGCCTCAATTTGCCCTCCATTTCCAGTGGGGGGGGGGGGTCCAGGAACATCGAAAAAGCACATATGGAGCCCATACCCCCCCCCAACCCGAAATTCGGGTCTTCGGGTTGGGTTGGGGTGGTCTGGTAGGTAGTCACTATCGCCTCCCATCAGCTCGCGCCCCAAGGCAAACACTGCACAACCCTAAAACGTCTTGGAGCTCTGCGCGGGAATGCCCCCGGGTCGGCACCGGCCCCCCCCTTTGGCGGCCGCCAGAAGTTGCCGTCTCTGTGCAGCCCTCTGTTCCTCTGACGGCAGGGGGGATGTTCGAGGCCGGAGATTGTCGGATCTTTCCGTAGCCTTTCAAGCTCAAGGGGCTTCCCTTCGACTCAATTACGACGTTGTTCAATTTCGCTTTGGACTGGCACGCTTCAGGAGGAGGCCCTGGGAGAGGGGTAGAAGCAACGACGCTGTGGGGAAAGGGGAAGGAACGACGACGACGACGAAGAGGGAACAGACGGAGAAGCCTCTTCCACATGCCGACAGGGTCGGCGGATTGTCGGATCTCTCCGTAGTTTCTCAAGCGGCCTCCTTCACCTGCTAATGGGGGTCAGGCTCTCGGGGGTCAGGAGAAGGTATGTAAGCTTGCTTCTTGGATTTGTCCCTGCTCGGGGCCGTACTTGACACAAACTACACGTATTCCTTGCCCTGTCCTTGGTAGTTCGTTCCTCTCGGCACTCTTCGCCTGGGCTCAGATCTGTTGTCCTTCGTTCGCCATTCGCTGCCTCTGACCCCCAGAAGTCTGACCCCCGCTAGCAGGCGAACGACGGCCCCGTCAGGCCAGCTCGAGCCCTCCAAACTCGAGTCTTCGTCCTCCCCGATGCAGCGGGATTGGGCTCAGGGGGCAATGGTCTCAGGGGGGATTGGCCTCAGGGGAGGACTGGGCCAGGGGGGAGGTTCGAGGCTCGAAGGTATGGGACACTTTCGTCGGCTCCCCGCGGTTTTCCAGCCTCGCTGTGCGTTCCAGCGGCTGGGCCTCGCCGCGGGTGTTCCCGGGGTGCCCGGATCGTCCCAAAGGGCCGCCGGAGAGCCGAGCTATGACCCGAATGCCACAGGGATAGCGTCAGGGGGGGATGGGCTCATGGGGGAACGCATCGACCCCCAATCGCGCATCCACTCGCCGAAAGGGGCATGGTAGCCCACCCCGCCCCGCCCTGGAACGTGCGGTTTCGCTGCGGGGGGCCTGTCGCCAATCCAACGTCGATGTACCGCCGATTCCAGCTCGAGGTTCCGTCCCTGAGCCAGTCCCCCTCGTATCGCTGCTTGCCCCTCAGGCACGGACAGCACCAGCAACGCGGTGCACTGCAGCTCCTCGCTGGAGGCGGCAGAGAAGGACGCGCGGTCGAGGCAAGGGCGGCCATTCCCAAGCGTTTCTCAGGGTCTCGGGGCCTCCCGGGGGCGTCTCGTTGCCACCGCGGATCCGCTGCGCCAAACGTGTGCGGAGCCAGGGGCCGATTTCGACCAGACTCGGGGGGCGGGGGAGCTCGATTGTAAAAAAAAATCTGTCCACGCCCACCGCTATTATGCGGAGTAGTCGTGCCCTGAGACCCCCAGGAGTGACGAATGCGGGCATTCTCTGGCCATCTGGGGCGGGGCAGATGTCGCACGAACGGGTGGGTCACACGAACGGGTGGGCCTGGCCACCACTTTGCACTGCGCGGGATTCGGTCCCGATCGCCTTCTCTTTGCCTACATGGAGGAGTCCACTTCCCATCAGTTGGGAAGCTGGCAGTTTTCATCATCAGGTGTTTGCGCTGAAAAAAATCTGGGGCGGGGCAGATATGAATAGCCACCATTCCCCGAGGTCCGACAATCTGTAAGACGCCTGTTGACCCAGC
>CAUYUJ010015468.1:37500-42500 GCA_963575745.1 Prorocentrum cordatum
AAGCGGGAGGGAACAAGAAACACAGACACAAGTAATGAATCGCCGATCGCCCAGAAGATATGGGAAGTGGGGGGGAAGACAAAAACCCAGAAGATATGGGAAAATATGGGGAATCTGTTCATTTGTGTATTGCGAAGGCCTTACGGCCGGTGCCGCCGACCCTGAATGGCGACGACGACGACGACGACGAGCGCTCTTGGGGGCCTCTTGGGGGTAGTTCGTGGGCCTCTTGGGAAGGTCTTAGGGGCCGCTTGGAAGCCTCGTGGGGGCCTCTTGGGGCTTCCTGGGGGTCTCTTGGAGGGGGCCTGGGACGTCTTGGAGGCTTCTTGGACGGTCTTGGGGATTTGTGATCACCTGGTCTACTCAGCCTCCACGCCACCCAGTCTCTGGGCGGGCCGCCGCCAATTTTTTGTAACTCTTACTTAGGGTCTGGGGCATTGGCCGCCAGATTTGGGACCCCCCCTGCATCGTGTTTTTTGTTTTTGTCGTCGCCGCCGTGGGAATTCTGGTGAATACTTTTTCTCGAGCGTCGACCTGGTGATGATTTGTGTATTTATTTGTGTGTCCAGAGCCCCGACGTCATGATTTTTTCATGACGTCGACCCCCCGAGGTCTCGACCCATTCCCCGGGACCAGTTTTTCGTCCTGAGTCGTTTTTTGACGGTCCCGAGGGCCGGTGAGGGCCCCCAGAGGCCAAAAATAGAGAAAAACCTCCCGTCGTGATTTTTTCATGACTCGAGGGGGTCTGGGAGGGGGCCTGGGACGTCTTGGAGGCTTCTTGGACGGTCTTGGGGATTTGTGTATTTATTTGTGTGTCCTGGGCCCCCTTCAGGGACGCGGGTGCGCGCGGGAGCTGGCCGGGGGGCCCGGGGTGGCCCCGCGCCGGCTCCGACCAGCACTGAGTCGGGCGTGTCCCCCTGCAGGGGGATGTTGGGCGAAGAATAAAACATATTCCAACAATATTCAAACAATTCACCAAAATGGGAAAAAATACTAAAAATGCGATTTTGGGCGAAGAATGAAAATATACAGAAAAATCAAAAAATACCCCCAAAAATCGGAAAAGATACTAAAACAATCGTCCCCATATTATTTTGGGATCATGTTTCGATTCTTCTCGGGGTATCTTTTCTTATCTGTCGTCGAAAATGCCCCTGTGGGGGGACACGCCCGACTCAAGACCAGCAGGAAGGGGGGGGGCAGGTTCGATCGGCAACACCCCAACATACTTATACTATATGTGCGTCGCCCCCCCAGGGGCGACGCGCGCACCGAGAAATCTTATAGTATATGCGTCGTGGCGGGCGCTTTCTGGCCACACCGCTCGGGAAACGATATACTACAAGATGGGTATACTATATGTTCGGGTCGGACGCGCGCCTCCAAGGATGACATATAGTACTAGTATGTCCATGTGCGTCCCGTTCGAGGCTCTGGGCTCGAGGAGGTCTCTGCCTCTCGGGGTCTCCGGGGGGGCCGCTTTCGGGCCTCGGGGCTCCGACTGGCACAAACGGGTTCCAGGGCTAAGTCGGGCCTGTCCCCCTACAGGGGGGATTCTCGACGAAAAATCAAAAATATAGAAAAATAGTATATAAATAGTCCGAAAATATTCTGGGGATTATTGTTTGCATACTCTTGACCATTTGTGTGTATTTTCCCCACATCCAAAGTGAGGTTCTTGTTTTCTCTGCACTCGCCGCGCAGGATCTCACCCCCCCCTTTCCTCTCTCTCTCTCTCTCACACACACTCATCATCATCACCATCATCATCACCATCAACCACCATTATCGTCATCACACGCACACAATCATCATCATTAACATTATCATCACCATCAACCACCATCACCGTCATCACTACTCATCATCATAATCCTTCATCCTTACTCATCATCATCATCATCATCATCATCATCATCATCATCATCATCATCATTCACTCACTCATCATTTCGTTATCACTCACTCCCTGGCTTGAATTTGGAGATAGTATCAGGCGGGAGCCTCGTCTGTGAGCGAATTGTGAGGAAGTCTCAGGCGGGAGCCCCTGCCTATGGGGCCCGCACCTCATGTTTCTAATCCGAGGCGGATCATTCGAAACGTGTAACTGTCGTCACTTTTGGGCCCCTGTGGCGAGAATCTGGAGGCAGTATCAGGCGGGAGCCTCGTCTGTGAGTGAATTGTAAGGAAGTCTCAGGCGGGAGCCCCTGCCTATGGGGCCCGCACTTCATGTTTCTAATCTGAGGCGGGTCATTCGAAACTTGTAACTGTCGTCACTTTTGGGCTCTCGCGCTGCCGCACTGCCAGAACGCCACTCCCAGGCCACATTTCGCATGCCCGGAGCCAACTGTAGGCCACTTCGTGTTCTTCGTCTTCCCAGAACATTATTCCCAGGCCACATTTTGAATGCCCGGAGCCAATTGTAGGCCATTTCGTGTTCTTCTTCTTCCCAGAACACCATTCCCAGGCCACATTTTGAATGCCCGGAGCCAACTGTAGGCCACTTCGTGTTCTTCGTGTTCCCAGAAAACAATTCCCAGGCCACTTTCTGAATGTCCGGAGCCAAAACAGGAGGGCGAGGTCGGGGGCAACGTAGGGAGCAGGGGGAGGGCTCGCGCCAGGGCGAGAAGAAATATATTCAGAAGAGACAGCCAGGACGTCTCACCAACCACGAGGACGACCGTGAGGGCTTTTTCCAGATTCGCCCGGGGGATTCTCATGTGGGGTCCTTCCGTCGGAGTACTTTTTTTCTTTCGTCGACAATCCCCCTGTAGGGGGACAGGCCCGACCTAACAGGGTGAAGAATTACACCAGATGGACCCCAGGAGGCGTCCTGGGACCGATGTTCAGCGGATGTGCCTTTTATAGGGCGAAGAGAACTATGCACATGCACCGATCCTGGCAAGGCCCATTTTTGACCCAGGATCGGTGCATATGCCTTCCTGGCCAAGGTAGGAGGGCGTATGCACCGATCCTGGGCTCAGGATGGGCCTGGCCAGAATCGGTGCATGTGCGCAGTTCTTTTCCCTCTATTTTATCCCCCCCGTCTTGGCCGATTTCCTCGGAGCCCATGCAGGCCAGATCCCCTCGCGCTTCCCGCGCGCAGGGTCGCGCGTGAGCACGCCCCCTCCGCGCGGTGTGCAACACTCTCCCCCCTCCCCCGCAGTTCAAAGTTGGCACGCGTAACGCATTACAGTGAGCGGCTTGAGCAAGGAACACTTACTTTTCAAAAGGAGCTCGGTCGTTCCTTAGGCTTGTATGCGTTATCTGCAGTTCCTTATGCGTTATTTGTGATTTATCGTTCCTTATGTAAAAAAAAGGGTTTCGTTCCTTATTCATCGTTCCTTAGGTCAGGCCGATGACTGTACTGCTCCGACACTCAACTCGGCAGATCCGAAACCAACATTGCGTTCGGGGGGAGGGGGAGTTCAGGCCAGATGTCACTCGCGAGTGCTGCTTCGTTGTTGCCGCCGCCTGCATGTCTTCTCGCGCAATTAGGGCCCCTTTGTTGTTTTCGCCGCTCAGGTGGCCATGGCTGCAACCATTCGTCGCCTCGTATTCTGTGCGCTTGTCACGTGAGGTTCTCGGGTCTCCGGGCGCGCCCTCGAAGAGGTCGTCCACACCCGAGCTGGCGGGCCCTCTGCAGGTTGCTCGCCCTGTTGCTGCCAGCTGCCGCGCAGTCAGCGTGTTCGCCCTCGCTGCGAGCCAGCAGCCCCTCGTCAGGTGGCACGGTGCTGACGTCGGAGCTGCTGTTCCCTTCTCCGCGCTCTCGCGCTCCTCCAGGGAAGGAAGAAGGAAGGAGGAGGGAGGAGGAAGGAAGGAGGAAGAGGAGGAGAGGGGGGAGGAGGGAGGAGAGAAGGGAGGAGAGAAGCGGAGGGAGAGCTCCTTTTCTCCTTCCGCTCCTCCCTTCTCCCTCCGCTCTCGCGCTCCTCCTTCCCTTCTCTCGCGCTCTCGCGCGCTCGCCGCCCAGGTGGCTGGACGAGAACAACCCCAACAAGCTGGCGGCCGAGGCGGACGCTCCGAAGTTTGCGCCCCCCCAGCGGACCAGGCAGTTCGCGGAGTACGGCGTCAACGACGAGGGCATGCCCTTCGCCGTGGAGCTGCCGCCTGCCGCGCTCCCCAAGCCGGTCGTGGAGGTGGACGTGTCCGGGGAGGCCCCGACGTACCGCAACACCGCGCTGGTGAACCCCTTCGTGGTCTTCGTCCTCGGGGGGCCGGGCAGCGGAGCCGCGGAGGGAAGAAAGCGGCACGAGCGGCGCCGCTGCCGCCAGCCTCGCCGCGTCGTCGCCTCGTTGGGCCTCGTGGGAGGCCCTCGTCGCCGCGGCTGCGTTCTCCTCCGAATCCTGGTCCGAGCGCACTCTCGGAGAGGCCTGGGGAGAGTCCAGAAAGGACGAGCGGCACAGGCATAGACACTTTCGGCGGTCCGCGCGGATCTCTTGGATCGGCGCCGGGCCCTCCTGGCAGCGCCTCTGGTGCCGCCCCTGGCGCGCCAAGAAATCCCCGCAGAGCTCCGAAGTTCAGGAAAGGGCACGCAGTGCGCGAAGCTGCGCGACGAGTTCAGCCTGATCCACCTGAGCACGGGGGACCTCATGCGTGAGGAGGTGGCGGCGAAGTCGCATCTCGGCACGGAGATCTTCAGGCACATGCAGACTGGCTCGCTGGTGCCGGACGAGATCACCGTGAGGCTCCTGAAGAACGCGATGCTCAAGCACAAGGACACCAACCGTTTCTTGATCGACGGTTTCCCCCGGACCCTGGAGCAGGCAAAGATGTTCGAGCACGAGGTCGCGACGGTCTCCTTCGCCGTCAGCTTCGACCTGAGCGCAGACGTGATGCGCGAGCGCATCGCCGCGCGTGCCGCCGCGGCTCCTGGGCGGGTGGACGACAACCCGGAGACCGTGGAGAAGCGCCTGAAGGTGTTCGAGGAGCAGTCGAAGCCGGTCATGGACTTCTACGACCCCATCGGCAGGCTGCGCAGGGTCAGCGCCGCCGCGAGCGTC
>CAUYUJ010015468.1:45000-55000 GCA_963575745.1 Prorocentrum cordatum
TAGGGCCAGGGACGCCGGAAAAAAATACCCCCAAAAAAGCTCCCCCCCCCAACAAATTTGGCCCTCCCTGGGCCTCCGGGCAACTCTTCAGACGACCCAGGAGAACCTCACGAGAGCCCGAAGACGGCCCCAGACGGGTTCCAGGCGTTCCGGCGCGCTCCGGAAACGACCTCAGAGAATCCCAATACGGTCCACGATGACCCCCAAGAAGCCGTCATACCCCTAGAGATCGTTCCAAAACAGAGCAAGAGGCCTCCAAGAGCACTCCCAAGAAGGCCCCAAGGGGCAAAAGTCATAGATTTTCTTATGATTTTTGGTGAATTTCGGGGTTCTCCTGTTTTCGGCTTCCCGACGCTCCAAGACGGCAGTATTCTGGGCGTCCGAAGCCGCCTGGGAGGCTCCAAAATCGCCCCACAACCATCCGAAAGGGGAAAGGGCTTGCAGGCAGTCCAAGGGAGCCCCAAGACGGCACAACAGGGATCCAAGATGACCTTAAGAGAACCCCATGGCGGCCCAAGATGGCCCCAAGACACCCTCCGAAGCATTCCAGATCGTGACCCAGTCGTTCAGGGAGACCGCGGGCAGGGTGGCCCGAGGAAGCCCCCAGAGGCCACCAGAACACGCCCAGAAGGCCTCCAGAAGGCCTTAAGAAAGCTTGAAAAACCGTTGTGAGGCCCCCAGAGGATCTCCAAGGAGGAGCCTCCACAAAAAGAGCTGAGGAGGATGGGGAGAATGCGCCGGGCATGGCGAGAATGAGGAAAAAGAAGCATGGAGGAAGGACAACGACTAACATCATTATAACTGCGATGCTGGACAAGGCAGCAAGGAGTTATCGCTAAGCTGTCGGCTTGACCTTCCTGCCATTCCGTCTGCAGACCAAACTTCAAGGACCAAGGTGCATGGCGCGAAGCGCCTCTGCAGTCTTGCATATACAGGGGGGGATACCGTGGTGAAACCTCCTCGGATCTGATGGCCCCCTCTTCTCCTTTCAGTGCGGGAGAGGGAAACAATTAGTGAACGCCCCTCCTGCCCCCCAAACTCAAGGCTGGCACGCGCGGGGGAGGCTGCGGTCGGGGTGCAACTCATCAGACCCACCGCCAACTTTGAAGATTGGGGGGAGGGGGAGGCGTTCACAGCTGAATGTGGTATGAGTGTTCGCTGTTTTTGTTCCGAGGCCTGTACGTCCCTTGCCCCCCCCCCTCCCGTCCGCGCAGTTGCCTTCCATCCCCGACCCCGTGGCTTTCGAGCTATGTGTATGTTGTACAGCCCGGGCCTCCGGCAACCGTGCGGGATGATCCAGCACCCCGGGGAACGCTCCGCGCGAGGCGCAGCCGATGGGAAGGCCGAGGACCACCGAACCGATGAACCAACGCCGATGGGACGGCCGAGAATCAGGAGGGAAAAAAACACAAACATCATTAATCGCCGGTTCCCCAGAAAAGATGGGAAAATATCGGAAGTGGGGGGGAAGACACAACAAAAAACAGAAAGCATGGGAAAATATGGGTAATCCTGTTCGTTGTGTGTGTGTGTATTTATTTGTGTGTCCCAGGGCCCCTTCCGAGAACCCGAGGCTGGAGAGATGCCGAGAACCAAGGAGAGCGGCCGAGAACCGACGAGAAGACGGCGAAAGCCCCCCTCTCTGGGACGCCCCCCCCCTCTCTGCGGCGCCCCCGACTGCAGGCCGCGCGACGCCCCCCCCTCTCCGACGCCCCCCTCTTCGGCGCCCCCTCTCTTCGGCGCCCCCCTCCTGGACGCCCCCCTCTTCGACGCCCCCCCCCCCCCCCTCGACGCCCCCCCCCCCCCTCTTCGACGCCCCCTCTCTTCGACGCCCCCCCTCTGGGACGCCCCCCTCTCTTGGACGCCCCCCTCTCTGGGACGCCCCCTCTCTGCGGCGCCCCCGACTGCACCAGGCCCAGTTCCTGGAGCTCCGGATGCCGTGCGCCGCGCGGCCGCTGCTGCTCGACTACGGCCGCGCGGACGCGGAGGCCCCACGGCGCGCGGGGGCCCGGGGGCAGTGCGGAAGAGAGGAGGGAGGAGGGGGAGGAGGAGGAGGAGGAGGAGGAGGAGGAGGAGGAGGAGGAGGAGGAGGAGGAGGAGCAGAGGAGGAGGAGGAGGAGGAGCAGGAGGAGGAGGAGGAGGAGGAGGAGGAGGAGGAGGAGGAGGAGGAGGAGGAGGAGGAGGAGGAGGAGGAGGAGGAGGAGGAGGAGGAGGAGGAGGAGGAGGAGGAGTGGGGCAATGCGGAGGAGGAGTGGGCTCAGGGGGCGTTGGGGCTTTGGAGCTGGCTGGGCTGAGGTGGCCCAGGCGCAGATCGACTACAGAATCGATGCACCCCAGAATTGAAGTTTGCGTGGATCTGTGATGTCGAGGTCCTGTAGTAGATGAACCAAAAGTGGCATGAACATAAAAACTCGGAGGTCCGCGCGGATTTTTCGGATCGGCGCTGCCGCCCGAGGACGTGGCCGCGATGACGATGCCCCTGGAGTGCAACGAGCTGGAGGTGGAGACCAGGATCGCAAGGTTCTTCGGCTCGGAGATGCAGGGCACGCTGAACTCGCTCCCCAGGCTGGAGCGCATCCCCCTCGCGTTCGCCGGGAAGGAGCCGCTGCCGGCGGGGGCGACCAGCCTGGACGCGGCGGGCGTGGAGCCGGGGGCCAGAAGCAAGGGCTCCCACGAGGGCGCGAAGTCATTCGCGCTTCGCGGTCCTCGTTCCTTCTCCCCCTCCTCCTCGTCCTCCTTTTCTCCCTTTGGGGGGGCGGCGCGAGAGCGCGAAGTTCTTCGCGCTTCGCGGAGCGCGAGAGCGCGAAGTTGGGAGCCCTAGAGAAAACCGCGTGGGCCTCGCCTTCGGCCGGCACTTCCAAGGGTGGGGCCCGGAGGGACGGCGCCCCACGGACGAGTGGCCTCAGACAGTGAAGGCTCCGCCTGGGAGCCCATCCCCTGCAGTCGGGGCCCTGAAGAAGGAACCCTTTTCGTTGGGGAGGGGCTCCGTGTTCCTTGGTTGTTTCGCAGCTTGCCTCAGATGTTCCTCAGGTTTTCGATGCGAAATCGAAGTTTTTAACTTGTGGAAAAGTGGGGCCTCGTTCCTTCTTTAGGGTTCCTTCGGTCAACGCCCCGACTGTATCCACAGGCCGCAGGGCCCCCTGAGGGCCCCACATCAGGGCTCGCTTCGATTCCTCCGATCCGATTCGATTCGACTTCGATGGCCTCCGATTCCGATTCGATTCGACTTGGGATTTCGATTGGGGTCCCGATTTCTCACTGGAGGCACACTATCTTGCCGATTTCCGCCGATTCGATATTTCCCGACTCGGCTGCCGATTTCCGCCGATCCGATTCATTTCGATCGCCGATCCGACTTATCGATTCGATTCTGGGCTCTCTTGCCACATCTTTGAGTCGCCAATTCGGCGCATCCTTGGCCCCGGCGGAGGCCGGCGGCACGCCGGCAGGAGCAAGGCGGCATGGCGGGGGTCCGCGGGCGGAAGCTCGCGCGACAGCTCGCCGGAAGCTCGGCGGAGGTACAGTGAGCGGCTTGAATAAGGAACGCTTACTCTTTAAAAGGGGCTCGGTCGTTCCTTAGGCTTGCATGCGTTATGTATCGTTCCTTATGCGTTGTGTATTATTTGTTCCTCGTTCCCTATCCCTATGCGTTACTCTTTGGAAGAAAGGGGCCTCGTTCCTTATTTCTCGTTCCTTAGGTCAGGCCGATGACTGTAAGAGTGAGACGTCCTGTCTGGATTCGGGGATTTCCGACCCCGCCAAGTCAATATAAAGTAATGAACGGAACCGGCGCGCCTGCGGCGGTGCGTCATGGAAGGGTCCATTTCGATCCGATCGATCCGATCCGATATCGACTCCGGCGTGCTCGATCCGATTTGGTTCGGGTATTCCGTCGATCCGACGCGGTCAGATATTTGCATGGCGTTGTTGTGCGTCCTGGCGCAGCCGATCCGAGTCGATCTCGATTCCGTGCCGATGCGGCCCGATCCAACGCACATTCCGATTCGATCCGATCCCCCCCAGTGAAGTAAGGGTTCGGGCAAGGTTTGTCGGACCCGTTTTGCCCCAACCATGCCGTGGTGTTTGGGTCCTCATTTTGAATCCGTGGCGCCCCGCGTCTCCCTCCTGCCGCTGCCTCCTCCTCCCCCTCCCCCTCCTCCTCCTCCTGCTCCTGCTCCTCCTCCTCCACCTTCCCCTCCTCCTCCTCCTCCTCCTCCTCCTCCTCCTCCTCCTCCTCCTCCTCCTCCTCCTCCTCCTCCCCCTCCTCCCGCTGCCCCCTGCCTCCTTCCCTTGCTCTGCGCGTGCTCCATGCAGCACGCCGGTCACACGCTTCGGTGCCCCTAATAGGGAACTCGACTTGCGCTCTCGGCGGGCGCGACCGCACAGCCAGCGCTGCCCTCGTGCATGCACAGCCCTCACGCGCGGTCGCATGGCGCCCCCGCCCCCGCTTCGGCGCAACCCTCACACGCTTCGTGGCCGCATAGGGAGCTCCACCTACGGTCTCAGCGGGCGCGACCGCATGGCTGGCGCCATCACTACGGCT
Organism: Prorocentrum cordatum; assembly: GCA_963575745.1. Classification (NCBI taxonomy): domain Eukaryota; class Dinophyceae; order Prorocentrales; family Prorocentraceae; genus Prorocentrum; species Prorocentrum cordatum. The sequence continues at coordinate 49,544 of CAUYUJ010015468.1, forward strand.
TCTTCGGTGCGCACTGCAGTACTGACTGGGGGGCGCCCCCCCCGCCGCCGCCATTTTGAATTGATTTTGGCCGGCGAGCCCGCCGCCATTTTGTTGTTGCCTAATTGCGATTACGGTTGCGCCCGCGGGCGGGTTAAAATGTTTCGTCTGTTTGGGAATTGAAAAATATCGCACTTCCGCGTCACGCGGTGCACCTTAGTCATAGATTTGCAAATATTATTCGGGAGAGTCCCACGCCCGCCTAAGATATTATGTGTTGTTATGTTCGTTGTAGTTTTTTCAACGGATTGCAAAACGCAGCCCGCCTGAATAATTCCGCACTGGTCACAAGACGGTTCGCCGCCAAATTTTTACGGGGAGTTCCAACTGATTTGAATTCGTTGGTTCGCCTTGCCGCCGTTTCTTTCGATACGTCAGTTACTGGTTCAGTTTTTTTCTCCGCCGCCCGCTTTTTTCTGATATATAGAGTATGTTGTATTGCTTCCAGTGTGATCTGGCGCCAGCCCCAAGTATGCAAGCCCCGCACACGTGCTGCGGCCCCATGGTGAGCCCCCACCAGCGGTCTCCGCGACCGCGACCGCACGGCCAACGCCGCCCCCAGTGATGCACACCCTGCATGCGGCCCCCCAGGGCCGCACAGGGCGTACCACGGCAGGCCCCCGCAGCATAGCCTTACGTCGGGCCTGTCCCTCTACAGGGGGGATATTCAAAAATAGTCGAAAAATAGTCTGGGGATGTTTTTTGTCAAAAGCATTTTTCTACCATTTTGGAATATTCGTTGACTATCTTTTTATTTTTCGTCAAAAGTATTCTTTACCATTTGGGAATCTTCGCCAGGCTAATTTTTTATTTGTCGTCGAAAAGTCCCCCTGCAGGGGGGCAGGCCCGACCTAACCCTGGGGCCGCACAGGGCGTACCACCGCAGGCCCCCACAGCATAGCCTTACGTCGGGCCTGTCCCTCCACAGAGGGAATATTCACAAATGGTCAAAAAAATAGTCTGGGGACTATTTTCTCTAGTATTTTTGATCATTTGGGGATATGTTTGTCTATTTTTTTTATTTTTCGTCGGAAAACCCTCTGTAGGGGGACAGGCCCGACCTAACCACAGGGCAGCACGGCCCGCACGTCGGCACCGCGCCACTCCGCGGCACACCCGCCAGCAGCGGCGCTCTGCCGCGGCCGGCGCGCGGGCGCCGCTCGGCGCGCCCTCCCCGGCGCAGCTCTGGCCCGCCGCTCCCCCGCCGCACTGCCCGGGGCTCCGTCCCTGCCGCGGCGCGCTGTGCGTGGGGATGGGGCGTCGCGCAATGGGGGGGGGGGGGGGGTCATACCCAGACCCCCTCGAGTTATGAAAAAATCACGACGGGAGGTTTTTCTCTTTTTTGGGGCTTCGGGGGCCCCTACCGGCCCTCGGGGCCGTCAAAAAACGACGCAGGACGAAGAACCGGTCCCGGGGAATGGGTCGAGACCTCGGGGGGTCGACGTCATGAAAAAATCATGACGTCGGGGGTCTGGGTACATGGGGGGGTGGCGAGGGTGGTCCGAAAAGGTACCCAAACGGTACCGAAACGAGCCCCCTGGGGCTCTGGAGGGGCCCGAAAAGGGCAGGAAAGGGGACCGCTTCCGACCCCCCCATCTATGACCCCCCCATTAAGCCACGCCCAAGAGGAGAGGGTTCTGTCCAGGGTCGCTCGCAGCTGCACATGGGGGAGCAAAAAGTACGTGGCATAAACATCAAAATTCGGAGGTCCGCGCGGATTTCTCTGATCGGCGCTGGGGCCCCCCGGCGGCGCCTCCGGCGCCGCCCCGGGCGCGCTCCGCGCGCCAGGGAGGGGGGTCCAGCGCCGATCCGAGAAATCCGCGCGGACCTCCGAGTTTTTATGTTTATGTGATTTGTTGTTCCCCCAAGGTCAGGGTCCTTAGCCTTGGTCAGGCAGATAAGTGTCCCATGTCGGTCCCACTCTCTCTGCCCCTTTTGACCTGCTCCCTGCGCGGGGGAGGGGGGCCCTGGCGTCTTCGGGACTCCTCCGCTCGTGGACGTCCGAGGCCCATGCTCGCTTGGCGTATTGCAAAGGCCTGACGGCCGGTGCCGCCGACCCTGAAGAGGACCACGACGTCGGCGACGAAGTGGGCGGAGACGGAGGCCGTGGAAGATGAGGAGGAGGAGGCGAGGAGGAGGGGGAGGAGGAGGAGGAGGAGGAGGAGGAGGAGGAGGAGGAGGAGGAGGAGGGGAGGAGGAAGAGGAGGCGAGGAGGAGGGGGAGGAGGAGGAGGAGGAGGCGGAGGGGAGGAGGAGGAGGAGGAGGAGGCGGAGGAGGAGGAGGAGGAGGAGGAGAAGGAAGAGGAGGAGTTTGGCGTATTTTCTGGCCTCCCCCCCAGGAGCAGCACCTCGTCGACTCCGCGTGCGCGGCCGTGTTCGAGAAGGTCAGGCCCGGCCTGACCGTGGTCCTGGGCCTCCCGTGCAGCGGCGCGAAGGCTCGGAGGGCCCTGGCTCCCGATCCGCCGTACCTCGGCTGACGCTCCGACTTCAAAATTCTGTCGGATATGCACCCCGAACGACGCGACAGGGTAGGGTTAAGTCGGGCCTGTCCCTCTACAGGGGGAATATTCAGAGATAGTGAAAACATAGTCTGGGGGCTATTGCTTGAGTATTGCTTTGCGTATTTTGATTTCGTTTTGAATGTTTTTTATTCTTCGTCGAAAATCCCCCTGTATGCGAAGCGCGCCCGACTTCAGGGTAGGGCGGAAACTTCCGCCTCAGAGAAGTGGGGCGGGCATTTCGGCAAGAAGTGCGGCAGAAACAGGGGCCGCAGAGTAGGGCGAACAGTGGTATCCAATGGGCTCGCAAAGCAGTGAGGCGGACGTGTCCGCCCTACTTACCAAATCGCCCGAAGTACCTCCAGAGTAGGAGGACGAGTAGGAGGAGGAGGAGGAGGAGTCAGGGCAGGGCCAGTCGAGGCCTCGGCGGCCCTTCTGGCGTCTCGCGTCCCCCCGTGGGCCTCGTGGAGCCTCCTCGTCGCCGCTGCTGGAGTTCGCCTCGAACGCCTGAGCATCGGAGGGCACCAACTATACACCAGCACCGATCCTGGCCCAGGATCGCCCTGGGCCCAGGATCGGTGTATATGCCTTCTTGCGCAAGGCAGGAGGGCGTATACACCGATCCTGGGCCCAGGGTGATCCTGGCCAGGATCGGTGTTGGTGTAGAGTTGGTGCCTTCCTGGAGCAGGATGGAGCCCGGGAGGGGTGGATGTGTGGGAGCGGACTCTGAGCGCAGTTGGGCTGGGCGGGAGAGCCGCCGGCCGTGCCCCGAGATCCGACACTGCGGGCCAGAAAATGCAGCAGCGCGAAGAAAGCACGATGAGAGCCCTAGACTCAGGAGGGGAAGAAACACACAGACACAATTCATCGGCGATTCCCCCCAAAATATAAAAAATATGGGAAGTGGGGGGGGAGACAGAAACCCATAAAATATGGGAAAATATGGGGAAACCTTTTATTTGTGTGTATTTATTTGTGTGTCCTTGGGCCCCTTCACTAGACACCAGCTTGTCTGCGGCATCTGCCGAGCCAGCTCGATCGGTGAGGGCTCCAGGGCCCGACGCCGGGGCGACATTCCCCGGCGTAAGAAAAGTACCCCAGCAGAGGCCTGACGCGTCCTCCTCCTCCTCCTCCTCCTCCTCCTCCTCCTCCGCCTCCTCCTCCTTCCTCCTCCTCCTCCTCCTCCTCCTCCTCCTCCTCCTCCTCCTCCTCCTCCTCCTCCTCCTCCTCCTCCTCCTCCTCCTCCTCCTCCCCCTCCCCCTCCTCCTATCGTCCACAGATGCGCATACGGCAGCAAAGGTGGATGGGGCGGGTCGAGGAGCAGGAGCTCGGCCAGCGAAGGCGTGCATTCCTGGGTGACTGCTCCCTGGGGATTCCTTCTCCTCCTCCTCCTCCCCCTCCTCCTCCTCCTCCTCCTCCTCCTCCTCCTCCTCCTCCTCCTCCTCCTCTTCCTCTCGTCGTCGTCCTCGTCCTCGTCCTGCTCCTCCTCCTCCTCCTCCTCCTCCTCCTGCTCCTCCTTCCTCCTCCTCCTCCTCCTCCTCCTCCTCCTCCTCCTCCTCCTCTTCCTCCTCCTCCTCTTCCTCCTGCACCGGGGCGAGATCACGGCCGCGTGTGCCGTGGTGCATTTTTTGAAGCATCGGGGCGCGGCCGTGGGACAGGGGTGGGAGTATGGCCATGCGCACCGTTGTGTGTGTGTGTGCGTGTGTGTGTGTGTGCGTGTGCGTGTGCGTGTGCGTGTGCGTGTGCGTGTGCGTGTGCGTGTGCGTGTGCGTGTGCGTGTGCGTGTGCGTGTGCGTGTGCGTGTGCGTGTGCGTGTGCGTGTGCGTGTGCGTGTGCGTGTGCGTGTGCGTGTGCGTGTGCGTGTGCGTGTGCGTGTGCGTGTGCGTGTGTGTGTGTGTGTGTGCGTGTGCGTGTGCGTGTGTGTGTGTGTGTGCGTGTGCGTGTGTGTGTTTCAGAAGAGATGGTGACCGTGCGACAGGGGTGGGAGCACGGCCCTGTGCACCGCAGCGTATTTTTTTTCGTTCGGGGGTCGTGGCCGCCCAAGCCAAAAGTGTCGCCGGGACTGGGGCGGCAGCAGTTTTCCTGAGTGGATTGCGAGGAACCCTCAGGTGAAGCAGTTGCAGGCACCAGCGTCCTCGGTTTCCCCGTCCCCCTTTTGTGAGAGAGAGTCTTCTGTAGTTTTACTGCTAGCCCAACCCTGAGGAACCCTGCAGCGAAACGCGATTCGGGAAATCATACCCCCCCCGATCTCAGGGTGGTCTCAATTTTGGCCCTTCCCCGAAAGGCTCTGGCGCAGATGCTGGCGAAGCGCGCGCCGGGCTCCCTGGCGGTCGACTGTAGCGAGCTGATCGCCGCCGAGGTCGAGAGGAAGACAGAGGTCGGGCTCATGATCGAGGAGATACCATGCAGCCTCGTCATCTTCCAGCCCGCGGCTTCTCTTTCGTCTTCCTCATCATCGCTGCTCGCCATGAGTCGAGAAACAAGCAACGGCATATACAGAAGCAGTCGGAGCTCCGTGCGGATGTCTCGGATCGGCGTCGGGCCTTCCTGGCGGCGCCTCCGTCGCCGCCCCTGGTGCGCTCCGCGCGCCAGGGAGGGGGCACAGCGCGGATCCAAGAAATCCACGCGGAGGTCCGAAAGTGTATGTTTTCGCAGTTTTCATTTAAAAGACGCAGGCGGGTCCTGAGGAAACGGATCCTGGAGCTTTTGCGCAGTTTTCGAGTTCTGCGGGCCCTCCACTGGCCAGAGCCTTGAGCCAGCCAGCGTGGAGGATGCGCGTACCTTTTCGCGTACTTTCCGCGCTGCAAGGTCCCGCAGTCAGTACTCATTTCATTCCCCCTCATCCCCCTCCTCTCCTCGCAATTATTCTCTCCCTCCCACCTCTCATCACCCCTCTTCTCTCCCGTCTCACCCCTCTCTCA
>CAUYUJ010015468.1:60000-65000 GCA_963575745.1 Prorocentrum cordatum
CGCCATCCTGCGCGCGAGCACGGTTTCTTGCGCAGGAGGTCAAGTGAGGCGGCCTTGGCGGTGATGCACGCGACCCAATGGCGCTAAAACTTGGCCGGTTTCTGCGTTCTCAGCTCCTTCAAGGACCTCTCGAAGGCGTTCCAGTGCACGTCGCAGGAGGCCCTGGACGCGGTGGCGGAGCGCCTCTACTGCCCTGGAGACGCGGACCTTGTCCAGCGCCGGCACCACGAGTACCACTTCTCCCTGCCCACGGCCGACGGGGTCTTGAAAGTCTGGGCGGGCCAGGGCACGCTGAATTCAGAGCCCCGAATCATCAGGGGTAACTCGGGTCAGGGCTAACTCGGGTTCCTTTTTCGGGAATCCGAACCCGACTTACCCTGGGCCCGACTTACCCCGGATAGTCCGGGCGTCCAGAGCCCCGAAGCATCAGGGGCAAATCGGGCCAGGGCTAACTCGGGCTTATCTTTTTCGGGAATCCAAACCCGAGTTACCCCGGACCCGAGTTGCCCCGGATAACTCGGGCGCCCAATGAATGGGGACTCCATCGGGCCCGCAGGGTTCATGGAAGGCTTCCGGCCTCTGGTCGACGAGCGGGCGGGCCACGACTCGCGCCTGCCGGGTGTGCGACGCACCCGGCGGCGACCTCGACGCGGTTTTCTCGGGCGCCCCAGCTTCGTGCAGAACCTCGGCAAGCAGATGACCTTGCTCTCGCCTCGCGGCCGGGGATCCGTCTCGATCTTGCGCCGCTTCTTTGGGCGCCGCGTCGTTCGCAGGCAGCGGGTTCCCGCGGCGCGGCACCTCGGCGCCCAGCTGCATCATCGAGGCGCTCAGTTCTCCGAGGCGGCCGCTCGTGTCCGGGCGGCGGAGGCGGCCTTTGCCGAGATGGGCGGCTTCTGGCAGGCGGTCCGGTCGATCTCGCATCCGCGCGTTGTCTGCCGCCGCAAGGAGATAGGTGCGCTGCTGGCGGCTGGTGGGACCTACGCGCCATCTGCGGCGGCCCAATCACGCCTGACGGCCGTGGCGATGCGACTGTCGCACGTCGCGCGCGCGACGCCGGCGGGGGAGGATAAGCAGCGCCGATCGCTCCCGAATGAGGTCGCGCAGCGAGACTTGCAGATCGCGCCGATGGTTGTGGAATTATCCATTATTCGCCTCTCGCTGCCGCGTCGCACGGTCCTCCTTCCCGCACCCCACGACGCGGTCATCGCGGCGCTCTTCGGCGAGTTCACGCGGGCGGAGGGGGGGGGCCCCGTCGGAGACGGGCGCGCTGACCTCCTCGGCGCCGCCGCTGGCGCGCGCCATGGTGGCGGACGTGGTGGCGTTCTGCGTCGCGGCCGAGCGCCTCGACCTTGCGGCGGCTTTCGCCCGCGGGGATCTCAGGCTCTGGGCGGGCGCCGATCTCGGCCGCAACGCCGCGGGCCTGGGCGCGCGGCTCTCGAGGGCTGCAGCGTGGAGCACTCGGTGTCCGACGACGCGCGCGGCTCCTGAGGGCGCAGTCGCCTGGCGGACCTCCCGCGGGCTCGGCGTCTTTCCTGACCGGCCCGCGCCGCGGCCAGGGGAAGTGCTGGACCTGCCCTTCGCGTCTGCCAGGAGATGGCAGTGGGTGGTCGCGTCTGCGGCGCGGCGCCCGCCGCGGCCAAGGCCCCGCGGGGTCACCAGACGCTGCGCCAGAAGTGCCGTTCGACGGTCGGCAGCTTGACCCCGACCAACCAGTGCGCTCTCTGCCGGACCGCGGTCGCACCTCGAGGGGCGGCGAGGGGGCGCGTCGCGGCTGCCTTGGAGCGGGGCTCTTGTTGAAGGGGTCGCGCCCACCGTCGCCGCGCGCTCGCGGCCGCTGCTCCCGCCGCCTGCCGCTGCGGCGTCGTCTCGTTGATGTTGGAAGCCCACTATAGCCACTTCATCGGCCCCCATCTATCAGGAGGGACAGAAACACACAGACACAATTAATCGGCGATTCCCCGGAAAATATGGGAAAATATGGGAAGTGGGGGGGACGACAAGAACCCAGAACATATGGGAAAATATGGGGAATATGTTTATTTGTGTGTATTTATTTGTGTGTCCCAGGGCCCCTTCAATCTAGGCGACATCTCCGTGCAAGTACTTCACCGCCCTCTCGTCCGCGAGGGCGGCCGAGCGCGCCACCTGCGCTGGGCGCCGCGGCGGTCGGCGCGCCTCCAGCGCCGGGGCCCCAGCTGCGGCCTCGCCCAGGCCGTCGCCGCCTCGCTGCGCCGGGGGCTTTTGCGCGCCGGGGCGAGGGCGAGGCGGGCGAGGAGGACGAGGCGGGCGCCGACCGGGCGCGCGGTCGCGGGGGAGCTCGGCGCGGGCGGCTGCCGACAGGCCGGAGGGGGGCGCCCGTCGACCTGACGGACGTAGTAGACACCATTGCGCTCCTGGTCTGCTCCCTCGACATCTCGACCCGGGACCTGGAGGCGGCGGAGCGCCGCGCCATCCGCATGGAGACGCAGCGCGCGCTGGCGAAGGCGGGGCGCGAGGCCGGCAGGCAGTGCGCCGGGGTGGCCAAGGGCAAGAAATATGAGGTGCGCGGGCTCGGTCCGCCAGGCCCGGTCGCGGCCGAGGCCGTGCTGCGCGCCGTGATCGCGATGCCGCTGAGCCCGCAGTGCGCGCAGGAGACGAAGGACGTGCTGGTGGCGTTGCACGGCCGTCTTACGGACCCCGTTTCGTCTGCGGCGGCGGTGCGGCACTTCCGCCTGCGGGGGCGCTGGGACACGCAGGAGACGCGGGTGGCGTTCCAGCTGGACATTCTGGATCGGGCGAAGAGAACTATACACATGCACCGATCTTGGCAAGGCCCATCCTTGACCCAGGATCGGTGCATAGGCCTTCCTGGCCAAGGTAGGAGGGCGTATGCACCGATCCTGGGCTCAGGCTGGGCCTGGCCAGAATCGGTGCATGCGCATAGTTCTTTTTCTTCTATCTGGAGGCCAGGGGGCCTTGACGATGGCATTGGCGGTGGCAGGGGGGCGCGCCTGATGGGGGCGGCGCCCCCTGGCGGTCTCGCGCGGGGGGCGCAGGCGGCTGGGGCGCTGAGGCGGCCAGCGGCGTGAGGTGGCATCCCAAATCCAGGCGAGCTGTTCGACGCGTCGTTGACGAAACGTCGACGACATATCCAAGCTGAGATGTCGTCTCACGTTCCTGTTGATGGTGCTCGGCCCGACCTGAGGCCGCCCCCGAATCCTGCCCCCGCGCGCAGGCGTGGCCCACGCGCTCCGCATCGGCCACGCCGCCTCGGAAACGTGGCTGTGCCTGCTCCGCGGCCAGCAGCGCCTTTCTCCTCCTCCTCCTCCTCCTCGCTCCTCCTCGTCTTGACTTTTTTGGCATGTTCCGGAAGCGCTGCGCAGAAACATGCCTTTTCTGGGCCCTCCTGTCCTCGCCTGTCTTCTCCCTGACCGTGCTTGCGTCCGAATCTCCGGCAGACCGCCGCCTTCCTTCTCGGGCGGTCGGTTGCGGCCAGCCCGTCTGCCGAAGGCGGGGACGGCTCGGTCTTCCGCTCTATTTACGGCGCCTGCCCGACCGTCGTCGGTGGGCAGCGGACGTTCGCTGCCTGGGTCCTCGACGAGCGGCGCGCCCAGCCGCCGCCTCAGCGCCGCGGGCTTGTCAGGAGCGCAGCGGCTTCGACTTGCGGACCCCGTGCTGCCGTGCTGTGCCACCTCCACCTCCTCCTTTTCCTCCTCATTATCCTCTTCCTCCTCGTCCTCCTCCTCTTCCTCCTCCTCCTCCTCTTCCTCCTCCTCCTCCTTTCGTTTATCATCTGAATAATTTATCCCGGTAAGGCGGGTTGGGCGTTTCGCCTGAGACTTCCTCACATCTTACGATTCCGAAACTTAGAATTTGACAACAGCTTCACACATGGAGGACGGGTCGTTTTCAAAATGTGGCTATCGCCTCAGCGCGGCGCGCATTCGTTTCAAAAGTTCGCAAGCGCTTAACGGATTGAGGCTCTCTCCTTAGCGCGGCGCACATTCGTTTGAAACAAATTCAAGAGCTTCACGGATCGAGGACGGGTGGTTTTCAAACTGTGACTCGCTTGAGCGCGGCGCACATTCCTTTTAACAGTTTGCAAGAATTTCACGTATTGAGGGCGAGTGGTTTTCAAAGTGTGGCTCTCGCTTTAGCGCGACGCACATTCGTTTACACAATTCTCAAGCGCTTCTCGGATTGAGGGCGGTTCCGTTTCAAACTGTGTCTCTCGCTTTAGCGCCGCGTAAATTCGTTTACACAGATTTCAAGAATTTCGCGGATTTCCATCGTCAGCGTACCAGAAACGGTTTTGTTGGAAGTATTCAGGATTACGCGGGTGTAACAGTTATAGTTGGGTATTTGTGTTGAAGTCCCAGGAATGGCGTTCTGGCACGATTCAGGATCGTCAAGACGCAACAGTCAGGTTGATCAGTGGCGCTGGAATCCCGAGAACAATGAACAATGTCTTGGTATGCTTCAGGGTCTTCAAACGGGTGTCTTCCAACCAGGCAGTTCCATCCATGGAAATGAACCGTTGTAGGGGCCTACGGTATGAAGAGGGAGCTTGGAGGGAGGGTTTATTCCAACATCGTTGATGACTTTTAGGTTTGCACTGGTCCTCCTCCTCCTCCTTTTCCTCCTCCTCCCTGTTCCTCCTTCTCCTCGTCCTTTTCTTTTTCCTCCCCCTCCTCCTCCTCCTCCTCCTCTTCGTCCTTCCTCCTCCTCCTCCTTCTCTTCCTCCTCGTCCTCCTCCTCCTTCTCCTTCTCATTTTCCTCCTCCTTCTCCTCCTCTTGCTCCTCGTGGTCGTCCTCCCCTTTCTTCTCCTTATCTTCCTCCTCCTCCTCCGCTTCCTTCTCCTCCTCCTGCTCGTCCTCGTCGTCGTCCTCCTCCTTTTCCTCATCGTCGTCCTCCTCCTCCTCCTCTTCCTTTTCCTCCTCCACCTCCTCCTCCTGCTCCTCGTCCTCCTCCTCCTCGCTCTTCTTCCTCCTCCTCCTCCTCCTCCTCCTCCTCCTCCTCC
>CAUYUJ010015468.1:70000-122500 GCA_963575745.1 Prorocentrum cordatum
CGATTCGGACCGTTGGGACAACGAACAAACATGGCGTTGGATATCTGGGTCCTCCCCTTCCGCTTCACTCCTCCCTCCTCCTCCTCCTCCTCCTCCTCCTCCTCCTCCTCCTCCTCCCCCTCCTCCTCCTCCTCTTCCTCATCCTCCTCCTTCTCCTTCTCGTCCTCCCGAGTCACGGTTGCTCCTCCCTCCTCCGCCCCTCTTCCCCCTCCATCCTTGTCCCCCGTCAGAAGCCCATCCCGCCACACCACCAGACGTGTCGGTGGGGCGCCAGCTTCGTCATCGCTTGTGATCCTGAAGCTTGCAATTTCAGGCAGCTGCGCAGCTGGAGGGCGGATGGTTTTCAAAATGTGGTTCTCGCCTTAGCGCCGCTCGTCTTGAGAAATCCCATCAGTCGCAAGGATGGAGGGCGACGGGTTTTCAAGATGTGGCTCTCGCCTGAGCGCCGCGCACATCCGTTTCAAACGTTCCCAACAGCTTCAAGGATGGACTGTGGGTGATTTTCAACATGAGGCTCTCGCCTTAGCGCTGCGCGCGCAATGGTTTCCAAGCTCCCTTGCTATAAGTGTGCAGGGTGCCTTATTTTCAAAATTGGGGTCTCGCTTGAGGTGTCGCTTTCTCCAATCTTATGCTTGGAGGATTGCCCTCGTGCAGCAGCTAGACGGATGGAGGGCATCTCCTTCTCAATACTCAATGTTTGGCGTAATCGTTATGATACTTGTATGACCAAGCGTTTCTGAGTGCGCAGTATCTACACAGATGGGGGCAGCTCGTTTGCAAACTTAGTTTTCCGTTGACACCTACTTGGACGTTCTGGCCCTATATTTTCGCACCATCCGGTACTCGTATTTCAAGGGGGCGCTTCCTGTAGTTGAATGGAATGCTCGTTCGCAGGGCCGTATGAGGAAGGGACTTGGGACGGGAGGCTATGTTGCAGCACCAGTGATACATTCTGGGTTAATTCTGGTTCTCCTCTACTCATCATTCCTCGTCCTCGTCCTCCTCCTCCTCCTCCCTCCTCCTCCCTCCTCCTCCTCCTCCTCCTCCTCCTCCTCCTCCTCCTCCTCCTCCTCCTCCTCCTCTCTCCATCTCCTCCTCCTCCTCGTCGTCCCTCCTCCTCCTTCCCTCCTCGCACCTCCCTTTTCCTTCCCCCTCGCTCGTCCCTCCTCCCTCCCCTCCCCCCTCCCTCCGTCCCTCCCCCTCCCTTCCTCCTCCATCCTCCTCCACCTCCTCATCCTCCTCATCCTCCTCCTCCTCCTCCTCCTCCTCCTCCTCCTCCTCCTCCTCCTCCTCCTCCCCCTCCTCCTCCTCAAGACATTCAGTTTCAGACCATTTTGGCCTGAGCGCCTCAGCGCCTCCACGCGGTGCTTGGGGGTATCGGCGCAGCGACCATACTAGTCAGCCGACTTTGGCGACAGCTAAAGCTGAGGCTCATGTCGCGCCTTTGGGCTCGATGCAGAGGGTGTGGCACGTGCGAATAGAACGACAAGTTCGATAGCGCCAACCCGACCTGCAGCAAGTGCCATCGTCGAGTGCGCCTCCACCTCCTGCGGTCCCGGTCACCCAGCGTCTCCTTCGGGCCCGCGGAGGCCGCCCATCCAGCAGACCCATGTGCCACGGCAGGACGGAGGCGCCAGAGCTCCGCCCCCAGCTCGCGCTCGCCGAGGAGGAGGAGGAGGAGGAGGAGGAGGAGGAGGAGGAGGAGGAGGAGAGAGGAGGAGAGGAGGGAGGAGGGAGGAGGGAGGAGGGAGGAGAGAGAGGGGAGGGAGGGAGGAGGGAGAGGAGGAGGGAGAGGGAGGAGGGAGGAGGGAGGAGGAGGAGGAGGAGGGGAGGAGGAGGAGGAGGAGGAGGAGGAGGAGGAGGAGGAGGAGGAGGAGGAGGAGGGAGGCGCAGGAAGACCGTGGGCATCACCCACCGCCTGCAGCCCGCGCTCGCCGAGGCACAGGCAGGGCCCCCAGCTCCGAGGCGTCCTCCGGGCGCCGATCGCCGGGATCGCTGCGCAGCAGGAGGACGCCCAGCCTGCGCCGCCGACCACGGTGGGCAGGCCATGAAGCAAGCCGGCGGAGCGCGCCGTGCGGCGGCCAAGAAGAAGGCGGCGGCGGTATTCGCGGAGGCATAGGGCGCCACCAAGGGTGCTGACACCACCTCCGCCGAGTCCGCGGGGCCAGTTTGCTCAGCCACCTGGGACACGAGGCCTTTCGCCGACTTCGTGGATCTGGATTTCGAGGAAGCAGAACGACAGGACATCGAGGCGGCCCAGCAGGGCTCGCAGGAGCCCAAGGAGCAGTTCGACACCCAGGAGCCGCGGGTGCAGGCGCTGATCCGCCGCGCCCGGGCCGCGCGGCGCCCACAGGAGGAGCGCCTCGACAAGAAGCGCAGAGGCAACGACGGGGCCACCGTGCCCACGGCGCCGGCGCCTGCCGCCGACAGCGGCGCAGCCGCGGACGCCACGGGCATCGCCGCGGCCGCGGCGGCCAGCGCGAAGCCCCAGACCACCGAGGACCTCGAGGAGCTCGAGGCCGAGGCGGCCCGCCTCTCCGCCGCCCGCGCCGCCGCGCAGGGGGCAGCCGACGAGGGCGAGGGCGGCAGCTCCCAGGGCTCCGCCCACGGCAAGGGCGGCGAGTCTACCTCCTCCTCCTCCTCCTCCATCCTCCTCCTCCTCCTCCTCCTCCTCCCCCTCCTCCTCCCCCTCCTCCTCCTCCTCCTCCTCCTCCTCCTCCTCCTCCTCCTCCTCCTCCTCCTCCTCCCCCTCCTCCTCCTCCTCTCCCTCCTCCTCCTCCTCCTCCTCCTCCTCCTCCTCCTCCTCCTCCTCCTCCTCCTCCTCCTCCAGCTCGAAAGGCCCATCTCCCGCCGCTGCCCCCTCCATCTTGACCAGGGGCCCAGGAGGTCCCCGAGGCCTCCAGCCAGGAGGCCAGTACCTGTCCAAGTGCCTCATCTCTTTTTGCGGCAACGTCACCTACATAGGGGGCTGAGGCACGGGACCGCATCCTCGCTTGCACCTCCGACAGTTACTTTGGCATCACCGAAGCCCGCATCAGCGGCGTGGACATGGGCCATTGGCTGGGCAAGGCTCGAGGATGCAACCTCCGCCTCTGCCCCAATGCTGCTCGTCCATCGCGAGGCGACGCCCGTGGCGGGAGGCCCGATTCCGACGAATCATCGGCCGCAGTGCATGCCCATGAAGGTGGCGAATGGGTTTCTGCTCGTGGCCACCTCCAGACTCGCGTTCTTCACGAGGCTGGACGCGCCCCAGGCGTCCGCACTGCGCGCCGCAGCGCGCTGGGCGGCTTCGTCGCCGACGCCATTCATTTTCGGGTGTACCCCCCCGCCCTCATCGTCTACTACGGCGTCAGCAGCGTCGGAGTTTCTGGCGCCAGCCTGATCAGGCTCCGCAAGCTGGGCAGTCGACTTTGAGCGCGCCAGCTCTCGCGGGCAGTGATCGGGGGCTGGGGCGCCAAGCCGGCGACCCTCAGCACTTCGGGCCTCCCGCGCGAGGTCGGGGGCATCATCGAGCGTGCCGACGTCGAGTGCACCTGCGACCCTGGAGGGAGCATGAAGGCCATCCACCTTGACTCAAGCAGTGGCGAAGCGTCCCCGCTCGCTTATAGCCCCACCAAACAATGTTCTAAGAACCTTTTGTGGTTCCCACGAAATGTTCTTAGAACATTTCTGGCGGAGTCTGTCTTGTCTTTGTTCTGAGAACGTTTTTGGGTTCGAAGAACATGTCGTAGTAGGACTATAGGAATGCCGGGACGGTCGGCCCCTGCTCAATTGACCGTTTCGTGCGCGGCCAGGCTGGCAGGGCCCTGCATCCATGGAGTGGGAGCCGCGCGTGACGTGCCTTGGCGACCCCGCATCGGACCGCGCGCCCACGTCGCCTCGGGCGAGCAGCTCCTCGCGCAGATCCCGGCGCCCCCTCGTCGGCTACCCGGCGGCCCCGAGGCCCGAGCGCCGAGCCGCCCAGGGCTCCGAGGCCGGCCGCGCCCGAGCGCTCAAGGCCAAGAAGCAGGCCAATAGCGCGGAGCTCCGCGATCAGTAGGGGGCCACGTGCGAACCCTGCCCCTACCCCCCTGCCCTACCCCTCCCCCTGCCCCGCCCTCCCCCTCAGAAGTCGTGGGGGGTAGGGGTAGGGTTCGCCCGTGGCCCCCTGATCAGACGCATCGCAACCTGTTCGGCGACGTCTGGGACAACGACGGCGCGACCTCCGCGCGCGCCGGCGCGTCGCCGGGCGGCGGCGTCGCCGGGCGATGGGCCTCAGGATCGACGCAGCCCCGACGCCGGTGAGGCAGAGGGCCCTCGGGCTGACGAGGCCGTCTTTCGGCCAGCAGCTTCTGCTGTTAATGGCGGTCTGCGAGCCTCCGCCTCAGGCCCCCCCCCCCTCCCGCGGCAGCGGGTGTCAGCGCCGAGCCCTGGCCCCGCAAACATTTCCCAAATGGGCCAGGTCTATCGCCCAGGAGCAGCACGTGCGGTAAGTTGAATGGCGATCATTTGAACCCTGCCAGCCCTGCTCAGTCAACGATGACCAATCGAATTCCAGTGATTGCGATTATGCCAGCCAGCGTGAGAGACCCCCCGCGCCTGCTCGGACCCAGGGGCGTCGAATGCCCGCGCTCTCGCTTTGAAAATGGTTTCGGTGAGTTCGTGGGAGACCCTGGCAGCGCCGCGTCTGAATGCTCGCCCTGCCATGCAAGCCCCAGCGATTTATGCCGCGAGTGCCGAGCACAAGCTGGGCACCTGGAGCCTCGCTCTTGCGCCCCATTGCTGCTGCTGCTTCTGGCTCAAACCTGACCTTCCCACCGTGCTTGGCCAACTCCGCGGCTCTTGGACTGTCGCGGTGCATGCCGCCATCCCCGCGCGCCGTCAGCAGGTCTTTCTCGGGCGTTCACGATCGCGAGGGACAGATTTCCGAGCGGTTCCAGCGCGCGGCCCCGGCCCGAAGGGCATCCGCACCATGAGGCCGCAGCAGCGACTGGTGGACGCGCCCCCGCGCCGCGCCGCAAGACGCGCGCCGCCACCACGCCGGGGCAACGGGCAGAAGCAGCGCGACTAGCTCTACGCGGCGACGGACCGACTACTCCAAGGGGCGCCTCCAGCAGCAGCGGGCGCATTTCGAGCGCGGGACGTATGCCAGTGGACCCAGTGGCCACGAATTCTCCCGCGCATCCGCACGGCGGGGACCTGCAGCATCGTCAAATATGCTGGAGCAGCTGCTGGTGCCGCGCGCCAAGCGCAGCGGAGGGCAGTGACTAAGTCCCCCGCGACTTCCAGGAGTGGGTCTTGACCAACGAGGCCTTCAGCACGCTGCATCGGTCGCTGAAGCCACAGCCCACTCCACCAACATCGATGCAGACCAACGGAGAGACGATCTCCCACCCCGTGGAGCTGCTCGACCACAAGGTCACCAGCCGGCATCAGCCACGGTCACTTCCAGGCGAGAACATCGGTGGTCCACCCGAGCTTTTCCGTAGGATCCAGACGAAGATGCAGGAGCAGGGCAGCCTCTCCCCGCTCGCAGGAGGAGACGCCCGACAGGCGCTCAGGCGCCAGCGGGCGTCCATCGCGCAGAAGTCGACCGCGCCAGCCCGAATGACCTCCTGCGCCGCTTCCCCGAGGACGCCCTCGATGAGCTCGCGAGCCCCGTCGAGGCCGCGCAGCAGGTCCAGGCGCGACCGCGCCAGCCCCCCCTCACCCTCGGCGCCGCGGGGGCAGAGGAGGACAACGGCGACCGGCCAGCCCCTCCTCGCCCGCGGCGCCGCGGGGGCAGAGGAGGACAACGGCGACCGCGCCGCGGGGCTGCTGCCCGAGAACGCGCGCCTCTGGCCCATGCGCCGCGAGGCCGCCGCCCGCGAGCGGCGCGCGGCATGTTTCGCTCACTAGGGCGCGGCCGTCCGCGGGCATTCCCCGCTCCGGGAGGCCTGCGCCGGGGCCTTGCCGGAGGAGCTCGCGGTGCGCGGCCATGCTCCGCATCAGGTCTTGCGCCCACCAGGAAGCAAAACCGAAGCTCCGACAACATATTTTTGCATGTTTCTGAAATTTGCATGGCGTTATCGCGCGCGCGTCCCAACTTGGACTATGGGGCCAACCGCCACCCATGAATCGCGCGAGTGTCTTTATTGCCATCACTTAAGCTGTTCCAACGTTGTCATAACGCATGCCCTGGCCTTGCGGACCGCAAGGCCAGGGCCTCCTGGACCTTTTCCACTTTTACGCCTCGACCCAGCGGGTCGACCTGGGCAACGAGGTCTTGGACCTGGCCTTCCCCGCCGAGGTCTTGAGGCCCGAGCTCCCCCAGTGCATCGCCCCTCGCTCCTGGCATCGCTCGGACGTGTGCATTTTTCTTTCGGCGAGGACCATCGAGGAGCATCCTTGATCACTTGGCGAAAAAAACCACGCACGAAACCGAAAAAAGCACAGGAAATGGACGTCCGAGCGATGGCGAGCGCTCACTCGCCCAGAGCGGCAGCCTCACCCTGCCTCTCCAACCGGCGCGCTCCGTGGTCCAGGGGCTCCGCTCGGGAACCGGATTCGCGACGTGCATGCCTTTTCTGCGCCACGCAGAGGGTCGCCGTCGCCCGCCCGCAGTGCCGCCGCTGCCTCCGGATCGACGACCTGTCCCAGTGCGTTCGAGGATCCCGTCGAGCGGTGCAGCAGCTCCTCCTACGGCGCCCCCTCGACACTTGCCTGGAACCCCCCACCACGGGCCTCGACGTCGCCGAGAAGGGCACCACCCTGTGCGCGCGCATGACCGACGCTTGCCACTGCTACGTCGCGCGCGGCCTGGGGCGCCAGGGATCCACAGCCCATGCCAAGGCCCAAGCCAGCTACCTGGGAGCCGACCTTGGCGCCAGAGTCCGACTCGCCCGAGCCGCCCGCGGTCGGCGGAAGGCTCGCCGCGAGATCGCGAGGCTCGCTAGGGCCACGCTGCGCTTCGAAGTCACGGGTCGCCTCGCCGAACAGATGGGCCTAGCCGCTGGAGGATACGGCCGCTAGATCCATTGAGTTGTCGGATCGCGCGCGGCAGCCTTCCACCGCCGCCTCGGCGACGCCCTCGGACCCCGACTCCAGGGGAGATGCCTCGCGACGCTGCTTGGCCTCGAGACTCAAGGCTCGCGGCTCGGCCGGGGCCCAGCCCGACGCTTCACACGGGGAGCCATCCAGCAGCGGCTCGCCAGCCAGTCCCAGGCGGGCCCCACGCAGAAGACCATCCAGTCCACGCCGGCCTGGGTCGTGGACAATTTCCGCCAGCTCTCGCCAGCGCAGCGGGCGCGCCGCGCCTGAGGACCAAAGCCAGCTATTTGTCAATCTGCGACGGAGCAGAACTGGCAACCTCATCGGGCCAAGAGATGGGAACTACCACCAGCTGCCCCGAGATACCAACCAGATCACCTGGCAGCTTGACCCCGTCGACCTCACGGGGGGCGCTTCCGTCGACATGCCAGAGGCACTGCTCAAGGACTTCGACCAGACCGTCATGGACAGGTACTGGAAGCAGGCCAGCGAGCATCGCGGCGGCTCGGGCACAGCGCAGGGCATCGACAACGGGTCCCACCGCCGGTTGCTCAGCTACCTTGTGGACATGAAGGATGGAGCCCACCTAGCTGCCATCATGCTGGGTTGGCAGCGCCTGGCACAAGGCACGCGTCCAAGCTCAGACCGCGGCAGAGTCTGACGGCATGTGCCCCTGATGTCAAGAGAAGAAGACGGCACCGCGCTTGGGAGTGCACCGAGGGAAGTTGCCCAGTCCACGACGCTGCCGACCCTGTGATCGGCACAACAGGACATGTTGAAGTGTTGCTGGGCCCGCGGCCTCATACCCAGCTCCCGGACAGCTACCCCACCTCCCTGTGCCACGCCTTCCTGGACCGCGTTCGGGCTCGGGAAGGTCAGCGGCGGACGCCTAGGGCACGGCAGCGGAGGGGTGGCATGAATTTACGGCGACGCGAGCGGAGGAGTGGACACCGGCCACCCTTGCATTCGATGCGTACGTGTGCCCACCTTGAATTTTCACGACCTCCAGGCCTCCAGGGGATGGAGTTGCACGGCGAAATCTGGGGCCCCATCCAGGGCGAGCGCCGGACCTGTAGTGCGAGGCGAGTCGGCTGCCCTCTTGCTGGCGTTGGTGATCTCCGTAGGAGACGCCATCTGCGTTGCCGGCTGTGAGGGCATCTACCTACACTTCTCCAGCGGGCACCTCAGAGGACCCGATGGGGCCAGACGCCGACGCGTGGTTCGAGATCGGCCGTGGCCTGGATCCTCGGGGAGATCAGTTTGCGATCCTGTGGGCAAGATTGCACCAGACTGAACGCGATATTTTGTAAAGTCGCTAGTATCGGTCCTTCGTGTGCGGGAACACAGTTGCAGAAGAACTAGCCGCCCTCGCGGCCGCAGAGCACCGCGCGAGCAAAACAGCGAGACAAACCAGCAAGGCTGTAGAGCACCGCGCATTCCTAGTTAGGATGAGACTCCTCAGGCCCACCATAGAGGCCCTGGAGCTTGAGCGCCAATTGATTTTCAAGAGTACAGGTTGTGGGGTAGGCCCCGACGGGCCGTCATGAGATCCGTCCGAGCCCCCGCCCCTTCCTTATGTGTTGCGTCCGCTTCCGCCCACCAGTTCGACGAGAGTCTAGCTTGTAAAGGCCCCCCAGCAGTAGCCAAGCGTGCTGGATGGCTGCCTGGTGGGTGTCATAACTGTAAAAGCACCCATATGAGACCCCCCCTGGGTAAGCAGGTCCACGTAGCGAGGGGATGGGCTCATATAGCCAATCAAATACGGTTCCACGCTGGGCTGGAAATTTGGTTCCGCGCCGTGTGCTGAGCATATGCGATCGGGAAGAAGGGCGTCGCATGTGGCGCCAGCGGCCACGGGGCGCGAACATTTCAGACGCATCGCGTTGGGGCACTGGCCAAAGGTGCTCAGCCAGGCTGAGACCGTCCAGAGGTAAGCATGTCATAGCACCGCAGTAGGCGCAGGCGGATGACGGGAAGCGCCCTTGGCGTGGACCATTTGTTGGTGGTAGAAATGAATGATGGGATGCGGGGCGCACTTTGGGACCACGCTAGCAGACGTTTGAGAAATAGCCGTTTCGCTCAAGACATCCTCCAAACATCGGCCCAAGAGGGGACTCCGAATCGACGTCGTGTTCGAATCGCTTTGGGAGGGCTTTCCAACGGCCCAAGGGAGGCCCAAAAGACGCCCCAGAGAGCCCCTGGAACGCCCAGGAGCGCCCAAGAGCGCCCCAAGAAGACCCCAAGAGACCCCCAATAGCGCTCTAGGAGCCACCCAGACAGCTCACAAGAACCCCAAGACGGCCCGAGAAGGACCAAGAAGGCCCCACAAGACTCCCGGGAGCGCCCCAGGAGGCCCCCAAACGGCTCAAGAAAGCCGCAAGACGGCCCAAGACGGCGCCGAGACGGCCTAAGAAAGCTCCCAGAGAATCCCACGACGCGCCCAGACAGCCCAAGAAGACTCCAGAAGCCCATAAGAGGACCTAAGGGGCCCCCAAGAAGCCCCCAACAGGCCCCAAGGCAACCCCGCGCGGCGCCAGGAGCAACGTCTTTTTCTAAGTGCCTCTTACTGTCCTCTGTCGTCGTCGTCGTCATCATCGCCCTCCGCATTCCTCCTCGTGCGAGCTCATAACAAGTACTCCCTGTGCGGTGGCTTCGGCATCTTCGTGCTCCTAGGTGCCAATGACCTTGTCTCATGACGTACCGCTTGTGCTTTGTTTTCGGCGTCTTCGTGTTGCTAGGTGTCAATGACTTGGCCGTACCAAGTACCCCCTGTACTTAGTATTCTGCGTCGGCTTCGGCTTCGCGGAGAACCTTGTGAGCCCGCCTCCTTTCTGTTTTCCCCCTCATTCTCCTCATCTGCTTGTAGTTTGTTCGTGAAGTGAAGCCTGCAACGTCCCCGTTCTTTGCAATACGGCACTCTTTAGCGCTTTCGTGGGACTCGGATTGTCTACCCCCCGATCGTGCTAATCTTATTTCACGTGCCTGGATGTGCGTTAGGCTTCTCGACCCTGACGGTATCCATGGTGTCCCCTGATCTGGATATCCAGTCATTGGGGGGAGTGCCGCGTGAATTTTTACGACTGGGGTTGATACCCCTATGCGCACAGCGGTCATTGCATTATTTTCTATTAGATGCAGACGAGACCAGATGCTGAGTACCACCACCACCACCACCACCATCTCGTTCTCTTCGTCCTCGTCCTTGTGCTGTTCTTCCTCCTCGTTGTCCGCATGCTCCTCCTCGCTATCCTCACGTTCGCCACGTCGTCCTCGTCATCGACTCTTCGTTGCCCTCGCCTTACTTTTCTTCTTCGCCCAATACGCCCAGTAGACTACAGCGGCGCTTCCCGTTCTTGTCCGATCAGGTTTTCATATGCATATCGCTTCGTGACCAGGCAGAGTCCTCCTCCTCCTTCTCCTGCCCGTCCTCCTCCTCCTCTTCCTCCTCTTCCTCCTCCTCGGGCGGTCGGGCGGCATTTTCTTAGTGGTCAAGTGCGCAACCCATGCGTGGAAGAGGAAAGGACAAAAGGGGAAGACGGACATAGCCTCCTTCGTCTCTAAGTTGATCGCGCGCACGGCCGTGCGAACGCCAGGATACAAGCAGAGGCAAGGAAGACGACACGCAGGATGGGGATTAAAGAGGGCCTACGAGAGACGAGGCAGGGGCCCAGGGGACAGTGTCAACCGCAAGGCCCCACCCTCTTCACACCGTCCTTACCAATCTCCCAGGAAGTGTAGGGGTCAAGGAGCCGGACGAGCTGTGACAGCCCCTGGTCGATAGCATACCAATCGACCTCCCAGTTCTTGGCAGCAAGATGAGGGAAAAACCCTTATTCCTCCTGCTCCTCCTCGTCCCTTCTCCTTCTAATTAACCTTTGCGCCTCTGTGGAGTTGGGCCCGTTGAGTCTTCAGTATCCCACCCTCCTCCTCCTCCTCCTCCTCCTCCTCCTCCTCCTCCTCCTCCTCCTCCTCCTCCTCCTCTTTCTCCTCCTCCTCCTCCTCCTTTTCCCTCTGCTCCTGTGTTTGCAGGTGGTCGAGAATTGCCCGATTCTCGTGGACCAGATCGATGCGCTCGCCAAGGAGTTCCGCATCGACCGCGCGTTCTACGTCGCGGGCGACTCCAAGGCCGAGGGCGTGTGGAGGGCGGAGTTCGACGCGGCGATGGCGACCAGGCCCCGGCATGTTTTATCCTCCTTCCTTCTTCTTTCCTCCTCCTTTCTCTTTCCTCCTCTTCCACCTCCTCCTCCTCCTTGTCCTTTTGTCCTCATCCCTCCTCCGTCCACTCCTCTTGGTCCTCATTCATCCTCCTTCTCCTGGAGAAGGGACGGCTCACTAACCTGTGGTCGCGTCGGGCCAGGAGGCCCGCTCAGGGGGGCGCTCGTCCTTGTCAAGACGGGCGGGCGCCGCCTTGCCTGAACGGGTGGTCCTCGTACAAGGCCTGCTCGGGGTCAGGAACTTGGTAGAGCCTGACACTCCACACGTAGTGCACCACCAGAATCCGCGAGTGCTGCGGAGGTGATGCGATACATGAGTGTGCCAATGACGCCCCTTGCAGGGAGACCGAAACCCATTCGCGCTCAGGCAGAGCTCGAGTGGGGGAGGACAGACGCGCGGAACATTCGAGGGTGCCCTCCGCGGGGTGGAGAGTATGGGCGGAGGTGAGCTGGGCGGCCAGGGCAGCAGCCTTACAGTCGGGGCGTTGACCTAAGGACCCCTAAATAAGGAACGAGGCCCTTTTTTTCTCCATAAGTCAAACTTCGATTTCCCATCGACAACACAAGGAAAGCCTGAGGCAAGCCGCGAAACACTTAAAGGAACACGGAGCCCCTCCCCAACGAAAAGGGTTCCTTCTTCGGCGGCCCGACTGCTGTAGTCTCCTGGCGGCGCGCTGGGGTCCTCCTCCTCCTCCTCCTCGTCCTCCTCCTCCTCCTCCTCCTCCTCCTCCTCCTCCTCCTCCTCCTCCTCTCCTCCTCCTCCCCCTCCTCCTCCTCCTCTCCTCCTCCTCCTCCTCCTCCCCTTCTCCTCCTCCTCCTCCTCCTCCTCCTCCTCCTCCTCCCCCTCCTCCCTCCTCCTCCTGGCCGCCGTGCGCTCTGCGAGGGTCGGGGCCCGAAGTCCGAGGGCCGCCTCCGCTCCTGCGCCCGGACCTCCGAGAGCCCCACCGTGACCATACGGCGGGCGGCGACGAGGCGGCGACGGGGCGGCGACGGCGGTCACATAACCGAAGGATTGCAAAAAAAAACCGAACGAAGGATTGCAATCCTTCGTTCAAGGGTTTTTTTGCAATCCTTCGTTCAAGGTTTTTTTTTGCAATCCTTCGTTTTTTTGCAATCCTTCAGACCGCTGAGCAGGTTCGGACGACGGGCGGCGACGGGGCGGCACCGGGGCGGCGACGGCGGCCACGCAGCCGCCAGAGCGCCCGCAGGCTCACGGGGCGGGCGGCGACGGAGCGGCCACGGCAGCCACACAGAGAGCTGTGAGGGCGTCGCTCAGAGCCATACGGCGGGCGGCGGCTGGGCGGCGACGGCGGCCACACACAGAGGCCTCGCAAAAAGATAGCGAACACTCATGCCACATGCATCTGTGAACGCCTCCCCCTTCCCCCCAGTGTTCAAAGTCGGCGGTGGGTCTGACGAGTTGCGCCTCGACCGCAGTCTCCCCCGCGCGTGGCAACCTTGAGTTTGGGGGGCAGGGGGGGCGTTCACTATTTGTTTCCCTCTACCGTAGCTTCGCGCCGAGGTCAGACGCTATGTCGTCTCCCTCATCAGGAGCAAAGCCATCTTCACTGACACGCCTCCCGATGTCAGCTTGGGAAGGGTGAGACTCAACTTTCTTGAAGGTGGGTTCGCCGTCCCGTTCTCGGGCGGCGGCCCAACAACGAAACCAGACTGCTGAGTTGGTGGAGCCAGCGTTGTGTGGGCCACTGTCGAATCCGTTTATAACATATTGGGCATCAGTGGCGAGCCTACCTGGGCCTGTGGTATGGCGGAGGGCATGCGTGATGGCTTCTAGTTCGGGCGTGGGAGGCGTTTGGCGGCGGCCCACAAGTGGGCCCCAGACCCGCCCAAGGACCTGGCCCTCATGGGCCACGGGGAAGCCCTATCCGCACCTCCTACACCTGATGTCAGAGGAGTCTTCTCCTCCACTTCCATCGGAGCCTACGACTAGCACAGGGAAGGGTGAACCTCACTTGATCTTGGATGACCCCGTTGGAGTGGAAGCTGAAGTCAGGCTGGTGGTCACGTATTTCATTGGCCCAACGCAGCACCTGTTAGCCAGAAGCACGGCCACCGTTCGTGCTCAGCAGCGGCCTGCCCATCCAGTTCGACGTGCGTGCCGGGGCCTGATTGAAGATATTCGCATCCCCAGACTTGATGGAGGGAGTCTCTGGCAAGCCACATTTAGCTAATTGTTGTGTTTCTGGCTCCAGGCCACAAGGGTTATGTAGCAACCAACTCCAACAGCGTAGCTTGGCCAGTCTCCTCCTCCTCCTCCTCCTCTTCCTCCCCACTCCGCCTCCTCCCTCCTCTGCCTCCTCCTCTCCTCCCCCCACTTTCGTTACAGAGAGCTCCTCGCCGTCGCACGCCCAGACGTGTTGGTAGAGCGGGACAGGCGTTTCGCTTGATATTTTCCCACCCCTTCTCATCCAAAAGCTTGAGGTTTGCAATAAACACGGGTGAAGGTGGTTTCGTTGTCAAAACGGTGTTCTTTCTTTCGGCTGTTGGAGAATCGGTTGCAAAATTGAGCTTCTGCCTAAGCACCGCGCGCATTCGTTTTAAAAGTTTGCAGCGCAGCAGTTGTAAGGATGTTTGGGGAGGGCGGGTTCACAAGAAGGTTCTCGCCTTGGCGCCGTACACATTCTTTTTTCCAAACGTGGCAGCAGTTACAGGCATGGTGGACGCTTCCTTTTTCAAATTGGGCTTTCGCATGCGATTTATGCTGGTATGCCAGAAACTTAAGCACATGTAACCGCTACACGCATGCAGGGCGGTTCTTTTTCAAGCTGGGGCTCTTGCCCGAGACTTCATCGAAGTCCATGTCCGGAAATGTGAATTTGTGCACTAGCTACAACTAGTGGGCTGTTCTCTTCACATCGGGAAGATCGCTGGACGCCTCGATGGAGTGCTGGTCTTTCAAGGGGGCGCTACTTACAGTGAAAAGGAAGGGCTAGAGGGGTTCATGAGGAGGGGACTTTGGGACGGGATGGCGTATTGCAGCATCTTTGACGCATCGTTGGTCCGCCTCATCCTCCGCCTCCTCCTCCCTCTACTCCTAGATGCCCCTTCGGCTTCGGATTCCCTTCTTGGCGTCTTGAGGTCCGACGCTCCGATGACACACGCGAGTGAACGCCTGTAGAGAAGCTTATGCTCTCTTCAGGCCGGCTTAGATGGCGACATATGCGATGTTCTCGGTCCTCACGTGCGCGCCCGGGGCCCTTCGACTTCGGCGTGCACAGTCTAACCCGAAAACAATATTTGTGCATTATGGGGTGAGGGAGGTGTTGCAAGGAATGAGCTCGTGCCAGTGATCTATTTGACGGGAACAGGTCAAATTATGAAGTGTGCCTCTTTCGACGGTAGCCTGAAGATACACCCCAAAAAAATTGGCAAATGCACAGTTTGGCAATGACGGCACACCCCAAAGACCCGACCTAGGAAAAGCTCCGAGCAGAACAACGAAACTCAGGGGACCACTTCCTCGACAGAATGTATGCTGTCGGCAATTTCGACGTTATCGTTTATCCAGGCCTAGAGTCCACCAGAATCTTTGCAGGGCAAAGGGGAGCTGTTCGGTATCGGTGGGCAGGACACTTAAACACCTGTTTTGTTATTGCAAATGGACTGCTGCTGCCCACAGTTGAGTCGGGCAAGAAAAGCTGCCAGAGCCTCATCGATAGGATAAGTAAGGTTATGCCCCAACTTCCTGCTAGATGCATGCCGGTACTATTGATGGATGGTAACTCTCACAAAGGCTTCAGAAGTTCGGGGGGCATACTTGGTGCCACGCTCAGAATTATCGTAAGAGTGATGCGATTGGTCCCTCCAGGGCCGAAACAAAAGTCCCACATGCAGCGAGCTGGCGCATGGTGCTGAATGCACCCAACACGTGCCTGGGCACTACATATCACATAGACCAACACATTCTGCTCCATGTAGTGGTTACCGTGGTTGCGCTGCGAGCACTTCAAGGTCCGCCAGGCGACGCGCACTCGTGGAAGCTTGGCCAAAGCCTCAAAGAATTGTTGGCCACTCATGCCGCATGCAGGGGCGAGCTGAACGAACGTCGTTATGGATCCGTCGCCATATTTGAACCGCTGCACGTGCCTCCGCGAACCACCGTACAGTGCCGTTTTGAATACACGCTCCGCGTGCGGATCATGTATTAAAAATGCAGGGATTTAGTTTTAAAAAACAACGATGAGTTCATGAATAATTTGATTTATACATTAATCATGTATTAAGAATCCTATATGTTTAAAACTCCTATGTGTGAAAAACTGCCCTGTATGGAGCCCGCTGGCAGAGCCTGGCGGCGTGGGGGCACGCTCTTGCGGACAGGCACGCGCCACGCGCGGACGGCTGTGGAGCTGATTGTGCGGCAAGGTATCTAGAGCCACTCAGCTGCGGCAGCAATGATCTCCTTCGCCGCGTCGATTGCAATGCCCGGGTTGCTCGCTCGAGCGGCCTCGACGTTACTGTCGACCTCGTATCGCTCCCACGGTGGAAACACATATCTCACAATCGGTCTCACAAACGACCTCACACGAGATCCCACCATCGATCTCCCTGTCGGCATTACTATCGATATCATCATCGAGCTCTCTGTTTCTCTATTACTCATTCTATGGGTACCACTTTCGATCTCCCTATCGAACTCACGTCGGTATCATTATCGATCCCGTCATCTGCTTCAGAATCGGTCTCACGATCGATCTCACTATCGATCTCACAGTCGGTATCACGATCGATCGCATCATCGATCTCACAATCGATCTCACCACAGATACCACGATCGATCTCCCCATTGACTTCATTATCGATCTCATCATCGGTCTCACTCGATCTCACTGACGCGCGACACCCTCCGACACCGACGAGGCACCCCCGCACCACCGATGGGGCACCCCCGCACCACTTGCGGGGCAGCCGGCACCACGGTCGATTTCAGCATCGGTCTCACGATCGATCTCACGATCGATCTCACCACAGATGTCAGTCTCGATTCCACGATCGACTCATCCCACTGTCGATCCCACTATCGATCTCGCTATCGATCTCACCATCGAGCCCACTATCGATCTCGCTATCGCGCCGCCGACGGGGCACCCCCGCGCCACCGGCGGGGCACCCCCGCGCCGCCGGCGGGGCACCCCGGGCCCCCGCGCGCCCGGGAGGGGGGAACGGTCGAACGGCCCCACGGCCCCTGGTCAGAGCCCCGAATCATCAGGGGTAACTCGGGTCAGGGCTAACTCGGGTTCGTTTTTCGGGAATCCGAGCCCGAGTTCCCCCGGGCCCGAGTTGCCCCGGATAACTCGGGCGTCCAGAGCCCCAAAATCATCAGGGGTAACTCGGGTCAGGGCTAACTCGGGTTCGTTTTTCGGGAATCCGAGCCCGACTTCCCCCGGGCCCGAGTTGCCCCGGAGAATTCGGGCGTCCAGAGCCCCACATCATCAGGGGTAACTCGGGTCAGGGCTAGCTCGGGGGAGGGGGAGAGGGATGGGGAGGGGGAAGGGGAGGGGGAGGGAGAGGAGGAGGAGGAGGAGGAGGAGGAGGAGGAGGAGGAGGAGGAGGTTCCTTCTTCGGGAAGCCAAGCCCGAGTTCCCCCGGGCCCGAGTGGCCCCGGAGAACTCGGGCGCCCCACCTGGCCACGGCGGCATCCTTCTCGTCCCGCGCGCCCCGCGCAGCGTCGCCACGCCCGCACGCACGACGCGGACGCGACGCCGGAAGCGGAACCGATTTCTCCTGGTGGGGGGGCTCTGCGTTACGCTGCGATCTCACCCCGCAACCTTGAGTCGGGCCTGTCCCCCATACAGGGGGGATTTTCGACGAAAAATGAAAAATTCCCCCCCCCAAAAAATGCAGGTTAAAAAGTACAAAAGAAATAGTCCCCAGACTATCTTCGGACAATTTTGGGATTATTCCCTACCTAGGCTCTGCCTAGAGGGTTCTTACTTGGTTTGCTTAAAGGGGCCGGGCAGTGTAGGCCGCCCCGGGCGGTTCCCCCAGTCCCCGCCCCGCGGTTCCCCCAGTTGCGCCCCCTGGGTTCACCCAGCTTAGCTTAGCTTAGCTTAGCTTAGCTTAGCCTATCTTATCTTAGCATAGCTTAGCTTAGCTTAGCTTAGCTTGGCTTGGCTTGGCTTAGCTCAGCTTAGCTTATCTCATCTTAGTTTAGTTTAGCTTGGCTTAGCTTAGCTTAGCTTATCTCATCATAGCTCAGCTTAGCTTAGCTTCGCCTAGCCTAGTCTTAGCTTAGATGTAGCTTAGCTTTAGCTTAAGTTTAGCTTCAATTTAGCTTTAGCTTAGCTTTAGCTTAGCTTCAGCTTAGCTTTAGTTTAGCTTTAGTTTAGATTTAGCTTAGCTGTAGCTTAGTTTTAGCTTAGCTTCAGCGTAGCTCTAGCTTCAGCTTTAGACACATATTTAGCTTTAGCTTAGCTTTGGCTTAGTTCTAGCTTAGCTTAAGCTTGGCTTCAGCCTAGCTTTAGCCTAGCTTTAGCTTAGCTTCAGCTTAGCTATAGCTTAGCTTTAACTTAGCTCTACCTTAGCTCTACCTTAGCTTTACCTTAGCTTTAGCTTAGCTTTACCTCAGCTTTAGCTTAGCTTTAGCTTGAACTTTAGCTTTAGCTTTAGCTTTAATTCTAGCTTAGCTTTAGCTTAGCTTCAGCTTAACTTTAGCTTAGCTTTAGCTTAGCTTTAGCTTAGCTTTAGTTTAGCTTGAGTTTAGCTTTAGCTTAGCTTTAATGTAGCTTTAGCTTAGCTTTAATGTAGCTTTAGCTTAGCTTTAGCTTAGCTTTAGCTTAGCTTTAGCTTAGCTTTACTGTTACTACTAATGCTGTTTTCCTAGGGGCTCCAACTCCTAGGTAGGGTCGCACTGGGATAATTTTGGGGGTATTTGTTCAGTTTTCGTCGAAGATCCCCCTGTAGGGGGACAGGCCCGACGTAACCCCAACCTCGGAGTTCACTTGTCGTGAACCGTCTGGCACGGCTCGAGTTGGAGAGCGAGGCACGAACACGACACCGTCTGACACGCCCGCACGCACGACACGAACACGACACCGAAACCGAAACCGATTTCCTGGTTGGGGGCTCTCCGTGACACTGCGATCTCACCCCCCAACCTCGGAGTCGGGCCTGTCCTCCTCCTCCTCCTCCTCCTCCTCCTCCTCCTCCTCCTCCTCCTCCTCCTCCTCCTCCTCCTCCTCCTCCCCCTCTCGGAGTCCACACGTCGCGAACTGTCCGGCACGGCTCGACCTGGAGAGCGAGGCGGGTGCCAAGGGTCCTCCGACGGCGGGGCGGCACAGCCAGCGGGCGCAGCTGCCGGAAGACGTCGGCATCCGTGCGGTTTGAGCGGTCGCAGCTGGCTTGAAGTCGGGCCTGTCCCCCTACAGGGGGATTTTCGATGAAAAAATCCAAGATCCCCCCAAAATAGTCCGAAAATAGTCCAAACATGGTCTGGGGAATATGTTTTGAGTATTCTTTGGCCTTTTTGGGGTATTTTTTGGGTATTTGTTTAATTGTTCGTCGAAAATCCCGCTGTAGGGGGACAAGCTCGACCTAAAGCTGGCTGTGCTTCGATCGAGAGCTTGCACTGGGCAACGAGGCGCCGTGGCAGTGTCGGTGCGCGCGGCGCACGCCGCAGGGCCGGCCAGCGCGAGGCTGACCAGGAAAACGTCGATGATTTTGCTGGCTGGCCTGCATGTCCCGCGATCTAGAAGAAGACGTTAGCGTCCAGAGCCCCGGGGCCAGCCGCTGCTGCCAATCCGCGGCAATGACGAAGGGGGGGGGCCAACTTGCTTGAGAAAAGGGCCCACCTTAGACAAGATACACCAGTTGAAGGCTCCGAGGCCTGCGGAGTGCTGCAAGTAGATGTTGACAAGAACGAAACCGCAGCGAACCATGCCCCCAACGTGCATTGCAGTGGTCCGTACATGCCATATACAGAAGTCAAACTTTTGAACGTTAGACAGACCGGTCTACTTTGGAACCAGCGTAGCGAGACCTCAATCAAGACCCTCAGTGCCTTTGCGAGCCCTTGGGGACACTTTGGCAGAGTACCCAAACTTACGTATCTGACTTTCTAGAGAATCACATTGAATTGGTGTGAGGTGCGTCTCCTGAACTCAGATCACGTCGAATGTAGAGCTCGACTCTTCATGCGCCCTCTCAACACTTGGCCAGGTAGTTATCTTGGCAGCGGGGAAGACCCACCGTTTGTCGCTTTTGCTAACGGCTGGGAGGATCAACTTTGAGTTTCTTCTCTTTGGCGTGCCAATCGGTCCTACCTCGATTGCGCTTGATGGACTGGGCAACCGACTGGACCAGACCACGGCACTGCCCCATAGACAACGCAATATGAGTATTGTTATCCAGATTTTATGGAAATTCTCCTCCGACGCGTGAAGCTTGATGATCTGCTGGGCCGTAAAGTGAGCCGCCTCATTCGCCTCAGCCCATGAATTGTCCAGGTCGTCAAGGTCAACGTCACTGTCGTCATCGACCGTCTGAGCCTCTGCTTGTCGCTCAGCAGCTGGTAGCGGCATAGCACTTGCGGCAGGATGATCTGCAGCAGGAAGAGGGCGATCATGATGACGAGCATGATACCTTGTGTTGACCAACGCCCTGAGCTGATCAGCCATACGCAGGAGCACTTGTTCTGGACTGTCTGCCTTCGCCATCTGCCGACGCACCGCATACGACCTTCTGGCAAGCCGCTGCCGATTGTTGAGCAATTTCTCTTTCTTGCTGCTCGAGTTGTTGAACCTCGGCTCGCAGCGCGACCACCTTCTCGAACTGATCCGACAGGTGCTGCTCTGCCTTCCGAAGCTTCTACAGGAAGCCCCCGAGCTTTGACTTGACACCGGTGTTGCTGCTGGACATGGCGCGAGACAGCAGAAGGATCTCCTGCGCGCAACGCTCGTAGCTTGACAAATTCACGCCTCTGAGGTCCTGACGGGGAAATGACTGCGGCCTCGAACTGCTGCTCTGGCATGTCGACCAGGGGCTGCAACTGCTCTGAACTGACCCAGGGAGGTTCGGCAGGCCACCACTGACCAGGCGGCGCACGCTGCTTGCTTCCTTTCCTCCACCAAGAACCGCAACCGTCTTGGAAGCATCCCCACCCACATCATAAGCCCAAGCACCACGAGGAGCGAGAAAGTTGACATCACGAGCATGGGGAAGTTTGTGGTGGCAGTGTGTGGAATGCGACTGCCAATCTAGGTTTTTGCGGTAATCGCAATGACTGCAGACTGGCATGGAGAGATGGTTCAAACACTGAAGCTTGGACTCAGAAAGGATGCATCTGGGCGCCCCCTCGATGGTTGTCGCACACAGCAGAAATTTAGGGTTGAACCCCCCACGACTTTGGGTTTCAGCCTCCCTCCTCCTCCTCCTCCTCCTCCTCCTCCTCCTCCTCCTCCTTCTGCTCCTCCTGCTCCTCCTCCTCCTGCTCCTCCTCCTCCTCATCCTCCTCTTCCTCCTCTTCCTCCTCCTTCTCCTGCTCTTTCTCCTCCTCCTCCTCCTCCTCCTGCTCCTCCTCTTCTTCCTCCTCCTCCTCCTACTCCTCCTCCTCCTCCTCCTCCTCCTCCTCCTCCTCCTCCTCCTCCTCCTCCTCCTCCTCTCTGCCCGCCAGAGGTCTACCAGCAGCGAGGTGGCAAAGGCTTTCGCGGCGAGGGCCTTCGAGGACAGGCTGCGGGGTCTGGAGCCCGTCGCGGCGCACTTCAGCAGGCGCGCGGGCAGCGTCCAAGACGCCCCCCATGCCCTGACTCGGGATCCGCCGTACTTTGGCTTGGGTGAAATTTCTGATTTACAGGTGTTCTAGGCCTCCCAGATGGGGTCCGATCCTCCGACCCCATCTACTCGGACCCTATCTGGGAAGCCTCTCATCGTGTCGGAAAAAACATCCCGTGGGATGCAAGCAAGTAGGGCGGAAACCTCCGCCTCGGAGAAGTAGGGCGGTAATTTCCGCATTTACTGATGCGGATGCACATTTCTGTGTCCGCAACTCTGTGGATTTGTTTGCAATTTTTTCAGGAAGTAAGGCTGACATCCACAAAAGTAGGGCAGGAACTGCGACGGAAAGTAGGGCGGAACTCAACATCAACGGACCTTGAAAAGCAGGGCGGACGTTGTATTTTGGCAGCTGACCGCAGGCACGATCGGGCGGACGTTGTAGGGCGGACATTGTCGCCCTACTTGCGAAATCGCCCCAAGTTGTGCGGATTCGGAGTCGAGCAGAGGATCAGAAGTCGGACAGGATCGGAGCGTGAGTCGGATCGGGCCGCGTCGGCGCGGAGTCGGTGCCGGGCCGGATCGGCCGCGCCAGGGGTGCACGCCAGCGCCGTGCCGCATTGGGGCGCATCGGATCGCTGGGATGTCAGGGAGAGGCAGCATCGGGCAGGCCGAAGATCGATGTCGAGTCGGGTCGATCGGATCGAAATGGACTTGGGGTGGGGGACAGCGCCGCGCAGCGGCACCTCTACCCCTCCACCCGTGCTCCCCTCCCCGAGGATCCAAGATGGAGGTTCGACCTCCATTCTAGATTGGGCGACGAGATCTATACATATCCACTGCTCCCTGGCCAGGCCCATCCTGAAACCAGCAGCTGTGTATCCGCCCTCCTGGCCAAGCCAGGAGCGCGTGGCGTATACACCGCTGGCGGGTTCAGGATAGGCCTGGCCAGGGAGCAGTGGATATGTATAGATCTCGTCGCCCAATCTAGAGGTGCTTGTTCCCTCCGTTATGGATGTTCAGGACCCTCCACAGCGGAGGCTCGAACTCCAGAGTGGAGGCTTTCGATTTTTTCGGAGACCAGACAGCGGGCAGCCCCGCACTCGCCAAAGTTGCCGAGCTGCCCGCGGCAAGCCCCACCAAAGTGCTTGCGCAGCAGCAGACAAGGGGAAGGGGTTGAGTTTCAGGTCCGCTTCAGTTCAGAGCTCGTCTGTCATTGCAGTGCTCGGTTGATGAATGTCGTGCTGGAAGAGAAAAAGAAAGAGCGCGTCTGACCTGGCGGGGGTCTTTAACCCCCCCCCCCCATCATTGCCTACCTCCTCGTCATCCTCTTCCTCATTCGACCCCTGTCCGCCCCCGGCTGCCCTTCTCCCCCTTGAAGCCGCCTTGGAGGCTTCCTGGGAAGCCTCTTTTGTGGGGTCCCCTGGGGGGGCCAGTTGGGCGCCCATGGGGGGTCGCGGGCGCGTCTTGGGCGCAGTGCTTCCACCGAGCTCTCCCGAAGAGGCCCGGCGGGACCACCTTGGGGCCGCCTCGGCGGGTCTTGGGGCCGCCTGGGCGGGTCTGCTTGTGGAGGTCTTGGCTGTCCACAGGGCTCCTCGGGCCGTCCAAGGCGGTCTTGGGCCCGTCTCGGGGCTCCCTGAAGAAAAACGATACTGTTTCTGCTGTTGCTCATGTTCGGGTGCCTCTGCGGGCCTCGCGGGAGGCCTCGTGGGGCCTCTTGCGCCATCTTGGGGCCATCTTGGAGCCGGTTTGGCGTCTTTGGGCATCTCTGCGCTGGTAAGGTGGCCGTCTGTCTAGGTCTTGAGGCCGCCAAGGGGCGCTCGCGGGGTGGCCTTAGCCTGCCTCGGCGACGGCGGTCCCTGGCGTTTGCTATCACCTGAGGGTGTCACAGAAACGCTACCAGAGATCGAACTCAAGCCCCTTAAGCCACTCCACTATCACTATCGCCCCCGCGACTCATGCCTGAACCCTTCACCCCCCCCCAGCCTGATTTCTTGTCTTACTTCCGCGGGGGGTCCACCTTCTCGGCGACCCGTTAGACCCGGGAACCCTGACGGTGCATAGAGTTGTTTCCTTCGCTTCCTTCTTCCATGCGCGCATTACCATTGGAACCCCTGAACTCGTCCGACTAAAGTGCACCTGGTACTTGAATACAAAAGGTACTATCATGTGCCAGCGCGCAGCGCAGCTGCTCCTAGAGTGCATCTGGTCCTGTTGTACAAGTAGTATTGGAGTGCAACGAATATCGTATCACAGTTCGTACCACTATTGGAATGCAACAGTAGGGTGCAAGTAGTACTCGTTCAATTCCACCGTACAGCTACTATAAGAGTGTTGTTGCACTTTTACGATATGGGCTCTCGCGCTTTTCCTCTTCTGGTTGCGCTATGGGGGTGGGGCCCCGCGCGCCAGTGCCCCCGCGGCTGAGAGTTCACTTCTTCCGTACTTTTGGGCAGCAGCAGCCCCCGTGCTCGAACCCCTCGCCAGGGATGTTTCTCTTCCTTCGCGGAAGCTGGTGCCCCTGGGATCCTCGGCGCGCCCCGTTGATTTTTTCCTTCCGAATGGCACCCCATGGGTACTACGTTGGAGTCGCCCAGGTGATCTATCACCATCGTGCAGGCGCAGTGATGGATCTGTCCCGAGTGTCCAGAAAATTTCCGGAGCCTCCAGAATGGATGTCCGATTTCCGCTCTGGAAAATGCTTCCCTCCATTCCAGAGGTCTTCCCATCCGCTTTGGAGGCTTCTGCAGGTCGGGGCTCCTCTGGTGAGGGAGAGGAGGATATTGCGATGTCCAGGATGAGCGAGGGCGGCTCCTCCTCTTCTGCCCCCGCAGCTGCCCAGGCCCGAGCTTCCCCGAGTCTCCGGGACTCCAAGCTTTCGAGCCTTTTCGA
Organism: Prorocentrum cordatum; assembly: GCA_963575745.1. Classification (NCBI taxonomy): domain Eukaryota; class Dinophyceae; order Prorocentrales; family Prorocentraceae; genus Prorocentrum; species Prorocentrum cordatum. The sequence continues at coordinate 93,844 of CAUYUJ010015468.1, forward strand.
GGCGCGGAGCTTCTTCGCCCCAGGGGCAGCGATAGGGCCCCCATACCGCTAGCCCCAACTCGATTCCCGTCGCGTACAGCCACAATCCAACGCATATGTGTTGTTTTCGCACGAGGCCCCCAGAGGTCCCGACCCGTTCTCCAGGGTTGGCTTCTCATCCCGAGCCGTCTTCTGACGGCCCCAGGGTGCCCGTCAGGGGCCCCTCCAAAGGCCGAAAGCCGCGAGAGACTTCGGGTTGTTCTGAGGTTTCTCTTTATGGGCTCCAGCAAATTTGTTTGCACGGGGGGGGGGGGGGGGGCGTGGCGAGCGCCGAGGGGGAGCCTGGACTTCGGGCAGATCGGGACTCGCGCACGCGCCTTGTGGTCCCAGTGCCGCTTGAAAAGGCGGTGGGGGGCGGGAGGAATGCCGTGCAAATAGACTCGCCTGAGCTTGTAAGTTAATCAGGACGCAACTCCTGTGAAATCGAGTTCAGCATCGGCGCTGGTGCACCTGCTTGGCATGTGGACGGAAAGCGCGTTTACTTTGTAAGGGCGCGAAGTCGCTGGCTTAGTGTCTTGGAGCTGGCGTTAAGGCTTTGGTACGACATACAGCAATCTAGCAACCTGCCTTGCGAAAATCAATGAATATTGCATTGCAGGGCTTTCCTGGGGGTCCTTTTGGGTCTCGTTTGGGCCTTCTTGGCTCCCATGTTGGCCGTCCCGGGACCTTCTTGGGCCATTTTGGCGGGCTTGGGCTGTGTTGGAGCCCTCTGGGGGCCCTCCTGGGTCCGACTGGGTCCCCTTGGGGACCTCCTGTGGCCCTCTAAGGGCTCTCTTGGGAACCTCTTGGGGCCCTCAGGGGCCTCTCTGGGGCCGTCTTCGGGCCCTCCTGGGTCGTCTTGACGCCCACTTCGGCCGCATGAAAACGCCTTCTTTGCGCCACGCGCTGGAAAGGCCAGAGGGCGGAGGGTGCAGCGGGAAGGGCGTCTTCGGGCCTCGCGGGAGGCCTATTTGAGCGTCCTTCGGGGCGTCTTGCGACCTCTTGAGCCATCTTGGGGGTATCCTGGAGCCTGTTTCGCGTCTTTGGGCGTTTGTTGCGTTCGCAGGGGAGGCGGGTTACACGGAATAGCCCTTGTTGCCCCATTTTTGCGGCTTCTGGGCGCATTGCAAACATCATTTTGAGTGCGGATCTATTGGGGCGCGGAGACAGAAGAGGCAGGCTCTTTTTTTGTTTCTCTCTCTCTCTCTCGCTCGACGACGGCTTGGCGCATGGCGTGTTCGGTGCCGCTCTGTCTGTCAGGGACTGTGGCCACCGCGGCCTGAGACCAGGCCTGTGCAACAACCTCACAAGACAGGGGAACGATCAAAAAGGAAGATCGGCCCCCCCGCCCCAGATCCCCAAAGGGCGGGTGGCAGCAGAAAAGGTATATTGGTGTGAAGCTCGCCTCCTGGTGCGTTCCAGGGCGCACGTTGCGCCAACAAGCGGGCCGCCTTTCTGGCCCGAGCCGCCTCCCTCCGAAGTCTGATGGGGTTGAGCTGGGCCTCGGTCAGAACGGGAGGATGGGGGGGGGGGAGGCGAGGCGAACGAAGGGGACAAGCCGAGGGGGGGAGAGGAGAGGGGCAAGCGAGACAGGCGCCGCCTCCTGCTCCAGCAGGTCCAAGACAGCCTGCCCCTCCTCCGCGTCCACCTCCACGGGCCGGGTGGGAGCTGGCGGCTCCTGCCCCTGCGTCGGAGGGGAGGCTGGGCATGCTCGAGTCATGAATTCTGACATGGTCACGCGCTGGGTCGGCCGTGCGACCCTTGCGCCCTCGAGGCGCAAAGTCGGGAGCTTCCGAGAAATTTCGGCCCCCGAGGTAAGGTCAGAAACATAAAACATCGAGCAAACCACGGCGGAGATCCTCAGGACCCGTGCCCAAAACAAACTCCGCGTCTTCATCGTTCACATAGATCATATCTCTGAGAGAAGCGACGATGCTGGAAGCGATGGCCGTGGACGAACCCGTAGAGTACGTCTTCTCGGCGGTTGTCTTCAGAGAGCCCCCCGAGGCTTTGCCGAGAAGGGTCCTGCGAGCACCAGGACCGTGTGAGCATCTACCCCAGATTTCGTAATAAAGGGAGGGGGGTCTCAATTCGGGGGGGGTCTCTTCCAGGCTATCTTGGAGGGCCTGGGGGGTCTGGGGACGATGTTTGGGAGGGTTCTCCCACAGGGGAGGTCTGAAATGGCCTTATCAGAGAAACTATGGATTCAGTTTGTGTCGGGGTTTCGGTTTTCTGCTATGCCTGGCGGCCCATAGGGGCCAGACGGATCGCGAGGAGGCGGAGGAGGAGGAGGAGGAGGAGGAGGAGGAGGAGGAGGAGGAGGAGGGAGACGAGGAGGAGGAGGAGGAGGAGAAGGAGGAAGACGAGGAGGAGGAGGAGGAGGAGGAGGAGGAGGAGGGGCACTTCTAGCGACATCCGACTTGTTCGGGGGCGGAAAAAAGGGGGGTGATGACTAGGGGTGGGTGGATATCATGGCGTGGGCCATGATATTTCCCCAGATCTCGTGGCGCCTCTTCTTGTTTCATTACGTCCCTGGCCCCCCCGCTTGGCCGCGCACGTGCCGCCGGTCATGATTTGCACCCCCCCCCTCTTGGACACCCCCCTCTTGGCCGCTCCCGACCTGTGGCGGCGCGCACAATTGGGTAGGGGGAGGGGGGAGAGAGCCTTCTGAGAAGGAGGCTGCTTCGTAGAAAGCGCCAGCCCTGCATCTACGGACAATAGGGGGACAAAAAGTGGCACAAGCATAAAAACTCGGAGGTCCGCGCGGATTTCTCGGATCGGCGCTGGGGCCCCCCTCCCTGGCGCGCGGAGCGCGCCAGGGGCGGCGCCGGAGGCGCCGCCAGGGGGGCCCCAGCGCCGATCCGAGAAATCCGCGCGGACCTCCGAGTTTTTATGTTTGTGCCACTTTTTGTTCCCCTAATGAGTCAGGAGCAGACACGAGGGCGACGAGCGGGGGCCATCGGACAGAGGTGGGAGCGCCAGCGATCCACGTGGGGGGGAGGGGGTGCTCCATGTGAGATACCGCTGAGGACCCACGATTTTTTCACACGTCAATGTCAGCCAATGTCATGAGGAACCCAAATTCGAAATCCGAACGGGGCCCAGCATCGCGTCGCAGACCGTGGCAGGCAACGTTGCCAAGGGTCTGCGGGGCACTGCATCCACTGGTGCCTGCCGCCATGTGCGCGGCTAGGAGGCGAGCGAGAGCGTGCAGAAGCTGGGAGCCCACGGAGACTTGGAGGCCTTGGCGGGCCGTGCGCCAAGGGACTCCTCCTCCTCCTCCTCCTCCTCCTCCTCCTCCTCCTCCTCCTCCTCCTCGTCCTCCTCGTCCTCCTCGTCCTCCTCGTCCTCCTCCTCTCCTCCTCCCTCCTCTCCTCCTCCTCCTCCTCGTCCTCCTCCTCCTCCTCCTCCTCCTCCAAGCATATTCCTGGTTCCGCAGGGGGGGGGGCCCCTTCGTACCACCGAGCAGCACTCCACGTCTCGCAGGGAGGTCCCCCCTCCCTGAATTGAGAACCCTCCTAGCACGCAAGTGTCCTAGCCATCCGCTGATAACCGAAACCTGCGTTTGGTCCCCTGTCTGAGGATCTATGGCGACGTCCACTGACAGACAGTACATGACACAAGCAGTGGACGGCCAGGCGTATTCTGGATGATGCTGTAAATCGCCCGACTCTCTCATGCCAGAAAACAAGTGGAGCACAAAAAGCTCGGGCCTCTTAATTTGGAAAGGAAGAGCAGAGGCAGCAACACCAGAGAAATCTTGGGGCCGAAAGGGCCAGAACCGGTCATCAGGAGGAGGAGGTTGCAGGAGGGGGAGCGAGCTAGATAGTTCCAAAAACCTTAGGGCCGCCTCAGAAGCGAACGCGTAATCCTCCAAGACAAGAATGTCCCTGGCTTCTTCTTCCACCGAGAGCTGAGATACGACCTCCTTCTTCAACGGGAAACAAGCACGGCCTAGCTGACGCACTGCTGGAAATTCTGGACGCCAGCGGCCACGGTCCGCGGCTCGTTGCTGTCGAGCCGCCTCCTGGTCAGCGTTGTTGAGAGACTGGCATGTCTCCGCAGAGCACGCTCTTGGCTTTCCTAGAAAAGACACTGCGCACTTGGGCGAGTCGAAGGCGATGTGTTCAGCCAAGGCCCTTCTGGAAGCAGATCTCGTATGGCACATGCTGCAAGTAGAGGTGTCTCCCAATATCCCTCGGACCTGTTGGATGAAGGAGCGGTGGTGCTAACCGATGCAGAAGAGGGAAGCGGGAGGAAGGAGGAGCGAGGAGGAGGAGGAGGAGGAGGAGGAGGAGGGGGAGGGGGACAAGGAGGAGGAAGAGGAGGAGGAGGAGGAGGAGCGAGTAGGATGAGGGGCAGGCTTGGAGGGAGGAAAGGAAGAGGAGAAGTTGTGTGGAAGGGGAGATGATGAAGAGGAGGAGGAGGAGGAGGAGGAGGAGGCCAGCTGTAATTCTCACTGTGGTCAAGGTCTGGAAGAAGGGCCGCTTTGGTTTCGCAAGGGGCTCGGGGGTCCTCGGGTCCGTCGTCTGGTGGATTGTTTCGTCGGGCGCTCCTCGCGGGGCGCAGCTGGGGCTAGAAAGGGACTTCGCTTGTATGTGCGCGTTCGAAAAAGCTTTGCATCGCTCGGACGTGTGCATTTTTCCTTCGGCGAGGACCATCGAGGAGCACCCTTGATTATTTCGCGAAAAAACCACGCACGAAACCGAACAAAACACAGGGAATGGACGTCCGAGCGACGGCGAGAAAGGGTTTCGCCTTCCAGGGATCGAGGCGTTGACCTCTCTTCCTCGGCGGAAGGCTGCGGAGGAGGGCTGGCGGAAGGCGTCGGGGGTAAAACGAGGGCGCTTCCGCCGCCGGAAGGCCAGCGGATGCCGGCGGAGGTGACAGATGCGCCCTCCAAGAAATGGACATGTTCGTGGATTCAGGGCTTCTGGGACCTGCCACTTAGCAGCTCTGTATGGCAAGACTTCGGCTGTGAGATGCCGTTGCCGACAATATGCGCTCGGCTGCCCAGGATGGGCAAGTTGGAGCGGCTGGACGTGTCCGCGACGCCCGCGAGCGAGGAGCTAGCGGCCCTGATCGAGCGCGCCACGTTGCCTCAGTTCGCCATCGTTGTAGGCCCAGGGCCACGACACCTGCTTCAAACCAACCCAGACCTTCCAGCGTCGCGACACATTGAAGGTTGGCGAGGTCATATACAGGTGCAGATACGCCTGATTACATCACACATGTCTGTAAACGTACATGTATATACAGACACCCGCGTGCGTGTATGGTAACAGACCCTCTTGAATATCCAGATTAGGAAATTGTATCCTCTAGAGACATTCTAGGCTCACGCCTCTAGAGGTAAGCGTTCTCCCTCTCTAGAATCGCGTGCGCCCCCCTCTAGAGGCCCTTCTTCTAGCCCCTCTTGACGCACCTTTAGAAACGCCCCTAGAGCCCCTTAAAGCCTCCAAGGAAGACGCTCCCATACACACGGGGCCTCTGGGGGCTTCCTCGGGACACCCTGCCTCCAACCGCGGTATCCTTGAACGTCCGGGTCACGATTTGGAATGCTTCGGAGGGTGTTTGGGGGCCATCTTGGGCCGCCATGGGGCTCTCTTAGGGCCATCTTGGACCCCTGCTGTGCCGTTGTGGGGCTCCCTTGGACTGACTGGAAGCCGTTTCTGATGGTGGGGGGGCGATTTTGGAGCCTCCCAGGCGGCTTCGGACGCCCAGAAGACCGCTGTCTTGGAGCGTCGGGAAGCCGAAACGCGAGACCCCAACATTCACCAAAAACCTAAATGAAATTCATGATTTTTGCCTCTTGGGGCCTTCTTGGGAGTGCTCTTGGACGCCTCTTGGGACGTTTTGGAGCGATCTTTGGGGGTATGACGGCTTCTTGGGGGTCGTCGTGGACTGTATTGGAGTTCTCTGGGCCGTTTCGGGAGCGCGCCGGAACGCCTAGAACCCGTCTGGGGCCGTCGTCGGGCTCTCGTGAGGTTCTCCCGAGTCGTCTGAAGGGTTGCCCGGAGGCCCGGGGAGGGCCAAATTCGTTAGGGGAGGGGGGGGGGTCCAGCGTCCCCAGCCCTATAACAATATATGAATCGGAATATGAGTATGAATATATATATATATATATATATATATATATATATATATACATATATATATATATATACACACTCACTGTCCCTGTGCGCGTGGCTGAAGTGGAGTTCCGTGGTGCGGATTGCTCTTGCGTTGTTATTATCGTCCTCGCACGCGACCCCCCCGCAACCCACCCGCGACCCGCCCCGCGACCCGCTCGCGACCCACCTGCGATCCACCCCGCGACCCACCCGCGACCCACCCCGCGCCCGCCCTCTCACTCTTTTCCACAGCTGCGGGGCGCTTCGTGCAATGTATATGTTGTGCCTCTTTGGGCCGTTCACGGGCCCCAGGGCCATAAGTAATGACGCGCGGCCAAAAATAGCAAGCTTGTGGATGCAGTCGAGAGTTTAGGGGCCCACGTCGTTGAAAATTGTGCTGTTTCGAGCGATCCCCACCGAAACCTTAAGCGTTTGTTCCCGACGGCGCGCGGTCGCCGAATTGGTCGACAACTGCTGTTTCTGGATTCAAAAACGGATCAACGTGTTCCATGTAGTCACGCTCTTCCATGGTATACCTTATTACGTCTTGTTATGTTCTCGAGGGGCCAGCGTGACGTCGTGACGCTTGTGACGTTAGGTGCGCCGTCTGTTATGATGGTCCTCTTCACGTATCTGTTTCCCTTCTGGTTGAATGTGTCATGTTACGATCATATGTGTCACCATTGGTATTGACATGTTATGGTATGTTCTGCTTTGTGGCACCATGATATGGCATGATATGGTATGTCAGTTTATGGTATAGTATGATATGTTCCGTGATGTTGTTGACAGCTCGGCTCAGTATAGTATAGTATGATATGATATGTCAGTATGTGTCGCTATGCTTTGCTGTCGTGTTATGATACATCCTGTGATGCTGTCATGATATGGTATGATATGTTATGTAATGGTGTGTTATAGTTTGGTAAGTTGTGTTACGTGTTGTTGTGTTACGTCTGTTCATGGTATGTCATGTTCTGCTATGGTACGTTATGTGATCGTATGTTTGTTGACGGCTCGGATCTGTTCGGTATATTATGATATGGTGTGGTAGTACATGTTGCTATGCTCTGCTGTCGTGTTATGATATGTCCTGTGACATTGTGGCATGATATGGTATGTTCTGTCGAGGTGTGGTATGTCATGCTCGGCTATGTTATGTTATGTTGTGCTATGCCATCTTCTGCTCGGTCATGTTCTGCTCTGATATGTTCTGTGATTTCAATTATGCCCTAGTGTGTCCTCCCATTGCTATGTTCTATTATATCATGGTCTGTTATGCTCGCGTTATGGTATGTCATGTTATGTTGTATCATTTTGTGTTCTGTCGTGCTCGTCGTCGCTATGCTCCGTTGTCGTATTATGGTGTACTATGTGATGCTATGCCACGACATGAGATGTTATGTCAAGGTGTGTTATGTTATGCTCGACTCTGGTATGTTATGTTGTGTTCTGTCGTCTTCAATTATGTAATGTTCTTCTGCTCTGGCAGTATATGTGTTGTTATGTTATGCCTCATGTTGTCATGCCATTGCCAGGTTTTGATATGTAATATTATTTCATATTCGTGGTATATTATGTTATGCTATGTTGTGTCATGTTGTGTTCTGTCGTGTTCGTTGTCGCGATGCTCTGCTGTCGTGCTATGCTATGTTCGATGCTGCTGTGATGTGATATGATATGTCATGTCAAGGTGTGTTATGTTATGCTCGGTTATGTTATGTTACGTTGCGTTCTGAAGTTTTCTGCTCTGTCATGTTCTGTTCTGGTAGGTTATGTGATGTTATGTTATGCTCTACTTTGTCATGATATTGATATGTTATGTTCTGTCATGTTCTGTCATGCTCTGTTCCGTTATGGCATGCTCTGTTCTGTCATGTTGTGTACCCGGGATTCTCGGGGATCATCGGGACATCTTCAGGTTTGGCGGCCGCGGCATGCAGGGTGGGGTTGGCCGGGCGCGAGGCGGGACACCCGGGATACTCGGGATACTCGGGACAACGTGGGGTTTCGCGTGGCGGCCGCGGTACGCAGGGTGGGGTTGCCCGGGGGGGCCTGTTCTTGAGATGTAACAGCCCCAGCCTGTCGGGTGGGGAAAAATCGGCCGAAATAATGGGTCTTCCTTCTCCTCCTCCTCCTCCTCCTCCTCCTCTTCTTCATCCTTCCTCATGCATCTTCCCATTTTCCCCACCTCATTTTCGTCTTCCTCCCCATCACCCGTGCACTCGAATTCAAAATTGCTCTCAGAGCGGGGTATTGTGAGGGCAGCAGTTGCATGGCCTTTCGGGATCGCCACAGGGTCATCCACTGTCATCACGCCGAAGCAGGCAGAGAAGCTGGCGACGGCTTACTCTGAACTACCAGTCACTGCCGAGAAAGTTGTGGCATGGGCCAAGGCGACGCTGTCCGAGACGATCGATCCCGCACAGCCCGACAGTTTCATTCCGGCCTTGCAGAAGTTCTGTGCTAGCGTCAATTCCCCATTCTTGGTGCTGGACAGATACCCAAAGACCGCCGACGACGCGGCAGCGTTTCTTGCCACGTTCGGGCCCCCTAAGTTGGTCGTCGAGATAGGCTGCGAAACCGAATTCCTGGTTGAGGAGTTCCAGGAGGCCAACGAAGACGCCGAGGTGGACCCCGAGGAGCTGCAAGCGAAGTTTGAGGAAGACAAGCAGGCCTGGGGGCCTCGAAATTCGAAAGCACAACCGAGGCGTTCAAAGCCACTCTAGACAGCCTTGCCTCCCTCTTCAAACATCCTCGCATCCCCCCCTGCGGTGTTCGGGCTACTTTCCCACATACATCCCCCTGAGGCCGGCGTTGGCATTCATGTTTCGAGGAGTGTTTCCGTGAATCGTCTCCCATGTTCATTCGTGGGGGAGGCAGCTGTCCGACTATTTCTTTCTTGGTGGGGCCAGTGCAGGTGCGGGCTACGATGCTGAAGAGCATCGACGAGGCATGTCCAGGGTGCGTGCTGTCTCTCAGCCAGGCGACGGTGAAGCCAGAAGAGATGGCGGAGCAGATCAGAAAGCGCTTGCTGCCCAAGGTCTACGTGCTCGCCAGCGCCGGACCCTTCGCAGAGCTCGTGGCGGACGCAATATGCACAAAGGGAAAGTACACCATACTTGACAGCGCCAAGCTCTTGAGCAGTGGCGAGCACACCCCCGAGCTCGAGGCACAGCTGACCAAGGCGCTGAAGACCGCAGAGCTGCCAGACGCGCTTCCGCCGCAGCTCTGGAAGGCGCTCTTCCAGGAGGCGCTCGCCCAATCGGCCAACCCGATGGGCACGTTCCTCGTCACGAACTTCCCCACACCCTGCTCGGTAAGGTCGAGCCCAACTATACGGGATCAGTTCTGCATGCTCGAGTCCATCTCTGTGCTCCGCGGCATCATGCAGGTGACGCTGTCCCAGGCGGCCTTCTCCCAGTGCTGCTCCGAGAGCCAGGGCGCAATCGCCGAGTACCTGGCCTACGACCAGGCCGTGAAGGAACAGACTGTCGTCCAGTTCGCGGACGGCCAGATGTGCGAGGCCCGCGTCGAAGACGCGGCAGACGCTAAGGCTGCGGCCGGTAAGGTGGCCGTCAAGCTCCTGGCGTACCTGAAGGAGGCCTGACCTGATCCCGGTGCACGGCCTCCCCCGCTGCGCCTCTGAGGATCAGAAACCTCCATTCTGGAGGTCGGACCTCCATTCTGGAGGCGAAGAGCTTTCAGAATTAGGGGAAACAGGGCTGACGACCGGAGGCCGGACCTCCATTTCAGGTTCTTGATCCTTTGGGTCTCTTCGGCGGTCCGTGCTCCGCAGCGTGCGCGCCGGCCACCAGCACGCACGCTGTGGCCACCCCAGAATTCGCACGTGCAGGCCCTTCATCAGCGCCGTTTCCGCTTCTGCTCCCCCGTCGGAGGGCACCAGCTATACACACACACACACACACACACACACGCACACACACACACACACACACACACACACCGATCCTGGGCCCAGGATCACCCTGGGCCCAGGATCGGTGCATATATGCCTTCCTGCGCGAGGCAGGAGGGCGTCTATACACCGATCCTGGGCCCAGGGTGATCCTGGGCCAGGATCACCCTGGGCCCAGGATCGGTGTACATGCCTTCTTGCGCAGGGCAGGAGGGCGTAGACACCGATCCTGGGCCCAGGGTGATCCTGGGCCAGGATCACCCTGGGCCCAGGATCGGTGTATATATGCCTTCTTGCGTAGGGCAGGAGGGCGTACACACCGATCCTGGGCCCAGGGCGATCCTGGGCCAGGATCGGTGCTGGTGCATAGCTGGTGCCTTCCTGCCCCGTGCGCTCCTCGCGGCAGGCGGGGGCCCGGGGCGCCGCGCCCGTCGGCGGAGGGCGAGACCCCGAGGGCGGCGGCTGGCCTCCCGGGAGGGCCCCTTTCGCCTCGGCGAGGCGCAGCTCGCACCATTTCTGGCGTCTGGACCGTGGGTCCTCCTCCTCCTCCTCCTCCTCCTCCTCCTCCTCCTCCTCCTCCTCCGCCTCCGCCTCCTCCTCCTCCTCCTCCTCCTCCTGCCTCCCAGGAGGGGCTCGGAGGGTCGCTGTGAGCTGCCGCTGCCTCGGCTCGCCCTGCTCCGAGCAGGACTCCAGGCTGCCCGCCGGCGCCCGCTGCTCGCGCCGACGCCTCCGGGGCCGCGGCGGGTTGGCACGAGCCGCGGCCAGCCGGCGTCGCGGCGGCAGCGGGCAAAAGCGCGACGGGTAGCCTCTGGCTGCTGCGGCGGGCCTCCCGACGCCCTCACGGGCCGGCCTGGCGCGGGGAGAGGTGTGAGGTCCGAGGCGGTTTTGCACGTGCTCTTCGGTTTTCCCGGCGGTCCTCCAGCCCTGGGCTGCGTTCCACGAGCCGCGCCTCGCCGCGGGCGGCCCAGGGATGCCTGCATCGTTCCGTACATCGGCCGCCGGAGAGCCGAGCTATGACCCGAACATTGAAAGCCCAAGGGGGAACGTCAGGGGCGATAGGCTCAGGGGGGGATGTGGATGCATCGACCTCCACTCGCCCATTGATCGCCGATAGGTGCCTGATACCCCTGCACCACCCAGGGACGTACAGTGTCGCTGTCGGGGGCCTGTCGCCGATCTATCGGCGATGTATCGCCGATTCCAGCTCGATGTCCCCCCCCCCTCCTGAGCAGGTCCCCAGATGATGAGGAGCACATGGGATAAGGAGCGAGCCCAAGATGGTGCGGGTCTGGGAACGGATTGCAGCAACCGCAACAGCCACGGGGGATTGTCTCTTCGCTATTGTCATGGTGAGTGGGGCACCGTCCCTGGGTGCGTGGCTGAAGTGAGGTTCGGCGGTGCCGGTTATTGTAGTGCTTTGTCGTTGCTGTTGCTGTTGCCTTGTTGTTGTTGTTGTTGCTGTTGAATTCTCATTTCTGAAGAATAATTATTGTTGATCCCCCCTCACCGGTGCATGCTGCTGTTTCTCAATCAAAGTGTGCCCCTCGACGCTCGCACCCGGTTTTTTGACAGGGAAAGTCTTCCTGCTTAAACTGGCCCCCTGGCCCCCGGGTTACAACAACAACGGCTCCCGCCTGAGACTTCCTTACAATTTAAGCAGGACCCCCGCTCCCGCCCGAGACTTCCTCGCATTTTATTCAGGAATCGCCCTCTCGCTTGGGACTTCCTTACAACATTTTTTTCGGAGCTCTGGAGTCGCGCTCTCGCTGGAGATTTGCTTTCGACTTACTGAAGAATAGCCTTGCGTTGGAATTTCCTGCAATTTGCCCAAGCGCCGCGCTCCCGACACCCAGGCACCCAGGAGTCGCGCCCGTTGTGGCCCCATGTGCATGCCCTTTGTGGCCCCGCTGTCGCCATTTGTGTCCCCCTTATTGTCCTACGTGGCCCAGTTGCTACCCTCAGTGGCCCCATAGTTGCCTTCTGTGGCCCCGCATTATCTGCACTTCGTGGCCCCCGCTCGTTCGCACTCTTCGTGGTCCCATACGCATTCCCTTCGTGTCCCCGCTGTCGCCCTTCGTGGCCTACTTCGTACCCTTCGTGGCCCTACTGTCGTTCTCTCTCGCTCTCGCTTTCGCTCGTCGTCGCCGTCGTCGCCGTCGTCTTCGACGTCGTCGTCGTCGTCGTCGTCGTCGTCGTCGTCGTCGGTCGGTCCCCTGTCCGTCCCTCTTGGGGTCGGGTCGACGGTCCGCGGCCGCCCCGCCGATCAGCGCTGCCGCTGGCCAGGCCGACGGTCCGCGGCCGCCCCGCCGCTTGCCGGGGCCCGGCCTGCAGGGAAGAATTGGGCGCCGCGTAATGGGGGGGTCATAAATGGGGGGGTGGCGAGCGTGGTCCGAAAAGGTACCCAAACGGTACCTAAACGAGCCCCCCTGGGGCTCTGGAGGGGCCCGAAAGGGGCACGAAAGGGGACCTTTTCTGACCCCCCCATTTGTGACCCCCCCATTAATCCACGCCGAAAAGAAAGGTATACCCCCCATAAGGGGTTCGATCGAAGACGACGAGGGCGGGTATCGAGGGTTTGGGAAATACGCGTTATTGGACATTCGAGCAGATAAGGGCGAACAGTCTTGAAATGATTGTTGTTGTTATTGTTGTTGGTGGTGGTGTTGTTGTTGGTGGTGTTGTTGTTGTCGTCGCTATTGTGACCCGCCCCGCGACTCACCCGCTACCTTCCCGCGATCCTCCTGCGACCCACCCGCGATCCACTCGAGACCAACCCAGGACCTACGCCCGCGACCCGCGCTCGCAACCCATCCATATTGGGTCGAAACAAATCGCTGCCTGCGTCGGGGCGTTTGTGCAGACACGAACAAGACAGCGCCTGCGGCGGGCTTCGTGACGTTCGAGCCTCGCGGCCCGCCGACGCCCCGTCCCGCGACCCACTCAGTGTGCTTTGAAGAGAAAGCGGCGCTTGCGGCGGACTGGCAGAATCGAAAAATAATGCCAGCGCGCCCCGTCTGAGGGAACGGTCACCAAGTGGCATTGCTTGGCACTATTTGGCATTGCTTAGCGTTGCTTGGCTTTGCGTAGCCTTCCCTGGCATCGCAGTACTTTGCATTGTTTGGCGTTGCTTGGCGTTGCTTAGCAGTGCTTGGCACTGCTTGGCATTGTTTGTATTGCTTGGTATTGAATGCAGTGATCGGCATTGCTTGGTATTGCTTTACGTTACTCGGCATTGCTTCCATTGTTTGCCATTGCTTGCGCTGCTTGGCATTATTTCGCATGGTTTAGCGTTGTTTGCAAGTTCTTGGTATTATTTCCATATCCTGAGATGGGGTTCTTGTCATTACTTACACGCCTCTGGACCTCCTCTCCTCCACCTCCTCTCCTCCTTCCTCCTCCCCCTCCATACTCATACACACTCGTACTCATATCCAGACTCGCTCACACTCAGACTCATCTACGCCCAGACTCACTCACCCTCAGACTCATTCTCATTTTGGTCCACGCATCACTCACACTCAGACTCACTCACGCTGAGACTCACTCAAACAGACGAACTCTCACTGAGACTCGCTCATGTTCAGATTTACTTACTTTCAGATTTATTCAAACTCGGACTAACGCACACGCAGACTCACTCACACTCAGGCTCACTCACACTCCGACTCACTCACACTCAGACTCACCCACACTCAGACTCACTCACACAATCTGACCCACTCGCACACAGACTCACTCAGTTCCATTCGCACTCAGTCTTGCGACGCAATCGCACTCAGACTCGCAGGTTGTGATGAGGTCTCCAGCGACGCGGTGGTTTCAGCACCCAAATGGGGGAGCCGCCAGAGGGTATGATTTTCCATTGTTCACGTCCAGGCTGGGGATCTCTCAGTCGGTGTCCTTGTTTCGGCCCCCCAGGTTCCTATCTTTCGGTGGTCCGACGCTAACCGCGATCTAGCAGGCGCGGCACTCGGGCACTCCAATTGGGAAGGCGCCAGGGGGTATGACACTCCATACTTCGCGTGCCGACTGTGGGGATGTGTCAGGCGGCCTGCTTGTTTCACCCCCCCAGCATCCTCTGCGTTGAGAGCAGATTGTGAGGAAGTCATGAGCGAGGCGCTGGCTTCAGCACCTCAAGTGGGAGCCGCCAGGGGTATGACATTCCATTCTTCGCGTCCAAATTATGGGGATGCCTCAGGTGGTTTGCTTGTTTCGGCCCACCAGACTTCTCTGTTTTCAGGGCAGACTGTGAAGATGTCCCGAGCGAGGCGCTGGCTTCAGCACCTCCAGGGAGAGCCGCCAGAGGGTATTCCATTCTTCGCGCCCAGATTGTGGAGATATCTCTGGCGGTTTGCTTGTTCCGGCCCCCCAGTCTCCTTTGGTTTCAGAGCAGATGTTGAGGATGTCTCGAGCGAGGCGCTGGTTTCAGCACCCCAAGGGGGAGCCGCGAGCCGCCATGGAGCAGATTGTGAGGATGTATCGTTCTATGCGCATGCTTCAGCACCCCAGAAGGGGAGCGCCAGGGTGTATCTCACGGGCTAGCTCGCGCACAGGCTGTGGAGATGCCCCTGGTTGGTATGATACTCCCTCCTTCGCGTCCAGATTCCTCTGCTTTCAAAGCAGAGTGGTTGGATGTCTCAGGCGAGGCGCTGGCTTCAGCACCCCAAGGGGGAGCCGCCGTGGGTGATCACACGGGCCCGTTCGCGCCCAGATCGCGGTGATGTTCTTAGGCGGTTTGCATTTTTCGGCCCCCCAGTCCCCTTCTGCTTTCAGAGCAGATTGTCTGGATATCCCGAGCAACGCGCTGGCTTCAGCACCCCAAGGGGGAGCCGCCAGAGATTGTGAGGGCGTATCGAGCGAGGCGCCTGTTTCAGCACCACGGGTCAGCCGCCAGGGGGTATCTCACGGGCCTGGTCGCGGACAGGTTCTGGGGATACCGCGAGCGAGGCGCTTGGTTTGCTCCTCCGACTCCTCTCCATTGAGGGCCCCATGGTCACAGAAATGTAGCAGGCTAAGATTCTCTCACAGTCAGTCTCTTACAATTGGAAGTGCCAGGAAATGCGATGCACATATGGGGATCATCGCATCGAGTAATTGATCATATGCCGCCACCTCCCTCACCTTCCTCCTTTTTCCTCCCTCCCCCTCGCACTCAGACGTGCTCATACTTAGACTCGCTCATACTCGGACTCGCTCACACTCAGATTCACTCGCGCCCAGACCTGCGACGCACTCGCACTCATATTCACAGGTTGTGAGGATGTCTCGGGCGAGGCGCTGGTTTCAGCAGCCCAAGGGGGAGCCGCCGGGGGGGGGACTGCACGGGCCCGTTCGCGGCCCCAGGCTGTGGGGATGTTTTTGGGCGGTGTGCTTGCTCTGCCCTCCTCCTCCTTCTCCTCCTCCTCCTCCTCTTCCTCTTCCTCCTCCTCTTCCTCTTCCTCCTTCTCCTCCTCCTCTCCCCCGAGCAGCCCCAGCGGGCCCCTCCCAGGCCCCTTTGCTTTCAGAGCAGATCGTGAGGATGTCTCAGACGAGGCGCTGGTCTCAGCACCCCCAGGGGGCCCAGATGATCAGGACGGCTCCAGCGGCTGTCTGTCCGGTTGTCCAGAGTCCCTCTGCTTTCAGAGCAGGCTGTGAGAGGGATGTCTCGGGCGAGGCGCTGGCCTCAGCACCCCAAGGAAAAGCAGCCAGCGGCCCGTTCGCGGCCGGATTGCGGGGCTGTCTCGAGCGAGGCGCTCGTTTTGCACCTCCGACCTCTGTCCATTCAGAGCCCCGTGAACACCTCGATGTACAGAGAAGGACGGGAAATCTCAAGCGAAACGCCCAACCCGCCCTTCCGAATGGCTTCGGGGTGTGCGACAGGGAGGAGTTATATTCATAAGGAAAAGGAATGGAGGAGGAGGAGGAAGTGGAGGAGGAGGAGGAGGAGGAGGAGGAGGAGGAGGATAAGAAGGAGCAGGAGAAGGAGGACGACGAGCAAGGAGGAGGAGGAGGTGGAGGAGGAGCACACCGCCGCCGCCGCGCTGGAAGGAGCCTCCGCGGCGGCCGCGGCCTCCAGCGGCCGCGGCCTCCGCAGCCGCTTCGGCACCAGGGCCGCGCTGGCACGCCGCGCCGCCCGCGGCCGGAGCGCGGCCCGCGCCCGCGCGCGCGCCCGGTGAGCTCCCGCGCGCCAGCCGGTGAGCTCCCGCGCGGCGGCGGCGGCGGCGGCGGCCGCGCTCCACGGGAAGCACGACGCGGCCGGGCCGCGGCGGCGAGCTGCGGTCAGCCCGACGAGGCCGGGGCCGCGGGCGGCCATGGCGCCCCGGACGCCAGGCCGCGCGGCGGCGGCGGCAGCGGGCGGCCTGGCGGCGGCGGCGGCGGCGGCGGCGGCGACCTGCGAGCGGCCGTGGCACGCGGCGCCCGGCTCGCCGTGCTGCGTCCCCGGCGCGGCGGAGGTCGGCAGCGCTGCAAGAGGGGCCCTCCGCGCGAGTGGCCTCTGGTGCGGGTCCGTCGTGTTGGACTGTAGATCGCGGAAGCTTTCGCTCGTCTTGGATTGAGTGTCTGTTGGCGAATGGCGCCCAACAGCGCCAAGAAGCGCCCGAATAGCGGTCAAATAGCGCCCAATGGCGGCCAATAACGCCCAATAGCGCAATGTGAGGGAGATGCGTGATGTCCGCTTTGCGCAGGATTGGGCGCGCTGTTGGGCGCCATGGAAACGACCAAAAGCTTCCGTGATTTGTTTTCTAATAATATCTAACGCCGCACTATGGCTCCGGATCCGCCGAGTTTGGATTGATTCTCCGTCTTTGAACAAATGTTTTTGGGCCGATTCTCCGACGTCAGACAAATGTCGGACATGCATCCCGTAGGATGCAAAACTATGGCGGAATTTCTTCACGCTTCGCGTATCCCCACCAGTACTCGCCGCCGCTGGCGCTTCCGCCCGCGGCTGTAAAAAAAAGTATCCCCACCAGTTTCTTGTTGTGCAGGTGCGAACCGGCTTGCCAACGTGGCGGCAGTGTGCGCAATTCGCATCGTGCCGCCTGCCCCGGACTTTGCCTCTCGCCGCCAGACCGTTGTCGCGCGGCCGCCACCGAAAAAGTATCCCCACCAGCCGCACGCGTGCAGCATGCAGCCCTGGCCGTTTGCAGCCAGCTCAGCCAGCTCAGCTTCAGCCAGCTGCCCCCCCAGCGGTAGGTTCTGATCCCGCGCCCGGTCGCTGTTTAATTAGGCTCGCGCGTAGCCCGCTCGACCTTTTCGGACGCCCCATGCGCTTTCGCTGGCGGCCGCGACAAAAAAGTATCCCCACCAGCCTTACCTTCTCGGCCTTTTGGCTATGATCAAGTGCATTAGGTGTTCTGATCCGTGATTGCCTCCCACTTCCCCTTTCCGGTTGCTCAATTTAGTTCGTAGCCCGCTTGCTACGACTCTTGGACGGCGTCCGGCTTTCCCGGTGTGCTTGCGATCAAACGCTGCCGATGAGAGCTGATCTTCTTGAGGCCCTCTTATAGGGTCCTCTTGGGGCTCTCTCGGGGCCCGTTTGGGGGGTACTGGGGTCGGGGCCTTCTTGGGCCTTTCTTAGGGGCCTCTTGGAAGCCCCGGAGGGCCTCTGGGGGCCAGAGCCTTCGAAACCGTCTTTTGAGGCCCACTTGGAGCGTTCTTGGGCCGATCTTGGGCGCTCTTGGGGCCGTCTGAGGAGCCTCTTGGGGCTATCTTGAGGCCTACTAAGGGCCCATCGTACGCGAAAGGGCGAGAAGGCAAAACTAATTGAGTTCCTGTTGGTTTTGAAAGATTTGGGATTCTTGGGGGATCCTTGGGTGGCTCCGAGGGCACTTGGAGCCATCTTGTGGCCGTCTTGGGACCTCTTGGAGGTATGTTGGAAGCTATCTTGAAACATTCTCGGATAGCTTGAGCCATCATGGAGTCCATCTTAGAACATCGGAGGCCCTCTTGGAGCCACCTTGGGCGACAAACAAAAAAACCTGGCACATCCGTTCCCATTCCATCCAGACCCCTGGGAGGCGCCAGGGGGAGGGGTGACCCCCTCCCCGAAGAGGACGAAGGAGGTTGTGGAAGAGGAAAGAAAGAACTCGGTTAGATCCGTTAGACCTCCTACGCAAAGAGGGGTAGTGGTACTTCCGACTCAGAAGTGTGAGGCGGACATGTCCGCCATACTTCCTGTCCGCCTGTCCACGGGACTGTCCACAAAGTGGGGCTGACATCGACAGACACAGGGTGGGAGCAGAGACGGAAAAGTATGGCGGAACTCTACAGCAGAGGAGCTTGAGAAGCAGGGCGGACATTTTCCGCCCTGCTTACGAAATCGCCCAAAGTTCGGGGGATCCGGAGCTAGGGCACTGTGGCCCCGATGGCTGGACGCGATGCGACAGCAGCGGCTTGCGCGCCTGAGCTTGGCCCCCGCTCAGCGGGTCGCGCCGCCGGTTCTGGCCCACCACGCTTCGGCGCGACACGCCAAGGCACGTCCAGGTCCCCAGGCATGAACGCTCCTAGATTTTGTCCAGCCTCCCATCCCGCGAGGCAGCGCGGCACGATGTGTGCGTAAGCTTGCAGGGCATGGCGTGTCCCAGGGGCTGCCGCCGCGACACGCCATTCAAAAGTTTCTCCCCCTCAAGCCGCACACCCTCACCACCCACCAAACCACCCCAACCCAACCCGAAGGCTCAGATTTACCCTCGATTTCCAGTGGGGGGGGGGGGTCGGGAAACATAGAAAAAACACGCGTGGAACCCTTACCCCCCCTCCAACCCGAAACTCGGGTCTTCGGGTTGGGTTGAGATTTACCCTCGATTTCCAGTGGGGGGGGGGTCGGGAAACGTCGAAAAAACACGTGTGGAACCCTTACCCCCCCCCCAACCCGAAATTCGGGCCTTCGGGTTGGGTGGGGGTGGTCTGGTAGGTAGTCACACCCGAGGCCACTCTTTCGCTGAGGGTGTCATCTTGCGTGTGGCCCGCGGAGGGGGCGGCCGGCCAGGGCCCGTGGCCCGGCCCGGACGCTGCGCTGCCCGACTTCGACTGCCGGGCGAACCCGCTGTGGGATGACGTCCCGGCAGGCGCGCAGGGGTGGGGGGCCCAGGCCAGAGGGGAGGCTGCGGCGCAAGAGCGGCCCCTCGCCAGAGCTGGCGCGAGCCCACTGGGGGGGTCCGCCGCGGCCAGCCCGCCCAGCGCTGGCTGGTGGGTTTGGATGTGCCCCCTTCCCCCCAGACCCCCTCGAGGTATGAAAAAATCACGACGGGAGGTTTTTCCTAATTTTTGGGCTTTGGGGGCCCTCACCGGCCCTCGGGACCGTCAAAAAACGACTCAGGACGAAAAACCGGTCCCAGGGAAGGGTCGAGACCTCGGGGGGTCGACGTGATGAAAAATTCATGACGTCGGGGGTCTGGGCCCGCGGCCCCCCTGCTGCCGCGCACCAAGAGGCCACTCTCGCCCAGGGTTGCTCCTGCGTGCAGCCAGCAGGGGAGGTTGCGGCTCTGTTTTCGCTTGTTCCCCAAGCAGCGTGTTGCTCTGAGGGGGTCTTAGTTAGTTAGCTTTCTCTACTGATTGGTTGATGTGGAGAGCCTTTCGCCACGTTGCCGCCCGCACCGCCTCGTGGCGCCTCGTGGGCGCTTCCCGCGCTTGGGGGGTATGTTGGGCTTGCGCCACGTTGCCGCCCCCGTGCTCTGAACTTGCACGACAGCTTTCGCCACATGGCTTACACAGAATATGTTACACGGCATGGCTTACATCACTTAGCTTACCTTACATAGCTTTCACCTCCAGTTCACACCACCTCGCTTACACGATGTAGCTTACATCGCGTAGTTTTTACCTTCATAGTCTACACCACATCGCATACACGACTGATGTCACCACATAGCTTACACCGCGCAGTTTTCACCTCCACAGTGCAATCTCGCACTCTTTGGGGTCCGCGCTGGCTAACATTCTTGGTGTCTTCCCCCTAAGCTGCGCTTGCGCTGGCAAGTTCTTGCTTTGCTTTTTCCGGAACTGGACTTGTGGGTGTGGGTGTGCTGGATTTTCGCAACGTTGTGGGCCCGTGCTGTCTAGTGGGCGCCCCGCCCGCGCTTTGAGGGTATCGAGGTTCTGACGCCTCGTAGGCGCCTCGTGAGCTTACACGACGTAGCTTACACCACACTTCACCACATAGGCCAAACCACATATCTTGCACCACACAGCTTGCACTGCATCGTGTTCACCTCCATGACTCGTTTACCCAGAAGTGCTTGCACCAAACAGTTTCCACCGCACGGCTCTGACCTCCACGGCGCAATCACGCACCGGTTGGGGTCCACGCTGGCTGACATGTTTGTGTTCGTGGTCGCTCTTGTGCCGTGCTTCTTCTTTTCGGGGGGGAGGGCCTCGCGGCCAGGGTCGTGCGCAGCCCGAGGGACCGGCCGCGGAGGGGCCCCCCCGAGGTTGGGGGGGGTGGGGCGGTCCGCGGGGCGAGAGGCGGAGGAGCGGGGCGCGCGGCACGCCTCGCCCAGACGCCCTCGCGGAGGCCTCGGGCCATCTCCCTCTTCTCGGGCGAAGAGAACTACGGTAGAGGGAAACAATTAGTGAACACCCCCCTCTGCCCCCCAAACTCAAAGCTGGCACGCGGGGGGGGAGACTGCGGTCGAGGTGCAACTCATCAGACCCACCGCCAACTTTGAACATGCGGGGGAGGGGGAGACGTTCACAGATGAATGTGGCATGAGTGTTCACTATTTTTTTCCGAGGCCTGTATGCACATGCACCGATCCTGGCAGGGCCCATCCTTGACCCAGGATCGGTGCACATGCCTTCCCGGCCAAGGCAAATAGGAGGGCGTGTGCACCAGTCCTGGGCTCGGGATGGGCCTGGCCAGAAGCGGTGTATGTGCATGGTTCTTTTTCCTCTACCTTCGCCCCTTCGCCGACTCCCGGATCCGCCCCGCTCTGGGCGGCTTCGTGCGCACAGTCGGGGCGCTGAAGAAGGAACCCTTTTCGTTGGGGAGGGGCTCGATGTTCCTTCATTGTTCCACGCCTTGCCCACGGTTTCCCTTCTCTTGTCGATGGGACGTCAAAGTTTCACTTACGGAAAAAGGGGGCCTCGTTCCTTGTTTAGGGTTCCTTAGGTCAACGCCTCGACTGGAGAGGCGCAGGGCGGAGAGCTCCTCCCTGCTCTTGAAGCCCCTCTGCTGCGGAGCTCCGCCCCCCACGTTTCTCCGTCGCTGCGCCCGCCCTGCTCGTGCGGATGTCCGCCCTGCTCTGTGGACAGCTCTGGGTCGATGGGTTTCGATGGGGGGTCGAAGTTCAACTTTGGGAAAAAAGGGGCCTCGCTCCTTATTTAAGGTTCATTAGGTCAACGCCCCGACTGTAGGAGTGGAATGTGGCCGCCTTCATAATTTTTGCACCTCCTGGGGGCTTCTCGTCGCCACGGTCGGACGCGGCTCGAAGAGCTGGTGCGCGGATTCGGCGTGTCTTCGACGCGGACTCAAACAAGTCAGGAGGGGAAAAAACACACAGACACAATGAATCGTCGATCCCCAAGAAAATATAGGGAAATATGGGAATTGGGGGGGACGACAAAAGCCCAGAAAATATGGTGGGAAACTATGGGGAATCTCTTTATTTGTGTAGTTATTTGTGTGTCCCAGGGCCCCTTCGTTTGTGGAAGCCTTCCACACAGTGGAGGAACTGGCCGCAGAAGGATGGCGGACGTGCTCTTCCGGGGCGGACGTGCCCGCCCTATCTATTATTTTTGTTCTGCATCCGGCGGGGTGCACTTCCGACACCAGCGCGAGTCGGAGGATCATCGCAAAGGGCGGCGTACCTGGAGCCAGGGGCCCTCGGAGAAGGCCATGTGCCCCCCTCGCCCCGCGCCCCCCTCCGTGCGCGCCGCCGCGCGTCTGGGACGACCTGGAGGCCTTCCAGCAGTCGGCCTCGGTGCTGGACTTCACCGGGAGCGCCCGCGCGACGGGCTACCGGGGCGAGGACTCGGGGGCGGAAAAGAGGGGGGTGATGACTAGGGGGGGGGGATTTCATGGCGCGGGCCACGATATTTCCCCAGATTTCATGGCGCCGCTTCTTGTTTCATTGCGTGCCAGGCCCCCCCGCTGGGCCGCGCACATGCCGCCGGTCATGATTTGCACCCCCCCCCCTCTTGGACACCCCCCTCTTGGCCGCTCCCGAGAGGACGCGGAGCGGGAGATCTGGGCCAACTACGTCGGCCTGCTCTTCCGCCTGCGCGCCGCGGGGCCCGCGCTCTCGGACCTCGGGGGGCCACGTTCCGGTGGGGGGATAGGCTTAAGTCGGGCGCGTCCCCCTACAGGGGGGGTTTTGACGAAACATATAGAAATACCCCCCAAAATAGTCCAACACTAGTCCAAAAATAGTCTGGGGATTTATCATTATTGTTATTAGTATTATTATTATTATGATTATGATTATGATTATGATTATTATCATTATTATTATGATTATGATTGTGATTATTATTATTATCATTATTATTATGATTATGATTATGCTTATTATTATTATTATCATTATTATTATTACGATTATGATTCTTATTACTATTATTATGATTATGATTATGATTATGATTATGATTATGATTATTATTATCATTATTATTAACTATGTTTGACCTTTTTGGTGCATTTTTGGGGTATTTTTTATTTATCGTCGACATTCCTCCTGTAGGGGGACGGGCCCGACTTCAGGATAGGGGGGGGGGGGGGCGAGGCGTCGACCTCCGAGCGCCCGTCGATCGCCGTTATTAAGGGGGCCCGATGGCCCCCGCCCCCGCCCCGGGGCCGTGCGGTTCTGCTGCTGGGGGGCCCGTGTCTCGAGGGCATTTAAAAAACGCCCCTGCCCAGACCCCCTCGAGTTATGAAAAAATCACGACGGGAGGTTTTTCACTATTTTTCGCCTTTGGGGGCCCTTACCGGCCCTCGGGACCGTCAAAAAACGACTCAGGACGAAAAACTAGTCCCGGGGAATGGGTCGAGATCTCGGGGGGTCGACGTCATGAAAAAATGATGACGTCGGGGGTCTGGGTACCCTGGTTTACGAGGCGCCCTACCCTGGTTTGCGAGGCTCGGGGGTGGACAGAACCCCCAACAGTGACACGTCGACTAGTGAACTGTCCGTGCTCGGTTCTCGATGGGGCGCCGTGGCCGTTATTTTCCAGGCTTGCGCCCGCCAGGTTTGGGCCTCAGGTCGTTTTCACGAAACCACGTTTTACTAAAGGGGGGTCTGTCCATCCCCGAGAGGCGCTGTGCGCTGAAACTCCTGTGGGTTGACAGGGCCATCCCTGCGTGATGTGCCGCGTCCTGGCGGCTCTAGGCTTTGGGGGTTCCCAGGAGGTTTACAGACCGCGCGCTGGTAACCCAGGGTAGGGTCGTTTTTTGATCCTTCCAGCATCGCCGATCCATCGGCGAAGTGTCGCCGCTTCCAGGTCGATGGCCCCCCCCTCGAGCCAGTCCCCCCCCCCCCCCCCGACGGCAGAGCGCCCGTCGATCGCTGTTCAGGGGGCCCGAGGGCCCACGCCCCCGCCCAGGGCCGTGCGGTGTTGCTGTCGGGGGGCCGGCATCGCCGATCCATCGGCGAAGCATCGCCGCTTCCAGGTCGATTCCAGGTCGATTTGTGTATTTTTGTGCATTTTTCATTTATCGTCGAAATTCCTCCTGTAGGGGGACGGGCCCGACTTAAGGATAGGCTCACGGGGGGGGGGGGGGGGGCGAGGCGTCGACCACCACAAGCGCCCGTCGATCGCCGTTGGGGGCCCGATGGCCCACGCCCCCGCCCAGGGGCCGTGCGGTTCTGTTGTCGGGGGGCCAGCATCGCCGATCCATCGGCGAAGCATCGCCGCTTCCAGGTCGATGGGGTCCCCCCTCAAGCCCGGATCCGCCCTACTTTGGGGAAATTCGTAAGTAGGGCTTGGAATTTCTGCCTTACTTTTCAAGGCCCGCTGATGCCAATTTCCGCCCTACTTTTCTGTTGTTGTTTCCGCCCTACTTCTGTGGATTTTCGCCCCATTTTATGTTGGGTGCAGAAATTTCCGCTCTACTTTTTCGGCTCCTTATAGGTGGATTTCCGACGCAATTTTAAGTTGGAAAAAAGTCAAAGTAGGGCGGATCTGGAGTCAGAGGGCCCCCCGACCTTAGCGGGCCCTGGAAACGACAGGGCCGTTTTGTTACCGGCTCTGTTCTGCCGTTTTGTTGCCGGTTCCGACGCCGTTTGTTTACCGGTTACGTCGCCGTGTTTTGACTGGCTCCTGTTTCGGTTCCAATCTTGGAGCCGTTTTTGTTTGCCGTTTCCGGTCGCCGTTTTTTTGCCGTTTCCATTTTCAAGTGGCATTTTTTTGGAAGCGGTAAAAAACGGCCTTGCCGTTTCCGGGGTCCACAAAGCCCCCGACGGTAAAGAGAAACAATAAGTGGACACCCCCCCTGCCCCCCAAACTCAAGGCTGGCACGCGCGGGGGAGACTGCGGTCGAGGTGCAACTCATCAGACCCACCGCCAGCTTTGAACATTGGGGGGGAGGGGGGAGGCGTTCACAGATGAGTGTGGCATAAGTGTTCGCTATTTTTCTCCGAGGCCTGTATCTCTACACACGCACTGATGATCCATCGAACAAAAACAACCACGCTGGAACAAGGACAACTGAGACAGCGACGGCCTTCCCGCCTACCCAGCTCTGGTCGAAATCGCCCTCCCCGGCCCCTCCTCGGGTTCGTCCTGACCTGCTTTCCGAGGCGGATCCGACCGTAGCGACCAGAAGCCCCCAGGGAGGCCCCAAAGAGAGTGAGAAGCGCCAGGCGCCCGATCGCTGCCCCTCAGGACCTCAGCCTGCAGGTCGAGTGCCCCTTCGGGTTCCTCGCGCTGTCGGTCCAAGAGGGGAGAAGCCGGCACAGGCCCGAGCTGTCGGACCTCCGCGCGGGCTCCTCGGATCGGCGCTGGGCCACGCTCACTGGCGCGCGGAGCGGCGGATCGCGCCATCTTCCTCCTCCTCCTCCTCCTCCTCCTCCTCCTCCTCCTCCTCCTCCTCCTCCCTCCTCCTCCTCCTCCTCCTCCTCCTCCTCCTCCTCCTCCTCCTCCTCCTCCTCCTCCTCCTCCTCCTCTCCTCCTCCTCCTCCTCCCCTCCTCCTCCCCTCCTCCTCCTCCTCCTCCTCCTCCTCCTCCTCCCCTCCTCCTCCTCCTCCTCCTCCTCCTCCTCCTCCTCCTCCTCCCAGGGGGGGCCCTGGCCCCGGTCCGAGGAATCCGCGCGGAGCTCCGAAGGCTCGCGCTTCGTGCTGGCCTTTTCGGTCTTCCGCCATCGCGCGGTGGGGCGCGTGCGCGCTGCTGGAGGGCCGGGGCGGCGCGGACGAGCGCTGCGCGTCCCTGCAGGTCGGCTCCTGGGCGCCAACAAGATCCAACAAGTTCACGGAGGGCCAAACAGATTCATTGGAGTCAAACGCTTGGCCCTTCAGAGATGTTGCCTGCAGAAGCGATGGCCATACAACCTTGTTGCCTTCAGAATCTGTTGCCTTGAGACACAGTTGACGGACAAACGCTGCAACAGGCGTTGGGGAAACATTTCGACTGACCCCCCATCCACCCCCTGGCCTTAATCTTGAACATGTCTTCCCGGAGAAAGGGGGCGGGACAAATCTTGAACCGAGCACCTCCAACGCACCGCTCGCCAATGTGAAAGCCGGGGGGGGGGGAAATTCGATTCGTGCTAGTCTGGGCACTGGTGCTGCACAGGCTTTCCCTCGACCCCGTGGAGCGTGTTGCCTCCAGGCAGTTCTGCCCTGAGAATGTCTTGCCTTCCGTGGAGGAGGAGGAGGAGGAGGAGGAGGAGGAGGAGGAGGAGGAGGAGCGCCGCTCTCGCCCCCTGCAGGTCGGCTTCGGGCGCGTGCTGCTCGACGGCCCCTACGGCCTGTGCCGGTTCGAGCTCGCGCTGCCGGCGCTGCTGAACTCGCGGTGGACGCTGGCGGCGCTGCGGCTCGCCGAGACGCTGCGCAGGCCAGCTGGAAACGGTGAGGGCGGTGCGTTGACGAGCCCGGGAGGCTTCATCTCCTCCTCCTCCTCCTCCTCCTCCTCTTCCTCCTCCTCCTCCTCCTCCTCCTCCTCCCTCCTCCTCCTCCTCCCTCCTCACTCCTCCTCCTCACTCCTCCTCCTCCTCCTCCTCCTCCTCCTCCTCCTCCCCTCCTCCTCCTCCTCCTCCTCCTCCTCCTCCTCCTCCTCCTCCTCCTCCTCCTCCTCCTCCTCCTCCTCCTCCCCCGGAGGGCTCCTTCTCAGATGAGGGCGGCGGTGATATCCATGACCAGCCCACGATTGTTCCACCGCAGACCCTGGATTCCTGATCCAAGGGTTCCTTACCCACTGCCCTCATCGTAATTAGTGAATCACGGAAGCCTGCGCTCGTTTTGGATTGAATGTGTATCGGCGACTGGCGCCCAATAGCGCTCAGTAGTGCCAAGTAGCGCCCAACAGCGCCCAGTTGCGCAGAATAGCGCTCAAGTCTCAAGTAGCGCCCAACAGCGACCAATGGCGCCCAACAGCGCCATGTGAGAGAGATGCGTTCTGTCCTCTTTGCACTGGACTGGGCGCCTTTCTAAGGTCAGCGGAGGGCGGATTGACACAACGGTAGTTGGCCTTCGGGGGGCCCCTCGCCAGCAGTGCTTGACGCAGCTCAGAAAGCCGGTGCGTTCGGACCCGGGAGGGGTCCAGGGGGAAAAACGCCATGAGCATAAGCGGAAACTGGAGCATATACATTACCAGTGGCGGGCGGTTTCTCAATCCCCGGACTTTTTTGAGGGTCGGGGACGACGCCGGGGTGGTGTGGTGTTTACATGTTCCCCCGTCTTCCGGGGAAGATAACGAAGAGTGTATACACCAGGATCCCGCATATACCAGGATCCGCTTTCCTGTGCGAGATTCAGTGTGAGGCCAGACAAAGGCGTCGGTGTACAGTGCCGTTTTCAATACATGCTCCGCGTGCGGATCATGTATAAAACATGCAGGGATCTAGTATTCAAAACAAGGATGAGTTCATGCATAAATTTCTTCATAGATCGACCATGCATTAGCAATCCTATATGTTTAAATCTCCCATGCATTAAAAAAACTGCCCTGTATAGAGTTCGGTTCCCTACATCAGTGTTCGGAGCTCCGCGCGGATCTCTCGGATCGGCGGTGGGGCCCCCCGCCTCCGGCGCCCGAGGGGGGTCCAGCGCCGATCCGAGAAGTCCGCGCAGACCTGCAACAGCAGTTTTTGTTCAAGTCCACCAGTTGATACGCAGATATGCACACGCATACTTATACGTTTACGCAAGTATGGACGGTGATCTATATACACACGTCTTCCTGTTTGTGCATTTTTATGGGGCCAGGGGGCCACACCCCAGCGCCCCCCCCAAACGTATTTGTAATATAATATATATATATATTATATATATATAAATATATATATATACAAACATATATATAGAGAGAGAGAAAAAAAAAAAACAAAAAAAAGAAAGAGAGAGAGAGAGAGAGTCTGACAATATTTGAGCAATCTGGGAGGTGTGGGTCTCCCCCCAACAAAAAAAAACATCCGGGATCCGGGGCTTTGGGGCCCCCTGGACGCCCTTGGAAGAGGTCTCTCTGGCCTTCCAGGCCTCCAAGGGCGTCTTGCTGGGCCTTGCCAGCAGATCCAAAGCAGAGAACTGGTCGGAGAGGTGCCAAGGAGCTCCACGACAGCGCAAGACCGCTCCAAGAGGACCCCGAAGAGGAAAATATCGTCCCATCCCCGACGGGAAATTTCTATGTTTCACATGTTCGTAACTTTGACTGTGCCGCGTCCAAGACGACCTAAGAGGCGCCCCAGATCGCCCCACGACGGCCCAAGAGGCCCCTTGAGGCCCCGAAGAGGGCCCCAAGAAGGCCCCACGACTGTCCACGAGAGCCCCAAGACCCGAAAGGGGCCCAAGAAGCCCCAAAAGGCTCCCAAGAGAGGCCCACGAGGACCATGGAAGCTGCCAAGAGGGCCCAAGAAGGCCCCAACAGGGCCCACCCACCCCTAAAAAAGGCCCTAAAGTGCCCAAGAGAGCTCCAAAATTCCCAAAGCGTACCCAAAAGAACCTTGCCTGGATGCCGCTGCTGGAATATCGCGATCGCTCAAGACTGAATGATCCAGGATCCAGAGTGTCAGACATCGACGCGCAGGCCATCACGACACGAGTCGGCACAGGATTGAAGGAAGAGGTTGAGGATTTACGTTCTTGGTTCGACCCTCGTTGATTTCATATTGTTTTCCGCTCTTTCGGAGCCTCCAGTGCGTTCTCGTCGCCACGTGGCCGGGTCCGCCTCGAAATTAGGCGCCACACGCGGCTGAAGAGAAGATGTGGAACGTTTTTTCAGAGCGAGACGTCTGCATCTGTAAGGCGAAGGCGAGAGAAAGAAAGAGAGAGAGAGAGAGAGAAAGAAAGAACGAGACATAGAGATCGGACAAGGTAGCGGGAATCCCGTTGACAGCCGGCTACTGTGGTAGCCAAGGACCCCATTTCACGCTTAGCGGTGGTGCCCACCTTGGGGTACGGGGGACGTTGAAACAACCACCCCTTGGTGCAAAGCGAAGGCGGGGTGCTGAGCAGGCGAAGCGCCACGTCTCTCG
>CAUYUJ010015468.1:127500-177500 GCA_963575745.1 Prorocentrum cordatum
CGAGGGGCCCCAGAAGCGCCCCGGAGGGGCGCGAAAAGCTGGGAGCACCTTGGGCCAGAACCACCTCTAGCGACACCCGGGAATACGCGGAGCTGCTGCTGGCTGGGAAGACCGAGTATGGTGGCAGCAACACGACGACGAAGTTTGTGTGGGGGTCACAGTTCGACAACAAGCTCGGGGACGAGTGCCTGATGGGCTTCGGCGTGATGCTGATGGAGAAGCTCAGAATGGCGCAGATGATGAAGAGCGAGGAGTATGCCCGGTTCGCCTACGGTATCGGCGTGATCTTCGTCCACCTGGAGCACTCTAGGAGTTGTCAGATAGTGAATCACCGAAATTTCTGCTCCTCTACACCGGTGAATCGCGCCCAGTAGCGTCGAATAGAGCCCAAACAGCGCTCAACAGCGCCCGACAGCGCCCAAGAACGCCATCTGAGGGAGATGCATCATGTCCGCCTTGCGCGGCATTGCGCGCGCTGCTGGGCGCCAGGGGGACGACTGAAAACGATTCCGCGAGTTGCATTCGCAGGATCTGGAGCCCCTCGCCCGGGCCCCGCGACAGCCTCACCCTGCTGATGCTCTCCCGGTGGCCCGTCTTCAACCTCCTCTTCGCCCTGGCGTGCCAGGGCCAGGCCGTCCGGGACTTAGCTGCCTCGATGCGCCCGCTCTGATGCGCAACACGCGCCGTGTTCAAGACGTCCGTGTCAAGACGGTGCGTGTCGGCTCCACGTACTGGGCCACGTTTTGGCGAAGGTATCGCGTCGGACCTGCGTGTTCAGCCTACGTGTTGAGCTCCGCATCGATACGCTACGTGTTGCGTGTTGCGTACCGGGGCAACTTAGGTCCGGGACGACCAGAGGACCTACGGCTACCAGCCGGCGGCGCGCCGAGGGGGCATGGCCCCCTCAGAGGGCGGCGAGGCTCCTCGGAAGCCTCTTCCGGCCTTCTGCCAGGCCGCCTGGCGTCAGAGGAGGCTTAAGTCGGGCCTGTCCCCCTACAGGGGGATTTTCGACGAAAAGTAAAAGATATCCCAAAATAGTAAAAGAAAGAGTCCAGAAATAGTCTGGGGATTATTTTTTGAATATGTTTGTCACCTTTTTGTTTTTTCTTGTTTTTTCTAACTTTTTCGTCGAAGATCCCCCTGTAGGGGGACACGCCCGACATAAGAGTCCAGAAATAGTCTGGGGATTATTTTTTGAAATATGTTTGTCACTTTTTATACAAAACATATATATTTCTTTTTAAAGAAAAAAAAAAAAAAAAAAAAAAAAAAAAAAAAAAAAAAAAAAAAAAAAAACGTCGAAAATCCCCCTGTAGGGGGGCACGCCCGACATAAGAGGAGGCCCAGGAAGCGGTCCGGAAGGCCCGAGGCCTCCCGAGAGCTCGCGGGGCGGCCCGCCGCCCCCCCGGCCTGCCCAGAGCTCCGACGTCGTGAGCTCTGCACCGCGCGGCTCCCCGTGGCTCCTCCTCCTCCTCCTCCCCCTCCTCTCCTCCTCCTCCTCCTCCTCCTCCTCCTCCTTCCTCCTCCTCCTCCTCCTCCTCCCCTCCTCCTCCTCCTCCTCCTCCTCCTCCTCCTCCTCCTCCTCCTACCTCCTCCTCCTCCTCCTCCTCCTCCTCCTCTCCTCCTCCTCCTCCTCCTCCTCCTCCTCCTCCTCCTCCTCCTCCTCCTCCTCCTCCTCCTCCTCCTCCTCCCCCTCCTCCTCCCCCTCCTCCTCCTCCTCCTCCTCCTCCTCCTCCTCCTCCTCCTCCTCCCCCTCCTCCTCCTCCTCCTCCTCCTCCTCCTCCTCCTCCTCCTCCTCCTCCCCTCCTCCTCCTCCTCCTCCTCCTCCTCCTCCTCTCCTCCTCCTCCCTCCTCCCCTCCTCCTCCCTCCTCCTCCTCCTCCGCTCCTCCCCCCCTCCTCCTCCTCCTCCTCCTCCTCCCTCCTCCTCCTCCTCCGCCTCCTCCTCCTCCTCCTCCTCCTCCTCCTCCTCCTCCCCCTCTTTCCCTAAGGACCGGCGCTTCGGCCCGAGCCGTTTGCTGGCAGCCCTGGAGGAGGAGGAGGAGGAGGAGGAGGAGGAGGAGGAGGAGGAGGAGAATTAGGAGGAGGAGAAGGAGGAGGAAGAGCAGGACCAGAGTGACCCATGGTGTCTCAACGAAGCTGCACTTCACCTGGGGAGGGCCCCCGGGGCCCGAAGCTGCAACACAAGCCGTCCGCCTCGTGTGTGCTGCCGCGACGAGGGGAGGTGAGGGCTCGCCCCCTGGGGCGCGCCGCCGAACCAGCACAAGCCGTACTCCCTGGACTTCTGGCCTGCCGAGATCCTCAGCGCCCCGGAGCTCGTGGGCGGAAAGCACACCCCGTGTCCGCGGCCTTGAGGGCTGGGCCCCTGAGCCGTGGCCCCGCAGATCCGGGGCGCTCTTCGCGGATGACCCGCGCGGAACGTGCAGGGGGCCAGATGCGAACCTTACCCCTACCCCACCATGATTTCTGAGGGGGAGGGTGGGGTTCACTTTGCTCGGGAGCTCTCGAGCGAAGTAAACTTCACCCTCCCCCGCAGAAATCGTGGGGGGTAGGGGTAGGGTTCGCATGTGGCCCCCTAGCGTGTCCGCGGGATCGCGCCCGGGGTCCAGACCGCGAGGGCGTGCGCGTCCACGCCGGTGTGCCTGCGGCACTCCTCCTCCTGCCTCCTCCTGCCTCCTGCCTCCTCGCCTGGGGCTGCGAACTGCGCAAGCGTCGCCACTCTCGCTTGCTCCTGGGAGGTCCAGCGGGGTGGGTAGTCACTCGGATCGCTTTGAGACCTAGCGGCTCCCTGGGGGTGGATATGGACATGTTCGGCGCTCGTGCGCCGCCGCGTGCGGTACCCGCAGAAACCGCCGTCCCGCGTGCCGTACCCGCAGCAGCCGCGTTGAACGGTTACGGTTAGCCGCAGAAGCCGCGTGACATGATCTTAGCTGCCTCGATACGCCCGTTTCGAAACGCCACACGTGCCCGGTTCGAAATGTCCGTGTTGACACGCTGCGCGTTGGCTCAGCGCGTTGGCCCACGTTCTGGCGAGCGCATCGCGCCGAACGCACGCCTCCGGTCTGCGCGTGGAGCTCCGAGGCAACACGCTGCGTGCTGCGTGTTGCGCACCGGGGCGGCGGAGGACATGACGCCTCGGCCGCCGCGTGCCGCGCGCGAGCGGTGGCGCTCGCGGCCCCCTTTGCCTGGGCGTGCAGTCAGCACGGATCGTAAGCCACTGAGAGCGGTTTTCGAAGGCTGACCCCGGCATCCTCCTCCTCCTCCTCTTCCTCCTCCTCCTCCACCTCCTCCACCACCGCCGAGCGGTCCGCGCCTGCAAAAAACAAACGTTCGGCACCGGCGAGGAGCAGCGCCGTGGGCTCTCCGAGCTTCGCGCGCTGCCCATCGCGGACCACGTGCGGCTGCTGCGGACGAGGCGGCAGGGCCGCGCCAGCGGCACGTTCCGCGCACTGCTGGCCGCCCTGCTGGCCGCGCTGGGGGACGGGTCGGAGGGCCCCGCGCCCGAGGCTCTGGACGCCCGAAATTCACCACCCACCAGACCACCCCAACCCAACCCGAAGGCCCCAATTTACCCTCGATTTCCAGTGGGGGGGGGGGTCGGGAAACGTCGAAAAAACACATGTGGAACCCTTACCCCCCCCCCAACCCGAAATTCGGGTCTTCGGGTTGGGTTGGGGTGGTCTGGTAGGTAGTCAGAAATGGGTACTGAAAGAATGGGCACAATGCCCAACAACAATTCGCTGTTCATTTTGAACAGGATTCGCTGTCCGCGCCGCCGCGGCCTGTGTCCATTCGAGACAGATGGCCGCCTGCCCAACAGCGGCCGCTGCTGGTTTGGGACAAGATTTGTTGTTGGGCATCGTACCCATTCTTTCGGTACCCATTTCGGGTGTCCAAAGAGGCGCTCGGGTCGAAGGTCGTGCTGATCACCATGGTCTGCAGGGGAGGGAAGCCCTCAGAGTTCAAAAGTCGGGCCTGTCCCTCTACAGGGGGAGTATTCAAAAACAGTAACACATACATAGTCTGGGGGCTATTTCTTGCGTATTTTTGGGCATCTCTTGAGCAGTTTTGGAGTATTTTACATGTTTCGTGGAAAATTCCCCCTCTTGGGGGGACACGCCCGACTGACCTCCGAGCCGGGCGACGCAGCTTTTGTCACGGCGGGCGCTGTCGCCCGGTTTCGGGCCCCGGGGCCCTCACACAGGGCGGGATTGCTCACGATGCTGCACTTCTTCCCGCAGCGTCGGGTCTGCAGGGGAGGTGCAGGTGCCGCTGCGTGAGTCGCGGAAGCTTCCGCTCGTCTTGGATCGATTGTATATCGGCCGACTAGCGCCCAATGGGGCTCAATAGCGCCGAATAGCTCGCAATGGCGCCCAGTAGCGCCGAATTGCGTTAAAACGGCGCCCAATAGCGACCGACAGGGCCCAGTGGCGCCATGCGAAGGAGATGCGTTATGTCCGCTTTGCGCGGGTTGGGCGCGCTGTTGGGTGTCATGGAGGCACAGGCAGCTTCCGTGAGTTACTTTCTAACGCTACCATTCTCACGGTTTCCCTTCATGTTTGGGGCCTTCTGGGGTGACCTCGTCGCCTCGGTTGGATTCGCCTCGACATTTTGGTCAGGACACACTCCAGGAGAAGCCCGGTGAGCAGCGGTGTCAGCCCTGACGCCAGATCCTCCTTACTTTTTGACAAGTTCGCAAGTAGGGCGGAATTTTCTGTCCTACTCTTGAAGCGCCTTTGATGCCGATTTCCCCCCCACTTTGCCGTCGCTGCTTTCGTGATACATTTTCAGCAATATCGGCCCTAATTTTCCGAGGCGGGCATTTTCGCTTTACTTGTCTGCATCGTTATTCGGGTATTTTCTTTGTGGGCAGTGTCGTGGACAAGTTCCACCAACTTGTGGAATTGTCCCCCAAAGGTAGAGCGAACACTTTCTCCCTACTTTGCTGAGGGCGGGGGGGTCCGACCTTTTTTTGGAAGCCACGGGATGCATGTCCGACACGGTTTGAATTGTTGACGCTTCACATATCTCCACCACGTCCGTAGCCTTTGGCTCAAGCCTTGGCCCAAACCGTCTCCTGGGGGTGTTCCCCCCTCCGGGGTCAGGGCTCGAGCACGCCCCCGGCCAGGCGCGGGCCCGCCCGGCGCCGATGGTGTCTGCCGTTCCTGCTGCGCCGCCGCTGGCGCCGCCGCGGCGCCTCTGGGCCTGCCCGCCAGCGCGGCGGCTGCCGCGGCCGTCGCAGACGCTGCCTCCGCCGCTGCCGCCAGCTGCGCGGATGGCGCCGCGGCCGCCGTGGCTCAGGTTGCCGCGCTGGGGCCCGCGGCCGCTCGCGCCGCTGCCGCCGCCGCCGCCGCCGCCTCGGCCGCCAGCGCTGCCGCCGCTGCGGTGGCGGCCGCCGCGGCCCATTGCTCCCCGACCGCTCCTGGGGCTGAGCGGGAGCTGGAGCTGAGGGAGCTTGAGCGGGAGCTGCAGCAGGGGGAAGCGGCGGTTCCTCCGTCACAGACGCGTGACGACGGAGGCCGTGGTCATCCGCCTATATCCGATGTGCTTGGAACGATCAGCCGCCACCCTGGGGAAGACCGCTTACCCGATACAGTTTCGATGATTGGTCGTGCTGCCAGCCATGAGTTCCTCCGTTCCTCTGCCATCGCGGCCGTCAGACGCCCGCCTAGGGAGGGGCCCAGGGACGCGTCGCACCAAGTCAGTGCATTTGCGACGATCAGTCGCACCCCTGGGGAAGACGACGGTATGAATGGTGCACAAGCTGCCCTGTCGCGACCCTGGGGGGGGGGGACCTGGTCGAGACGGCGGAGGCCGCGCTTCAGATGGGACGATCGAGAGCCGCGCTCCAGGAAGCATTGCGACCAGAGCCTTGTCCCCGTCTTCCTGCGCCCCCTCATGCTGGATCGATCCGATCGCGACGACCTTCTGGTCCACCCGCCACCCCCTGCGGAGAGTCGCGAGGCCCCCCTCTTCCTCTCGTGCTCGCGGCGATCAGTCGCTCATCCGGGAAAGAATCTAGGAGCGTCGCGAATCATGACGAAGTGCTTGCGGCGGGGAGCAGTCGCGCGCCCAGGGCAGGAGATGACGGCGACCTTCCGGCCCACCCGCCACCCCATGCGGAGTGTCTCGAGGCCCTTCTTCCATCTGTGATTGCGGCGATCAGTCGCTTACCCTAGGAATAATCAAGGAGCGCTGCAAATCATTACGATGCGCCTGCGGAGATCAGTCGCGCACCCAGGGTAGAAGATGAGAAAGACGAAGTTCCTCCCCACTCGCGCGACACACCAGGGGAAGCGTCGGACAGCGGCATCACTCCAACTGTCCCCTTTGGCCCTCTACAGGCCCAGCAAGGACCCGAAGGCGCAGCTGCCGACGCCGACGGCGACGCTGACGCTGACGCCGACGCCGTCGCCGACGCCGACGCCGACGACGACGACGACCCCGACGACGCCGACGCCGACGCCGACGACCTCGGGACAGACGCCGATGCCGACGCCGACGACGACGACGACGACAACCGCGACGCTCACGACGCCGATGCCGACGCCGACAACCTGGGGACAAACCACCCTGGGGAAGCGGCGGATCCTCCGTCACAAACACGAGACGACGGAGGCCGCGGCCACCCAGACGGAACGATCGAGAGCCGCGCCCTAGGAAACAGCGCGACCAGGGCCTTCGACCCCATCTTCCCGCGCCCCCTCGAGCCGGCGCGAGACGCCCCCCCCTGCAACAGTGCGAGTCCCAGCGCCAAGGAGCGACGGCACGGCGGCCAGAGTGCGACGTTGGTGCGTCTGCGACCCGCGATTCTCCAGCCCCCTCGACGCCCGCGGGAGTGCCAGACTGGGGGGTGGAACCGCATGCGGGCGCAGCCAGATGATGATTGATGATGATGATGATGATGATGATGATGATGATGATGATGATGATGATGATGATGATGATGATGGCACCTGGTGCTCGGCAGCGTCGACGGCCTGGCGGGGTCTGATAGGCGGCAGACGACCGACGACGCCGACGCTGACGACGCCCACATCGATCTTGACGACGACGCCGGCGCCGACGACGACGACGACGCCGACGCCGACGACGCCGACGCCGACGCCGACGACCTGGGGACAGAGCAGGCGTTGGAACAGAAGCGCGGGGCGCCAGACGAGCAGGAGAGGGCGACTACCCCCCCGCCCACGTCCTCGACTGACCTCGCTGCCGGCGGCGGGGTTGCGCACGAATCAGTCGACATTGCCGGCGCCCTGAGCGACGAGCCCCTGGAGGCCGCGGCGCGCGGCAGCGCCGGGCGCAGCCGAGCGGAGGCGGTTCGCCGGCTGCGTCCATCGGCAGGCGCCCGGACGTCATTGCGCGGACGCCTCGCCCTCCTCGCGGCCCCCGCCCTCCGGTGCCGATAGCATTGGCAGAGAAGGTCCGGCAGTGCGTGGCCAACGCTGGCGCGGCCATGCTCTCGGACGCGGGGGGCCGTTCCCAAATCTTTCGTCGCGACGTGGAGGCTGCGGCCGGGCTTCGCATCGTCTCGCACGGGCACCGGGACTTCATGGCGGAGCTGGCCCCGACGCAGCAGCGACAGCGCAGCTTGCGCGGTGCGCAGCGGCGGGAGGGGGGCGGAGGCCGACGGGTGCAGCGACGGCAGGCTTCTGGGCGATCGGCGGGAGCGCCCCAGGCTGCCGCTCCGGCCGCTGCCCCGACGCAGCGGCGCGGCGCGCCTCGGTGGGAGTGCAGCGGGGGCCGATGGATGCAGCGACAGCCGGCCATCTGGCGACCTGTGGCCCAGGCCGCCGCTCCTGCCGCTACCGCTGTCGAGTTGTCCGGCAGCGACGTCATCAATTTTTTCTCCTGAGCAGGCAAGGGCCCCCGCCGCCTGCGACCCTCTTTCGTTGCCCGCCCGTTGTGGCAGCAGCGCATTGGGTATGCCTCTGCCGAGGTCTTCAAAGCATCTGCAAAGATCAGCTGCCGGTCCACCCTGGGTATTCCTCTGCCGAGGTTTTCCGAGAATTGCAAATGGAACGATCGAGAGCCGCGCATCAGGAACGATTGCGACTGGAGCCCTTGACCCCGTTTTCCTGCGCCCCTTCGAGCCGGATCGATCCGCGTCTCTTGCTCGCCGCGGGCATTCCTCTGCCGAGGCTTTTCGAGCGCTTGCAGCGATCAGCTGCTTACCGCGGGCATTCCTGTGCCGAGGCTTTTCGAGTGCTTGCAACGATCAACTGCTTGCCGCGGGCATTCCTCAACTGCCAGTCCAATTCTTCACGCTTCGCGTATCCCCACCAGCCCATCTCAAAACAGCAACTCTAGCGAAGCATGCCGACAGTCGTGTTTTTCAGGCGTGTTTCCGCCTGCCCCCGCATATCTCCCCTGTTCCTCCTTCCTCCCGCCTCCTTGTACATCCTCCTTGTGGTGGGAGCGGGAGAAGGACGAGGCGGAGGAGGAGGGAGAGAAAACGCTCCTCGTGGTTTGAGTCGTTTGGGGTTCTCGTCCTGGTGTGAGTCGTTCGGGCCCTTCTTCCTGGTGTGAGTCGTTCGGGCTCTTCGTGGTGTGAGTCGTTCGGGCTCTTCGTCCTGGTGTGAGTCGTTCGGGCTTCTCGTGGTGTGAGTTGTTCGGGCCCCTCGTCCTGGTGTGAGTCGTTCGGGCCCCTCCTCCTGCCCGTCCAGAAACGACGCCCAGGCGAGTAGAGGGTCGTCCTGATGGGCTTTTCGGCGTCTTGGGTGCCTCGGGGGGGCCTCTTTGAGCCGTTTGGGATCCTCTTGGGGGCCTCCTGGGGGCCTCTTGGGGCCATCTTGGGGCCTTGTGGTGCCTCCTGGGCGCTTCTTGGGGCCATCTTGGAGGAAATCGATCAAAGAAGAGGGGAGCTTTAATTAGCGCTGCCCCCTCAGAAGGCCAAAATGGGGCCAAAACCTTGGTAAAATCAATGATTTTGGCTTGAAAGAAGAGGGGAGCTTTAATTAGCGCTGCCCCCTCAGAAGGCCAAAATGGGGCCAAAACTGTAGTAAAATCAATGATTTTGGCTTCAAAGAAGAGGGGAACATTTTTCTGCCTCCCCCCGTCGGGGCCAGAATCCTCGTGAGGGGTGTCGTTTTTTAGCCCTCCCAGGAGTCGAAAAAGACTCCTCCAACGACCCGCGGGACGCTCTCTCCAGGCCCAGGGGGAGGGGGGAGGGGGAGGGGTAAACCCCTCCCCGAAGGGGAAGAAGGGGGGTTGAGAACAGAGAGAGCTCTCTAAACCACTCACGCCCAAAGGGCTGGTGGGATTTTGGTATTCCTTTGCCGAGGCTTTCCGATTATTTGCAGCGATCAGGTGCCGGCCCCTCCCCTCGTTCAGCCCGGGGAACCGTCCGGCTGATTTGTTTCACAGCGTGTAGCCGGCCCGCGGGCAGCCCAACGCGAGCTGCCCTTGGTCGCGCTGCCGCTCCTTGCCGTCGAGAGGTGGCCCTTCGTCCGTGGGGGGTCGCTCAGTCAGTCTGCCTGCCCCCGCCTGCCCCCCCCGCCCCCGCCCTTGTCCCCGCCGCGCGTGAATCGCAAGGTGTCAACCTACGGCCTCTTGAAGTCCTACCTGTACGACAAGGTTTCTCCTTGGCTTCGGGCGCGCACTGGGTTTTCACCAGTGAGCGTCTTCGTTTGCACGGTCAGTTCGTGCCGACCAGCTTCGTCTTCTGGCTCGCGCTCGCGGGGCTCTCGGCGTCGGTCGACGGCCATCTGAAGTTCAACCTCTACGGCAAGGCTGCCACTTGGGATCTTCATTTTCGGCGCGCTCTTCTGCTACCGACCGCATGGTCGGTATCGCGGTTCCTCGCGCGCCGACGCCTGCGCCGCCTGCGCTGCTTTTCGTTTCGCTACCGGCACGGCTCGCCGTGGCACGCTCGGCGTTCGACCCATTTCGCACGTCCGCCAACCAAAAAGTGTCCCCACCAGCCCTTTCCCTGGCCAGCCCAGCGTCCGGCTTGATTTGCGCGCCTGCGTACCCAAAGGTATCCCCACCAGCCCATCCAGAAACGATGCCCAGGAGAGTTGAGATGATCAGGAAGTGTAGGAGCAAAATCGGGGGTAGCCGTTATCTGTCGAATGCGAAGGAGGGTAGAAGAGTACACGGAGGAGGAGGACGAGGACGAGGACGAGGACGAGGAGGAGGAGGAGGAGGAAGACCAGTGTAAACCCAAGAGTCATCAACGACGTTGGAGTAAACCTTCCTCCAAGCTCACTTCCCATAGGCCCCTGCAACGGTTCATCTCCATTGATGGAATTGCCTTGTTGGAAGACACCAGTTTGAAGTCCCTGAAGCAGGCTAAAACATTGTTCTCGGGATTCCAGCACCACGGATCAACCTGATTGTTGCGTCTTGGCGATTTTGAATCGCGCCGGAAAACCATTCTTAGGAGTTCAACACAGCGAATCAACGTAAGCGTTGCGCCCGCACAATCCCGAATCTTTCCGAAATACCATTTCTGATACGTTAATGGTGGGAACCAGTGGAACTTTTGCAAATGTTCAAACGAATTTGCGCCGCGCTAAGGCGAGAGCCGCATTTTGAAAAAGAGCCGCCTTCAATCCGTGAAGCTCTTGCAGTTTGTTTAAACGAATTTACGCGGCGCTGAGGCGAGAGCCACATTTTGAAAACCATCCGCCCTCAATCCGTGAAGCTCTTGCATTAAAATCGAATGCGCGCGGCGCTAAGGCGAGAGCCGCATGTTGAAAAACACTCGCCTTCAATCCGTGAAACTTTTGCAAATGTTTTAAACGAATGTGTGCGGCGCTGGGGCGAGAACTGCATTTTGGAAACCACCCGACTTCAACCATTTAAATTGTTGCAAATGTTTAGAACGAATATGCGCGGCGCTAAGCCGAGAGCCACATTTTGAAAGCCACCCGCCCTCAATCCGCGAAGCTGTTGCCAGTTTTTAAGCTTCAGAATCATAAGCGGTGAGGAAATCTCAGGCGAAACGCCTGGCCCGCCCTAAAAACTGGCTTCGGGGTGCGACAGGGGGAAGTTATTTACAAGGAGTACAGGAGAAGGAAATTGACGAGTTGGCCTCACGCGTGCATCGGAGAGCCTCTCGGGGCCTCTGGGGGTCTCTTGGGAGTCTCTTGGGGGCAGTTTCGGGCCTCCTTGGCGCCTCTTGGGGCCCTCTTGGGGCGCTGTTGGAAGCCTTGGAGGCGCTTTGGGGGCCATCTTGGGGGAGATCGCTAAAAAAGGGGAGGATCTTAATTTGCCTTGCCCCTCCTAGAGTGCTTGAAATCGCCTCTTGGACCCCTCTTGGAGCGCTCATAGGGCTCTCTTGGGCCTCTCTTGGGGCTCTTCGGGGTCCTCTTGGAGCTGCCTTGAGGCTTCGGAAGGCCATCGAAAGCAACAAGGCGAGAAGGCAAACAGCATTGATGTTTTTTTTGGTATTTGAAGGATTTTGGCCTCTTGGGGGCCCCTTTGGAAGTCTCGGAGGCATCTTGGAGCCGTCTTGGAGCGTTCTTGGGGCCTTTTGGAGCATCTTGGGAGCCATCTTGACTTGAGCCACCTTGGAGATCATCTTGGGCTCCCTGAGGCCCTCTTGGAGCCGTCTAGGGCGAACAATTACCCTCTGACACCTCGCGGGGCGCACCGTCCAGGTCCAGGGAGGGGGTAGGGGGAGGGGTCAAGCTACCCACCCGCCCGCAAGCCGTCTAGCTCACTCCCACCCGCCCTCCCAGCACATAAGTAACACCCGAGCTTGAGCATGTTCAGCGGTCGTCTTTGGACGGACAGCTACTGGGAACCGAAGCCGACCCCATGTGCGTGACGCTTGGGCAAGGTGCGCCACGCGTGCCAGGGGCGCCACGCGCGCCAGGCACCCCTGGGGCCCGAGCGTGCGAGGCACGCCTGGTGCGCCAGATGCACCACGTGCTCCGCGTGGACCAGGCGCGCCGCATGCATACTCCAGCCGCGCCTTACCAGCCTGGAGCATATCCCTATCCCTATGCTGGGCATCTCATCATCACGATGCCAATCTTAGGGAATCCCTTATTTTTTGAGGACGCATCCCTAAGATTGTCATCGCCTCTTGGCGTGTCAATCTTAGGGATAGGGATAAGTTCGAGGCTGGTAAGCGCCAGGTGCCACGTTCGGGGCACGTGCAGAGTGCGTCAGGTGCGCCTGCACACGTCACAGCACACATCGGGAAACATGTCGGCCCCCACCGTCCTTGGTGAAAGTCAATGCCCATCCTTGTGTCTGGTGGGCCTGCGCACGGCAGGCCATACGCCACCACCCCAGCCGTCCCTGTCAAAAACCACTTGACAGTGATAGCGGGGTGGCCGCGTATGATTCGTCCAGATTTAGCCGCGAGGTGCATTTTGCATTGCTGTTCGTAAGGGATGGTAGCCCTGTGCGCAGCAGGGAATATGCTGACACCCCCGCCGTCCCTATCAAAAACAAATTCAAGTTTTTGCCCCAAAGTGCACTTTTTGGGGAGGGGGGATTGTGTGGGGCGGGGGGTGGGCGGGGCGCATCGGGTTGGCCGCGCATGCTCCAAATGTGGAGGCAGAGTGCGTTCTGTTTTGTTTTTTTGACAGGGATGATGGGGGGGGGTGAGCTGGTTCCTGGCTGGCTGCCGATTGCCTGGGGGAGGGGGTTCTTATGAATGGGGAACAATGATAAGCCCCTCCCCCAAAGAGAAGAAGGGAGTTGGAAGAGGAGCCTCCCTAGACCACCTGCGCCCAGAGGGCTGGTGGGATTCGGACAATCGGCCGAAGTGCGACAAAGCCGAGGTCAGGGCCCAAGAGCTTGGCATCGTTCGGACGTGTGCATTTCTCTCGGCGAGAACCATCGAGGAGCATCTTGCATCACCTCGAGGAAAGCGAGCGCACGACACCGCAGGCTGCACGGGGAATGGGCGTATGAGCGACGGTCAGGGCGAGGCCCCGGGGACGAGCGGCATCGGCACCTTTTCGGCCCTGCCAGGTCTGGGGCCTGCGCCTCTCGCGCTACCTGCGGGGCGCCCTCGCGCGCGCGGGTGCCTATGGCCTGGCGCGTCGCTCGGTGGTCTTCTGCCTCGACGACGACTCCTGCGGGGCGTGCCGGGAGGTCCTCGGGGGTGACTTGCGCTGCGCGCTGGGTGCGCGGTGTGGCGACGGCCCGGGGACTTTCTGCTCCTCGCCTCGGGGAGTTGTCCAGCAGCCGCGCCTCGTCGAGGGCTCTCCCGGGGGTGCCCGAGTGGACCCGAGCGGCCGCCAGGGGACCCGAGCTATGATAGGGGGCCACATGCGAACCCTAGCCCTGCCCCCCACGATTTCTGAGGGGGAGGGTGGGGTTCACTTCGCTCGGGCGCTCCCGAACGAGGTGAACCCCACCCTCCCCCTCAGAAATCGTTGGGGGGCAGGGCTAGGGTTCGCGTGTGGCCCCCTATGTGACCCAGAAGCCAAACATCCGCAGGAGGGCCAGTGTGGTGAGCCAGCGAGAGTCAGGGTCACCGCACGTCTCGGCGGACTGGGGGCCTCGAGGCTCCCGAGGCCGTGCGGTGGCGGAGCGCGCGGGGAGGCCTCGTGGGGAGTCGAGGTCGCCGCGCGGGCCGCCGCACGGCTCCGGGGCCCCCGAAGGTCCACCCGTACCCGTCCTGCTGCGTGTCGGGCAGCCTGCAGACGATCTACAACAAGTACACCATCTAGGGGGGCCACACGCGAGCCCTACCCCTAGCCCCCACGATTTCTGAGGGGGAGGGTGGGGTTCACTTCCTTCGGGAGCTCCCGAGCGAAGTGAACCCCACCCTCCCCCTCAGAAATCGTGGGGGCTAGGGGTAGGGTTCGCGTGTGGCCCCCCTACCATCCTGTCTGCGGCCGTTCACCTCGGGTTTGACGCGCTCTACCTCGATTTCGACACGGTGTTCATGAGGAACCCTCTGCCTCCGATCCTGGCGGCCGCCGAGGAGGTGGAGGTCCTCGTGAGCCGCGACTTCGGGAGCACGTGCCTCAACACCGGCGTCATCTTCTTCAAGGCACACGCCGACACGGCGACGCTGCTGAGCACTCTGCTCGTGTGGCTGTGGCACCACCCGTACGAGTTCTCCCAGAAGGCCTTCAGTGCCTTCTTGCGCGTCGAGAACGTCTCGAACCTGCTCGGCGGCGGCCTGCCGGTGCAGGCAGACCTGCGGTGGGCCGCGCTGGACCCCCACAACCAGTTCGTGACCAGCACGGTGTACAACGCAGACGTGGAAGGTTTCTGTGGCAAGTCATGGGACCATTGTGTGACCATGCAGTTCCTTCTTTAGAGCGTACTTGCTTCGTGTAGAGTCTGGTGGTCGACGAGATAGCGCCGATGTAGTGCCGATTAGCCTTGCTTTAGTGTCGGTTAGTGCTGATCCACAAGAGCCCACAAGATGGTGGGGGAGGCTCCCATGAGTTGCCACAGACGAAGGTTGGACGGGTGACATGGACGACATTGTTGTCTTCCACTTCCTCGACGGCACGGGCGGTGTGGACATCACGCGGGCCGTGGCAGGGGAGTATATCAACCTCTACGACCTCTTCTACGCGAACCCCGAGCTGGACCTGGCCGACACGAAGGTGCCGCTGTGGAAGCAGGACCCGCGCGTGGAGGCCAGTCTGCTCCGCTCCAGGCGGCCGTCGCCCCCGTCCAGCCTGTATCCGTGCATGCTGTACCCGGACCAGGGGGACTGAGCGGCGCTCGGCGCAGAAAAAAAAGAGAGTAAGGACAAGAGGCACAGTCGCAAGACAACGCATCGCTCATGTCTTATATCTTGGTAGCAGTATCACTGCTACTTTTCATGTTGAGACAAGCGCGAAACATAGATATATAGCGAAGAAGACGATGACGAGCAATACTCATAATACCAGCACTGATGCCATTACACCTAATCCTACGACGTGGGTGAGGGGGTGCGCCAGGATGAGGACAATGACGACGATGATCACAGGGCTACATGGCTGCAGCCTCCTTGTTCCATGGCTGCCATGGCTGCAAGGCTCTATGTCGAATGTTATGCATACATGCTGTTGCATTCGGCGTCTCAACGGACGCCATGCTCTGATCCGTTCCACGCTGCGCCGCAGCTTTGTAGTGAAGATGACGTCTGTTCGACGACAAGGTCTTCGTTGTCGTTGTGGCCGTGGGGGGAACGATGGGAGGGCAACATCGACCCTCGCTAAGGGAACCTCGCTAGCAACCAACACATCAAGAAGGCCTACAGATGGAGAAGACGAAGGATCGATGCGTGTCGGCATGGTTTCCTCGGCTTGGTAGCGAAAGTGAGGACTGGCAGCTGCCCTCTGAGATTGGTAGGACGAGCAGGGGCAAGAGGATGAAGAGGAGCCTCGGCATGATCGTGAGGACTATGGTGGTGACGATGAGCAGGACAAGCAGCAGTCGCGAAAGGGCGTGACTTCTCTGGAGGCTGTCCTGGGGCTCTCTTCTGGCCTACTCGGAAGCCGTTCTGGTCCTCTTAGGTCCATGCTGGAGGCATGCGACCAAACAGAGTGGGCCCTTCGAAGTACCCCCCCCTGAGGCCCGACACATAGTTTCTTGGTATCTTCTTGGTACTCTCTTGCGGTGCTCTCTTGGAGCCCTGTGAGGCCATCCCGCGGCCACCTTGAGGCTTGTGCCCATTGGAAATTATGCAGTGTGCCAAAATGCTCCCCCCCCCTGATGGCGGGGTCGGGCAATCCCCTCATCCTCTGCTTCCCCATGCCTCGAGACGACACGATCCTCGAGCCTCGGTGTCCTCGAGCCTCGAAATTCTGGCCGCCGCGCCGCCCGGCGCGGCTCTCTGCCGCGGCGGTGCGGCTCGTGGGCCCA
The DNA here is from genome assembly GCA_963575745.1 of Prorocentrum cordatum. Taxonomy (NCBI): domain Eukaryota; class Dinophyceae; order Prorocentrales; family Prorocentraceae; genus Prorocentrum; species Prorocentrum cordatum. The sequence goes on from CAUYUJ010015468.1 coordinate 143,282, forward strand.
GTGGCCCGCCGTTGGAGGGCTGGAGAACTTCGAGGGCTGAGGCTCGAGGCTCGTCCTGGAGATTCGAGGGCTCGAGGGCTGAGGCTCGAGACTCGGGGACCGAGGCTCGAGGACCGAGGCTCGAGGCTCCTCCTGGAGATTCGAGAATTTCGAGGCTCGAGGACCGAGGCTCGAGGACCGAGGCTCGAGGGTCGTCCTGGAGGACCGCGACGACACGCTTTGCTCTCGAAGGCTTCGGGCCCGGCCTCCAGGGGCCCTCTTGGCCCGCGTCGGCGCGGGGCGCGCGGCGGAGAGGCGCACTGCGCGCGCCGAGGCGTCGAATGGGGCTCTCCGGAGGGCCGAGAGCTTTCAAGCCTGAGGTCTCTTCCTCCTCCTCCTCCTCCTCTTTCTCAACCTCCTCCTGCTCCTCCTCCTCCCCCTCCTCCTCCTCCTCCTCCTCCTCCCCCCCCTCCTGCTCCCCCCTCCCCCTCCTCTCCTCCTCCTCCTCCTCCTCCTCCTCCTCCTCCTCCTCCTCCTCCTCCTCCTCCCCTCCTCCTCCCCCTCCTCCCCCCTCCTCCCCCTCCTCCTCCTCCTCCTCCTCCTCCTCGTCCTCCTCCCCCTCCTCCTCCACCTCCTGATGGCCGAGAACCTTCACGCCACTCGGGGGGCCCAGCGGCCTTTCCCCTCCGCCCTGGGGAGGAGGCGCCCTCTCCTCGGCGCGCCCTGAAGGGGTGCCAGAAACCGGGCTCCCAGACCGCACTGCAGCGAAAGCCCCCGAGTGAGGGTGCAGCGCCCCACCGAGGCTGCTCCTGCGCCCATCTTCCCCTTCGGCCCACCCTCCGCCATACGGCCGAGCATCTGATAGAGACACCACCTCTCGAAAAGCTGGGCCATCGTGTCTTAACCAACTTGCCGGAAAGCTGGCCCAGTTTCTTGGGCAGAATCGCCCTGTCAGCATTGGCAGCACACAGACCCAGGCTTTTTTTGTTAAAAAAAACCTCGGGGAATTGGCCCAGATATATTTCAACCTGACAAGTTTCTTGATCACGTTTTCGGTTGTAGATCTTTGGAGTTCGTGGCTTGATGCCGCCGTAACTGGATGTTGTACCACGCGGGCGCCCGAGGACCCCGCATCCTCCCCAGGTGCACTCTTACTGTGGGCCATGACCGCCCACTGCCGCTGCAACGTCGATGCGCCTGCGGCGTGGTGCGGCGGAGGAGCCCGAGTTCGAGTCAAGCCTTGCATCCCCAATGCGTCCAGGGAGGGGTTCTCATCGCAGCCGCTCGCTGTGGGCCAGCAGCTCCTAGCGGGCCCGAGGCCCCCACGGAGCTTCTGGAGGCCTCCAGGAGCCTCTGGGGGCGCAGAGTTGCCAGACACGCGCAAGACTTCAATCCTTGATCCTCGAGGAGGGGAAGGAGGAGACGGAGGAGGAGGCGGAGGAGGAGGAGGAGGAGGAGGAGGAGAAGAGGAGGAGAAAGAGGAGGAGGAGGAGGAGGAGGAGGAGGAGGAGGAGGAGGAGGAGGAGGAGGAGGAGGAGGAGGAGGAGAGGAGGAGGAGGAGGAGGAGGAGGAGGAGTAGGAGCAGGAGGGGAGCGGCCGCGCAATGACCTTGGGACACACAGCGAGCATCGAACAGCGGCTGCGGCGCGGCGGGGCGAGCCAGCCGCCGCCGCCGCCCAGGCGCTCAGGATGAGGTGGAGGAGAAAGGGGAGGAGGAGGACCCAGAGGATCGAGAACCTCCGCTTCCGAGGCGGAGCTCCCTTTGCAGGAGGGGGGGAGCGCACAGGATGGATGGGGCAACACAAGCTTGCAGAGCGGAGGTCGAGTCTCCGAACTTGGAGGTCTGCCTGTGATCCTCTGGGGAGGAGGGGTGCCCCGGCGCCCTGGGCCTCTTCCTCCTCTTCCTCCTCCTCCTCCTCCTCCTCCTCGTCCTCCTCCTCCTCCTCCTCCTCCTCCTCCTCCTCCTCCTCCTCCTCCTCCTCCTCCTCCTCCTCCTCCTCCTCCTCCTCCTCCTCCTCCTCCTCCTCCTCCTCCTCTCCTCCTCCTCCTCCTCCCCTCCGACTCCCCCTCTTCCCTCCCTCCTCTTCCCCTCCTCTTCCCCTCCTCCTGCTCCTCCTGCTGCCTTAGCCATTTTGTCTCAAGGCAACATGTATCCCCTGGATACACCGTGGCAACCTTTGATCCGAGGCTAGACTTGGCCACCGATCTGTTCGGCCACGTACGATCCCCTTGGTGAGCCGCCCGGCGGCCAGGGGATACGGTCTGTCTCCGTTGTCTCGGGCACCCATGGCCGCGTGAAGTTGGGCGCTGTTCCAGCTCCTGCAGGCCTCGGACAAAAATAGCGAACACTCATGCCACATGCATCCGTGAACGCCTCCCCCTCCCCCCAATGTTCGGGGGTGGACAGACCTCCTAACAGTGACACGTCGATTAGTGAATTGTCCGTTTTCGGTTCTCGAGAGAGCGCCGCGGCCGTTATTTTCCAGGCTTGCGCCCGCCAGGTTTGGGCCCGAGGTCGTTTTCACTAAACCACGTTTTACTAAAGGGAGGTCTGTCCATCCCCGAACCCACGGCCGTGTGAAGTTAGGCGCTTCCAGCTCCTACAGGCCTCGGACAAAAATAGCGAACACTCATGCCACATTCATCCGTGAACGCCTTCCCCTCCCCCAATCCGAGGCCCGAAAACCATCACTTCACGAATTTTGGGCCCCAGGGCCCACTGAGGCCCCAGGGGGCCCAAGATTAGTGAAGTGATGTTTTTTTTCCCACGTAAGGACCCCGAAAGTCATCACTTCACTAAACCGAGCCCAGGACGAAAGTCAGGGGCCGAATTGCTGCTGTGATGCCACATCGGCTTCGTACCCAGTGTTCAGAGTTGGCGGTGGGTCTGATGACTGGCGCCTCGACCGCAGTCTCCCCCCGCGCGTGCCAGCCTTGAGTTTGGGGTGGTCTCGGGCACCCACGGCCGTGTGAACTTGATTCGGCTTAGGTCGGGCCTGTCCCCCAGACAGGGGGATTTTCGACGAAAAATATAAAATACCCAGAACATGCCCCAAAATGGCAAAACAACGATTCAAAATTTAGTCCCCATGGTATTTTTTGATTATTGTGGAATTATTTTCGGGGCGCTTCCAGCTCCTATGGCCGCAGGTGCCAGAGCCAATCCGCGCACTACACCAGTTGCGGCAAGCTTGCCGCGCCAGAGCCGAGTGCTGCGCGGCGCGCGGGTGCTGAGGGGAGGAGGGAGCCAATCGAAGAGTCAGAGAGACACCAGCAGGATGGGAGTGGATGCGCAGGTCCAAGTCGGACGAGAAGAGCAAATCGAGGACTCACAGTCCGCAGCCGAGATCGGCACCCGACGAACCTCCTGCCAGTATACAAGAGATACTTCGGCAGCTCAGAGCCCCCAGCACAAGGATGCAGGAATTTGCCGCCTCATTCAAGTCAGATGCCAACACTTTCAAGACAGAGTTTCATCGGTATGATGTGGGTACGCAGCACAGGGGAGTGAGGCTCTCAGGCCTGGAGCAGGCGGCGCAGGGCAGCATCAATGACGCGCTCGGGTCTTCGGTGGATACTCAGATTGGCACCTCGCTGGGGGGCGTGAAGGTCCAGATCGGCGAGCTCAAGATGACGCGCTTCGCTCCTGCATCAGTTGCTGCCGCGAGGATGGACACCAGCGCGGATGAGGCCAACTTGAGGAGCACGTTCGGCAACAAGGCGTCGGAGTGCAGGAGTTGGATTGGGACATTCCGAGGATTCTCTCGCAACCTCAACGCCGTGCTCATTGGTCCACGCATGCGTTCCCGAACATCCCAACGAAGCTGCAGGACGACGTGAAGGCCACTATTTCCAGGGTGGGCAAGAGCTACTCGGTCGAGTTCTCGCCCCCCACGAACCCGAGGCGCTTCACCGAGCATCTCAGAAAGTCGACGTCTTGTGGAATGGAGCCAACAAGTACGCCGTCATCGGAGCCAGATCGGACCTTCCGATGGACGTCAGATCGAGGCAGAGGGCGGCGAGCCTGGCGTGGCAGGGCGCGCTCAACTTCCGTCGACGAGCGGGACAGGACATGCGTGGGCTTCGTCTTGGCGCGAGCAGGCCCCGAGGACTCATTCACTAAAGCTCGGCGGGCGAGGTCTTTGAGCTGTTCTGCGCTGGTGGGCGCCATGAGCACGGCTTCGCGTTCAACCTGGACTTCGGGTCGCTCAGGCGCTGGAAAGCCAAAGCAGAGGGCGCGGCCAAGCTCAGAGACGATTGCTCCACATGGGATGCTCACCTACAAGAACATAGCCTAGGGAGCTGCGGCACGTTGGGTCGAGCCTCAATCCACGTCTTGTTGTGCACGTTTTGGTGCCGCCTCCTTTGAATTCAGGCCCCCTCAGCAGGCTTGCTCAAGTTTTCCCTCTGGGCAACTCTATCATCTCTTCTTCCTCTTCGTCTTCCTCTACCTCTGAGGATATTGATGCGGTTTTTCTGCTTGCCGCCTGTCCGTTTTCGAGTTGCACCTGGAATTCCCAGTCTCTGCGCGGGAGTATCTGGTCGGCTCGCGAGAGCCGGCCCAGGAAAACGTCGCCCCTGAAACATCTGATGCTCCGCCACGACATCACGCGCGTTTAAGATCGCCCGCGGAATGAAGGTGATCGCAGGGGGGCATCGCGCACGCGACTCCCTCTTCCGCGCTTACTTGGTCTTTGCCCCCGCCTTACGCCGCTGGCGGTGTCCTGGCTGTCGCCCGCGATCACATCGCCCAGTATTTGGATTCGTTCTCTCCCCGCGCTGTCGTGCCTGATCGCATTCGTAATGTCGCGCGTGCTGGCGCGGGCGGCCCCCTGGTTGCCGCCTCTCTTCATCTGGGGCCCGGATTCCACCGGCCCCCCGCCAGGGTTCATCTGCGCGCGCTGAGATCCACGAGGCTAAAGTATTCGGAGGCAACCTGGATCGCTGCTGGGGATGTCTGCTTCGCAGAAGAGGGCGAGTAGAGGCTTCGCGTCGATGGCGGCCTGTCGCGTTTTGCCGTTGGCCACGTGGGCAGGCCCCTTCGCCGGGCCCCCGGGCGCGCGCCGAGGCGGGGCCGCGCCCGCGGGGCGATCATCGGCGACGCAATCGCGCCCAGGGCCAGCTCGATAGAATTTTCTGCAGTTTGCCAAGTGCCGATCTCCTCGACCTCGAGCTTGCGACGGGGGCGGCCTGGGACATTCTGATTAGGGCACCCAGCGATCACGCCGCTGCGTTCCTGACGCAGTCGGGGCCGGAAGCTTCGCCGCCCAGAAATTACTTGCCGAGGCGGGTCATCAAGCCCTTCGGCTGCGAGATTGAGCTGGACAGATTAATTGAAGAGATCGAGGCTGATCCCGACCCCGCCCTGAGAGCCCACGACGACTTGGAGGCTGCGGCGTTCTCGGCGGGGCGCTAAGTTCGCTTCGGAACCGCATTCACGGGGGCGGTTTCTACAGACAAGACGGCGTCGTGGATGCTGGCTCTGAGTCGCGCCTTTCGCCGCGGGAGGCAGGGCGTCGCTCTTCGCGCTTGCGAGGCCCCCCCCCCAAGGGTGCCGGGGCGCCGTGGCCCGCAGGTTCTTCAACGGCGCATCCGCGATGGGCCCCGCGCGCATTTTTGGGAGATGGCCGCGCGCGGGCGGCCATCTCCCAAAAAGGAGAGGCTCCATAAGTTGGAGGAGGAGGAGGACGAGGAGGAGGAGGACGACGAGGAGGAGGAGGAGGAGGACGACGAGGAGGAGGAGGAGGAGGAGGGGGAGGAAGAAAAAGAAAAAGAAGGAGGAGGAGGAGGAGGGGGAGCTGCGCAAGGCAATGCTGTTTTCCCCTATGCGCTCTGTCGTCGTCGCGAACTGCCGGGCCGGCGGCGCGCCCCCCTTCGACGCAGGCAATTCTCGTTGCGCTCGATCGTTCGCGAGCGCGGCGCCCCCGATCGACGCGCCCGGCCGCCCGCCCCGGGCACTTCCTGAACGTCGCGGGGGCGCGCCGTCGGCTCTCCGCGAGGCTTCGGAGGGCGAGTTCTGCAGCGCGCGACAACCCCAGAACTTTTTTTAATATAAAACCTTTGGGCGACGAGATCTATACATATCCACTGCTCCCTGGCCAGGCCCATCCTGAAACCAGCAGCTGTGTATCCGCCCTCCTGGCCAAGCCAGGAGCGCGTGGCGTATGCACCGCTGGCGGGTTCAGGATAGGCCTGGCCAGGGAGCAGTGGATATGTATAGATCTCGTCGCCCTAAACCTCTGGGCGTCGAGGTCGGGCCCCGCGGCCGGAAAGCGCGAGGGGCGCGATTGATGCGGAGGCCCGCGCGCGCCCAGAGGAGGCGCGCGCGCGCTGGGAAGGACTAACCGACGCTCGTCGACTAAACAACGTTTTAAATCTGACTAATCAAGAATGCACAAGGGCGCCAGCCAAACATCTAGCTTGGCGAAGGACCCAACAATGCAGCAGCGAGGTCCGCAGTTGTAGATATCTTCTTCGGTGGAGCTCCCGCGGGGCCGCAGAACTTGTCAGTGGTGCGCCGATGAAGAGCGCGGGAGAAGCATGCGGGCCTTGCTTCTGGCGACGAAGCTGATGGCGATGATGGCGAAGATGGCGAAGATGCTGATGGCGATGACGATGTGAGGGGTGTGCCGAAGCTGATGGCGATGATGGCGATGTTGATGATGGGGATGCTGATGGCAGCGATGCTGATCAATATGATGGTGCTTACGGCGGCGATGTTGATGATGATGCTGATGGTGGTGGTGATGGCAATGGCGGTAATGATGATGGTGGTGTCGATGGTAATGATGATGATGATGATGATGATGATGATGATGATGATGATGATGATGATGATGATGATGATGATGATGATGACGACGGCGATGGCGAACGCGATGGGGGCAGGGGGGCGGAGGCAGGAAGGAACGCGGGGCGCTGTCTCCTCAAAACGAGGACCCAACGCCGCAGGATGGTTGGGCACACTTAAACTCAAAAGATCCCTTGCGGGAGATTGCCTTCTAGAGTTCATCCCGCCAGCCGCTTGCAGGCGCTCTCTCTGCGACAACCGCCGAGATGGAAATCAAAGTTTGTTCGCCAATAGGTGGTTGGCCAGTTCGCGCAGCAGGGCGCTAGTGGAATTTTGCCCTGGAAGCGCCGGAGGCGGCGTTTCGCGAGATGGCGGCGGGGGGGAGGGTTCAGCACCTGGCTTGGACGACGTCCCCAATTCAGCTTGGCGACCTGGATGCCCAGTATTCGCCGGAGGCTTCTCGCAATGTCACCCGCGCCGTCTTTGAGAGGTGCTCTTCCTCCCGGTTGAAACCGAGGTCTCTCTGTCTTCTCACCGAAGGGGGGCCGAGTCGCCCGAGCGGGGCGCGCAAGTTCGGCACCCCCTTGCGCGAGACCACTGACGCTGAGAAACGCTGACAACGAGGTCCCTGCATCTGCCCTTCGGTTGCCGCCGCCCAGGCTCGCCTCGGAAGATTGCCCCAGTGCTCGGAGGGGTTTTCCCTTGGCAGTCGAGGTTCAGACGCGTTATCGATCTTGACTCGAGGCTCTCGGTCTCCAGTCGTGCTGACGGGGGCCAGGCTAAGACCCAGGGGTTGTTTCCTCGCGCAATGCCGACCACCACTTTTGAATCCAGGGGGTGGTAGTAAAATCGAAGGGGAACGCTCGTGAGCTGCGTAAGCGCGGGGCCCTGGCAGTAGGGCCCTGGAGCCATCGAGTTCTCGGCCGCACTTGGGGGCCAGATCCAGCCCATGAGGGCCCGAGCGGCCATATGCTCTGGAAGGTGTGCTCCTGGGGCCTGCGCCGCGTCTGTCCCTGGGTTGGCTAGCCCGTTCTGAGGATGGCCCTTAGCTTAGGCTTCGCTACGAGCAGCCCATCGCGCTCCAGGACGTTTGTACAGATTTAGAACACAAGCAACGCCTGAAAGTCTCTCAACGTTGGAATATTTGCCTCGAGAACCTCAGGAACACCCATCGGAGGTGGATGAACGTTCGGGGGCCCATGGCGGCCACGGTGCCTGTCTTCCTCGACTTGGCGTTGACCGCAGGAACCCCGTCTCCCGGGTCTTTCCGCGCGGCAAGTTTCTGCAGCTCTCAAGCGGCAATTTCCCGCGTGATCTCTGGGCCATCCTCCAGCAGCAGCGCGGGCAAATGTCCTGGAGCATGGCCTCCAATCGTTGCGAAGGAGGAGGTTTGGAAGGAGGGGTAAAGTTGGCTGTTCCTCGGAAGTTCTTGTGGCAATTCGAGAAATATGTGTATATATATATATATATATTGATTGATTTCGCTGGACTGCTCCGCAATGTTTTGACGGCGGGGTTTTGGACTGGGGACGCGCTTAAGCAAGCTGGATGTGATTCCCCGCGCCGCGGCCTGTACCCTAGACGCGGGCTGTGGCCCGAGACCGCTGCTCATCGGCTCTGGTGGTGTCGCTGCAGTGATGATAGAATCGATGCTGCGGTCGGCCGATCTGATTGCTTCAGGCCCGAAGCCCTCCACCCCGATGCCTCCCCCTTCTCTCTGGCGTCGTGGCGCCCAGCCTCTCCAGGCTGCCGTTGGGCACCTCCCTAACCCTGTTTGCTGGGGGCGGGAGCGGGGGAAGCTGCGGGATGGTGCCAAAATTAAGGGGCGCATCTGGTGGGTGGATGGCTCTGGAGGGAAACGCATGAAAGATTTGAGGGTGAGGCGCTGCGGTTGGGCGATCGTCCACCAAGGCGCTACCCCCATGTTTGATGGAGTCGCCTGCGGTCCTTTTCCGATTAAGGTGCAGACTGCAGGTCATGCTGAGTTGTCTGCGCTGACCCAGTTGCTAATGCGCAGTGCTGATCGTGTGGCTGTTTACTGTGACTGTTTGGCTTTGGTTCGGGGAGCCGGGAAGTCCCTCAAGCAGAAATGTAAATCGTCGATGTTGGACCTTTGGAAGCTGCATCATGAGGCCCTTGGGGGCCCGCGATGGATCCGTGGAAGATCGATGGACCACAGGCCACCGCACCCAGTTCCAGGCTGAGAATATGTGTTTGGCCCGTGCCGAGATGCACATCGACAAAAGTGCTGATTCTTGTTCGCCAATAAAGCCGCTGAGTTGGCCCGGGCGTCAGATGACCAGGCGCGCCAAACGGCGCTGGCTGGTGAGCGGGGTCTCAAGGTTCTTGGCCGTCTCCTGGCGATCCAGCGGGAGGCTTGGTTTTCTGGGGACCGAGTTCTCGCCGCTCAGGTCCAGTACTTTGAAGCGAAAGCGCCTCTGCAGGTATTTGAGTAAGCGTGGGCAGCTTGTCGAGTTTTGGCCAGGACCCTGCAAGCCCCGGTCTGAACTCTTTCGGCGAATTTGTTCCCTCCCTATTTTGCCGGCACCTGACCTGCGAGGAGGTGAGGATTTACGGCCTGATGATTTGGGGCCCCCTGACGGCGGTGTGGGCGGGGGCTGGGGCCATCCTGTGACTGAGCAGTGCTACCCTTCGCATGTGCTTGCCTCCATTCAGGTGTCCTTGCTCTGCGAGGTTTGCCGGAGGCACTGTGTGGAGTTTTCGCAGAGCTTGCGGTCTGAGTGCGCCCCCCCACCGAAGCTGAGAAAGAGGTGCAGAGCATGTGTTTGCCGCCTACGTCTGGCAGAACTGTCCTTGACCTTTGGGAGCGTTAACGTGCCCCGCCTTGCTGCAGGTCGCCACGTCATGCAGGTAAAAAGTCCTCCTCTTCCTCCTCCTCCTCCTCCTCCTCCTCCTCCTCCTCCTCCTTGTCCTTGTTTTTCTCTCTCTCTCTCTCTCGTGCTATTGGCGATTGGTTCAGGCAGCCTCTCCTGAAGTATACAAAGTCAGTGCAGAGGGAGGAGCGACGACGCAGCCAGGGCCCCAACCCCTTTACCCCTATTGGGCTCTTGACCATCACAATACGGGCCCACCCCGCAGACACCCATATTCACAGTGGAGGTCACAATGCAAGACACAAGCGAGAGGACAACAACAGAGGGAAGCGCATCTGCCCACATGCCCCCTCCCTCTCACAGTCTCCAAATTCAATAATGTAAGTCATGCTGTCCTGACGCTTCGCCCACTGGGTGGGCAATGAGGCCCGAGGGGAGGGGAGCGGAACAGGGATGAAACGGTGGGTGAGAATGAAGGGGGTGCGGGCATGAGCAGCAGCGTACATCAACGCTTCCGACATCCTCCACAATGTATCGGCTTCTCTCACAGCTCTCTGCTCCTTCACAGTGAGCGCCGCCAATCCCTGGGGTCGGGAAACAGATCTGATGGGACGAGAGAGACCACCTCCTCTCTCTTGACTATACCGACGGGGATCCCACAACTTCCTGATCCAACACGCGGCGACACCAGTGCCAGATTTCTCCATCACCAGACCTCCTCAGTCGCACAACAACGGGGGGCCACGTGGTGCGCTGCAGCGTGGTATCGAAGAAGGCTCTCGGCACGGGAGTCAGCAACTAGGGGGCCACATGCGAGCCCTACCCCTACACCCCACGATGTCTGAGGGGGCGGGTGGGGTTCACTTCGTTCGGGAGCTCCCGAGCGAAGTGAACCCCACCCGCCCCCTCAGAAATCGTGGGGTGTAGGGGTAGGGCTCGCATGTGGCCCCCTAGCAACATCCCTGCCCTCAGCCACATGCCACACATGGGGACTCCACAGAGGCTCAACAGAAACGGTCGAAAACCAAGACGCGGGCGGAGGGGGGGGGGTCCGCAATCGAAACAGCCACAGGTAAAGGCTGGGGGTCGAGGCGAGGGTCATCCCCGCCCTCACGGGTGCAGGAGGAGGGGGAGGAGGAGGAGGAGGGGGAGGGGGAGGAGGAGGAGGAGGAGGAGGAGGAGGAGGAGGAGGAGGAGGAGGAGGAGCGAGGGTCATCCCCGCCTTCACGGGTGCCAGGGGGGGGGACCAGAGGTCTTCTCATGGGCAGGGCGGGCCGCAGAATCATCCTGCAGCCCCAGGGATCGGACCCGGTTCGTTGCTTGGTGCGGCCTGGTCTGGTCTCTGGTCTCCTTCGTGGTGGGCGCGCAGGCTGTGCCACCATTAAGCCACGTGCGCATGCACGCGGGCACTCTCCTTGGGTGTTTGATCCGACGGGATCGGGCATGGAACTCCGTCATACAAACCTGGCAGCACGAACCACCAAGAATAGAGGATGACGATTAATAAATGACCGGGGGTCGTGTTCACGCGGCGGCGCCCGGGATGACGATTAGAAAAAACCGGCCGCGGGCTGGAAAACTATTTGTTTAATCGTTCTCTTCCAGTCGGAAAATTATGCAGAAATAGCAGAAAACTATTTTTTAATCGTTCCCTCCCATTTTTTATTAATCGTCATCCCGCATTACGCTGTTCAGGATCCTGGCTCCCGCGCTCGTGCTGTGACGCCCGCATTCACAACAGGGGGTAGTGGAAACGGGCAGCAGCAGGAGCAGGGCGAGGGACCCCACAAGTTTAGTCAATCATAAGACCTTTAGTCATGTCCCACTAAACCACCCCAACCCAACCCGGAGGCCCAAATTTATCCTCGATTTCCAGTGGGGGGGGTCGGGGAGCATTGAAAAAACACATGGGATCCGTACCCCCCCCAATCCGAAATTCGAGTCAAATTCGGGTCTTCGGGTTGGGTTGGGGTGGTCTGGTAGGTAGTCACTTTAGTCATGTCCCACATGCGACGCTCGTGCTCCTCTTTTTCATACCTCTCATTTCTCTCAGTCGTCACTCTCTGGGCAACAGTCACCGCAAGAGCTCGACGCTTCGCCTGCCGCTGGCGAGCCAACAGAATTCACGTGTGAAAGGACCCTTCTTCTGGCACTTCCCCTTTCCTCACACATCGCACCATCCACCGGACATCGCTTTGGAGTCCTTGGACCCAGCTGCTCTTGTGGGAGAGCAAGCACTTGAGAAGAGCGAGGGGGGCGAGGGGCGCATGTCGCAGCATACGCACAAGAAATCAGAGACGAGCGATACAATGTACATCTTCAAAAGGCAGCCTCTCCGCTCTCCAAAGAACCTCACTCGAGGGGAAGTGTGAGCCTTCTCGATGGGTGGGCATGGCCAGCACGGCCCTATACACATCAGTCTGGGCTTTGCCCATCCTTTTATTATGGGCAGGGGTGAGGGGGTCCCAGCAGTAACAATGATACAGCAACTTAGAGGACGCATAGCTCGCCACATACCTGACCTTGCTCTTGTCAGGAAGCCGTCGCCTGGGCGCTAAAGCGGTGCGAATGGTTCGGACTTCACCTCCTCATCTGCACGACTCTATGCGTGATCTCTTGATGCTGGGCAAGCTTGTCAGTACTAATGGACCCAAGAAGTTTATGTTGGCGAACAACCGTGACTCCCACACCATGCTTTCCCGACGCCACATGATCTCCGCCATCCCCTTCAACACCGAGCAAGTGCTGCTCAGTGCGTCTCGCGTTTTTTCCAGAAAGGCAAATCATGAGCATCGTTTTACTCGCATTGAGTTGCAAATCCTGACTGGACACATTTTCATACACAACGTCTCACACATGGCCTCCGATCATGATGGCCAGGCTGGCATCTTCACAAGGCCCTATGGACGTGAGGTCGTCTACGTAGGCAGTGGACTCGTCGGGCTCCTCCAGAGCTTGCGTGGCAGGAGCGAGTCTGAAACAGACGCGTCGGCAAGTTGGAGCAAAGTATTATGGTAAATCAGGGGGAGGGGGAGAGCCGAGATCGCATCCTTAACCTTGTCCTCCTCCTCCTCCTCCTCCTCCTCCTCCTCCTCCTCCTCCTCGCATGAGATTCCAGCTTGCGAAGCAAATCGCAAAATCGCAAATAACTACGACCAGATCCCTAGACCCTATTGTCCTGCTGCATGTTTCGAACTGGATCGTTCTGTGATGGTCACAGAGCCCGAAACCGGGCGAAAACGCCCTGTGTAAAAAAACCGCCCGGATCTCAAGGTCCCTCCTCCTCACTCATTCCTCCTCCTCCCCCTCCCCCTCCTCCTCCTCCTCCTCCTCCTCCTTTTCCTCCTCCTCCTCCGTCTCTTCCCTCCTTCCCCCAACCTCCCCAGTCTGGGTCAGGGGCTGCGGCTCGCAGGCCAGAGAGAGCTTAAGTCGCATATCTCCATGACGCACGAGCTTCCCTCCTTCTCTTCCTCCCCCCTTCCTCTCCTACTCCTCCTCCTCGCCTCCCCCTCCCCTCCCCCTCCTCCTCCTCCTCCTCCTCCTCCTCCTCCTCCTCCCTCCTCCTCCCCCTCCACAATTTCTCAATATGAATACTACTCTCCCTCTTCCCCCGATGACGGCCTGAAAGTAGCCGACCCCCCCCCGCGTCATGCCTTTTTACACGGGATTCCCGGGAGTTGGGTTTTCGCCTGCATTTTTTTTCAAAATGCTGCTCTCGCTGAGGCGCCGGCCTCATTTTCGGGCCCCGCTCGTTCCGAATCGTGCTCCCGCTGCAGCGCTGGCCTCATTTCCGTGCTTCCGCTCGTTCCGAATCGTGCTCCCGCTGCAGCGCTGGCCTCATTTCCGCGCTTCCGCCCGTTTCGACTCGTGCTCCCGCTGCAGCGCTGGCGTCATTTCCCGTGCCATGCCACAGCACACGCGCACACACGCACACACACACACACCCACCCACCACCACCACCACCACCACCACCACCACCACCACCACCACCACCACCACCACCATCACCACCACCACCACCACAACCACGCACGCACGCACGCACGCGCACTACCACCCACTACGCACGCGCGCGCGGAGCCACAGGTCCGCTACGACACTCGTCCGCGGATAGAGAAAATCAGCGCCATAGTAAGGGATGGGAGGGAGGGGTAGGACGTCAGATACGACGCGAGCGCACCTAGCTTGTCCTCTTCCCTCCCTTCCTTCCCCTCCTCCCTCCCTTCCTTCCCCAGCCTGCCCGGACAGACCGCAAGCCCCAGGCCTGAGAGTTGCGGCGGGGCTGGGCGACTGCCCGCTTTGCGTGGCGGGCGAGCAGTGCCAGCAGGCGTGCGCCGACGTCAAGTCGGAGCCACCCGGCAGGACGGCGTGCTCGTGCTCCCCTGAGGTCTAGGCTTTGGGGGCATGTCATCCAGTCCTGAATCGGAGGTGGATAGACTACCCTGACACGGCGATTAAGGAATTGGCCGTTTTCGGTTCGCGAGAGGGCGTCGCGGCCGTCATTTTTGCGGGTCCAGGTCCGTCGTTTTTGGTCTCAGACCGTTCCCAGGCCGTGCTCCCCTGAGGTCTAGGCTTAAGTCGGGCCTGTCCCCCTACAGGGGGATTTTCGACGAAATATAAAAAGATACCCCCAAAATAACAATAATGAGAAAAGTCCAATAATCTGGGGACTTTTTTTGAGTATTTTTTTACCTTTTTGGGGTATGTTTTTTATTTTTCGCCGAAAATCCCCCTGTAGGGGGACAGGTCCGACTGAAGTCTAGGTCTTGGGGGCATGTCGTCCAGTCCTGAAGGCCATTCGGGCGGATGGCAGAGGCCCTGAGACCCGAGCGTCTCAACGCTTTCGGCACCGGGCGCTTTTGTCGCCCAGCTCCGGGCCCCCCTGACTCCGAATCCGCCCTACTTTGGGGAAGTTCGTAAGTGGGGCTTGGAATTTCCGCCTTACTTTTCAGGCCCCGCTGATGCCAATTTCCGCCCTACTTTTCTGTTGCTGTTTCTGTGGATTTCCGCCCTATTTTATGTTGGGTGCAGCAATTTCCGCCCTACTTTTTCGGCCTCTTGTAGGTGGATTTCCGACGCAATTTTAAGTTGGAAAAAAAGCCGAAGTAGGGCGGATCCGGAGTCAGGGCAGATCGAGGCGGCTCGAAGAATGCAGCTGAAGGGTGGGGTCTACAGTCAGCCCGTATCATAAGGACGCACGTCAAGGATGCAAGGGCCTCGGAAGGCCATGTCGACACTCTGCGAGCGGGGCGCGGCGCGGCCAAGGATGGGCTGATGGGGAAGGATGCAAGCGTGACCTTGGGAAGCCGCTCGTCCCTCCTATGCGGCTGGACTGTAAGGCCCTGGTCGTCATTGTTTCGCAAGGTTGCACAGAAGCGGCGCAAATGCACACTTTCAGAGCTCTGCGCGGATTCGCCGCTCCTGAGGCGCCGCCCCAGGCTTGCTCCGCGAGCCAGAGGGGGGGGGGCCAGAAACGACCTTGCCTTCTGAGCGTCTCGCGCTTCTGGCGAAAGGCCAGCGGAGGTAGCACGTCGGCGGGGAGCTCGGCGGAGGGCGGCGCGGGCAAAGGGCAGGCGTCGACACACTTGGAGTCAGGATGTCCGGAGTCGGCCATGAGGGGAATCGGTCTTGTCTGCGCGCGCGCGCTCGAATGCAGCACCATGCATGTAGGGGGCCACATGGGAACCCTACCCCTACCCCCCACGATTTCTGAGGGGGAGGGTGGGGTTCACTTCGCTCGGGAGCTCCCGAACAACCAAATACCCCAAAAATAAACCAAAAGGGTCAAACATATTCAAAAAAGTAGTCGCCAGAGTATTTTTGGATTAGTTTTGGATCATGTTGGGGGTATTTTTTATTTTTTGACGAAAATCCCCCGTCGCTTCGCATCCAGGAGGGAGCTCCACCTACAGTGCCGTTTTTAATACATGCTCCGCGTGCGGATCATGTATCAAAAATGCAGGGATTCAGTATTAAAAACAACGATGAGTTCATGCATACATTTATTCAAATTAGTCACTTGTTAAAATCCTATATGTTAGAAGATCCCATGTATTTAAAACTGCCCTGTACGGTCCGAGAAACAGGGCCCGCAGGCCGTCCCTCCGTTCATCTCGCCGCAGCCTTCACGCGCTCCGCGCCCATCACGAAGTTCCGTCTGCGGCACAAGAGGGGCGGCCTGCATGTCGCCCCCCGGGCCACTTCGGCACCCCCATCACAAGCTTCGTACCCAAACTTAAATCGGGCGTGTCCCCCTACAGGGGGATTTTCTACGAAAAAAATACCCCCAAAAATACCCCAGAAAGGTCAAACAATATTCCAAAAATGGTTCCCAGACTATTGTTGGATTATGTTTTGATTATGTTTGGGGTATTTTTAATCAATTGTTCGTCGAACATTCCCCTGTAGGGGGACAGGCCCGCCTTAAACCCAAACTGCGGCCCCAGAGGCAGCCTTCGCAGGCCCCCCCCCCCCCGCACCCCCCCCCTCGCCCATCCAAGCACACCCCTCACAAGATTGCATGCCCAACAGGAAGCTCCACCTGCGGCCCACCGCCCCAGTTGCTGCCCACCACCCGAAGGCACTTTTCGCATGCTGCCCACCGCGCATTTTGGCACACCGATCCGCTCCTTTCGGGCAGCTCCACTCACGGCCCCAGAAGCAGCATTATCATGACGCCTCCCCGCCATTGTCGGCACCTCCATCACACGTGTCATGCTCCAGGCGGAGTTCCACCTGCGGTGCCACACCCCAGAAACAGAGTTCGCATGCCGCCCCAAAGTCGGCACAGCCCTCCCACGGATCATGCCCCAGAGAGAGCTCCGTCTACAGCCCCAGAGAGGGGTTCACGTGCCGCCCTCCCTGCCCATTTCAGCATACCGCTTCTGCGTGTCGCGACTATAGGGATCTCCACCTGCGGCTCTAAAGGCAAGGCTCGCATGCCGCGCCCCGCCCAGGCACGCCCGTCACACGGCTCGTGTATCCCAGCGAGTTTCACCCACGGCGCCAGTGGGCAAGTTCGCATGATGACACTCGCCCCATTTCGGCGCACCCCTCCCACGGCTCGTGCACTACAGGGAGCTCCACCTATGGACTCAGTTGGGGCTCGTTCGCGGTGAGGGGGGCCTCGCCACATTCGACCCCCCCCCCCTCCCCCCCCCCCCACCCCCCCTCCCTCCTCCTCCTCCTCCTCCTCCTCCTCCTCCTCCTCCTCCTCTCCTCCTCTCCTCCTCCTCCTCCTCCTCCTCCTCCTCTCCTCCTCCTCCTCCTCCCCCTCCCTCCTCCTCCTCCTCCTCCCCCTCCTCCTCCCCCTTCTCCTCCTCCTCCTCCTCCTCTCCTCCTCCTCCTCCTCCTCTCCTCCTCCTCCTCCTCCTCCTCCTCTCCTCCTCCTCCTCCTCCTCCTCCTCCTCCTCCTCCTCCCTCCTCCTCCTCCTCCTCCTCCTCCTCCTCCCTCCTCCCCTCCCCCCCCCTCATGCGGATCATGCCATGCAGAGTTCACCGCTCCTCTGCGCGCCTGCCCCGCAGGCACGCATGCACAGTGCCCCGCAGCGCACAGCTTCGGATGGGTCGGGCCCTCCGCCTCGCTGCTCTACGCTCTTCGGCGGCCGGGGCACTGCCTCTGGGCTCCAGGACTGCCCACCGAGTTACCTGGGACGAAAGGCAGGCCCCTGGAAGGGGTCGAGGGCTTCAGGGACTGGCGATTCGAAGATCTCGTCACCGGAGGTCTGGGTAATGCTGCGGAGCATCCCAAGTCCGACATTCAAGGTCGTCCGATTACTGCGCTGACCACGTGGGGCTGCACGGCGGCAGGTTCGGTTCCGGCCGGTTGGCGTTGAGTGACCGCTCAGTTCGCCGCAGCCACAGCTCATAGGAATATCGCCAGCACGCAGGCTGCGCTTCGGTCGGCTCGATGCTGCAGCAAAGGCAAACGGTTGACGAGGAGGGGTCTTTGGTAATATTGGTACGTAGCCGATTCCCAGTCGCCAGGCCATACGCTAATGAGTCTTCATTCATTGGTCTCCAAATCCTACGTATGGAGTTCTTTTTATTCGTGACACGCCTCCACCTCACCCTCACTCCCGCCTCATCTCTTCCATATTCAGACTCTCGTACACACATATTCAATCATATTCAGACGCACAGACCCAATCACGTACACACATATTCAATCATAATTATTGAAATTCAGACTTCATCGGTATCATTTTGGCTCAAGTTTCCCTGGCCATATCGTCGCCCCAGTTGCTCTCCTGGCACCCACCGAGGGGACCATGGCCCTCCGCTCCAGCGTGCTCCCGACGGCCGTCGTGGCTGCCCTGTGCCTGGCGCTGCGCGGCCTGCTCACCCCGGGCCCGAGCCAGGCGTTCGCTGCGCCAGAGGTCGGCCTCACGCAGTCGGTCCACCGCCAGTGCAGGCCCGTGGCGGGCAACGACCGCGCCTTCGCCTCCGGCGCTACCCCAGCCGTGCTGAGCACCGTCCCGGCGCGCCAGGGCGTCGCCGCGCATTTCAAGGTGACGCTGGAGACGCCGGACGGCACTCAGGAGTTCGAGTGCCCCGAGGACGTGTACATCCTCGACCAGGCCGAGGAGGAGGGCCTCGAGCTGCCCTACTCCTGCCGCGCGGGCTCGTGCTCGAGCTGCGCGGGCAAGGTGCTGTCCGGCGAGATCGACCAGTCGGACCAGGCCTTCTTGGACGAGGACCAGACGGGTGAGGGCTTCTGCCTCACGTGCGTGACGTACGCGACCTCGGACGTGACCATCAAGACCCACTGCGAGGACGACCTGTGAGATGTCGAGGACAAGGTCGGAGCACAGCAGGGTCAGCGGCATGCGGCACTGATGCCGATATTGCTCCGCCGCCTCGGTCGATCCCCGTATCTAGCTAGCGCTCGGTCGAGCCTCGTGGTTTTCAGGATTTTCTAGCACTTGGGATGCGCTCAAGAACGCGCGTGGTCCAAGCTTGCGGGGATAGCTCCGGAGTGGCATGGTGGTCAGCGCGGAGCATCGTCCGTCACAGAAACAGAAATCACTGAAGTTCAGGCTCACTCGCACCCAGACCCACCATACTTCTACTCAGACTCATACTCAGACACCATAAATGTTAATAGCAAGTCCGATTATATCCAGTATACATGGTACACCACATCAAATTGTTTAAGGTTTTAGAGTATCCTCACTAACAAATACGGTGGCTGCCTGAACAATTTGCATCACTGACGCTCAGGCTCACTCTCACACAGAATCGTATGGCTCATCGCGACGCAGCAGGCTCGGCACTTGGGCCTCCCAAGGGGGGGAGCCGCCTGGGGGTACGACGCTGGCCCGCTCGCGCCCAGATTAGGAGGAGGAGGAGGAGGAGGAGGGGGAGGGGGAGGGGGAGGAGGAGGAGGAGGAGGAGGAGGAGGAGGAGGAGGAGGAGGAGGAGGAGAAGTGCCCTTCTTAGGGGGTGTGTCTGCGTGGCCTCTTCGCAGAGCCGCATGATCATCACGATGTAGCAGCCGCGGCACCTGTGAATCCCACGGGGGGGGGCGCCAGGGGCATGGCACTAGCCCGCTCTCGCCCATATCGTGGGGACGGCTCAGATAGAAGATGATCGAAGGACGCTTTGGGGGGAGCATGCGTGTTTCTTTTCAGAGCTTCTCGGATTGATCATCGCGATGTATCGTGCACGGCACTTGGGCATCCCAATGGGGAGCCGCCAGGGAGAAGATACAGGTCCGTTCGCGCCCACATCGTGGGGATGTCTGAAGTAGAGTGTCCGTTTTAGGGGTAGGCGCGTCTCATTTCAGAGCCCCCTGCATCATCGCGATGATTCAGGGCACTGGGCCTCCCGAGGGGGGAGCCGCAAAGGGGCAATTATGGTCGCCCAGATTGTGGGGACGGTTCGGGTAGAATGGCCGTTTTGGGGGGTAGACGTCTCTTGTCAGGGCCCCATGCACCATCGCGATGTAGCAGGCATGGCACTTGGACATCCCACAGGGGAGCCGCGAGGGGCTATGGCACTGGCCCCTTCGCGCTCAGCTTGTGCAGACCTCTCAGGTAGAATTGCTGCTTGGCCGTCCATCGGCCGTCCAGGGCGTCCAGGCCGTTTGTTCATCACTGGCCACATCCATGTTGCCGGGCGCTTTGGGCACACCGGTAGAAGGGACTTTTGCACTATTTTTGCGATAACGGTCGCGGTTGCCGATGGTCTCAGGATCATGCTTTTGCGGTGGTACTTCTTTGTGCGGCCTGCCTCGTGGGGAACAGGAGGAACAGGAGGAGGAGGAGGAGGAGGAGGAGGAGGAGGAGGAGGAGGAGGAGGAGGGAGAGGGGGAGGAGGAGGAGGAGGAGGAGGAGGAGGAGGAGGAGGAGGAGGAGGAGGAGGAGGAGGAGGAGGAAGAAGGCTCTTCAGATTTCCACGCTTGCGGTCGAGCAGGCAGGTCTTTTACAGGGGCTGCGCGACCCATCACCGGCAGCGAAGCAAGTCACCAGCTCGCTGTGCACTGGTCGCATCATCTGCAGCTCGGGCGTCCGCGCGAGCGTCCAGCCAGAGAAGCAAGCCGCTCACAGCCTCTACTGCATGAACGCCTGCGTCGGCGCCCGCCCAGGCGATTTCTTTTCATCTGAATCGAAGACGCCTACGGCGAGTCACCGCCGCCCCCTGCCCTTGTGGAAGCGCCTGCGTGGCCGACAGCTGGGCTAGAGCTTGGCCGCGCTATCGGGCCAGTTGTTCCCCGAGTCGGTTGGGAGAGCCTTCAGGGAACGCGTGGGGGAGCAAGAGGTTTGAAAGCGCACATGTGTCCGAGCGTTGTGGCAAGAGCTCTGCCAAGCTATCGGACCATGTGTTTCCCCAACCGTTGTGGAAACCTTTCGGTGAACACTTGGGAGAGAAGGCGGGGAAGATCAGGAGGAGGAGGAGGAGGAGCAAAATGAGGAGAGGAGGAGGAGAAGGAGGAGGAGGAGGAGGAGGAGGATGCCCATGCCCGGGTTGCCCGGCGGGTGGGGACGCGCGGCCGACATGGGCGCGCGCCCGCCCGAAACGCGCGAGGGAAGGAGGGCAGACGGAGGAGGAGGAGGGGACAGAGACGGAGGAGGAGGACGACGACCAGGAGGAGGAGGAGGAGGGCGGATGATGATTATGAGGAGGAGGAGGAAGGAGGAGGAGGAGGAGGAGGAGGAGCAGGAAGAGGAGGGAGGAGGAGGAGGAGGAGAAGAAGGAGGAGGAGGAGGAAGAGGAGGAGTTGGAGGAGGAGGAGGAGCAGTGGGATGGGGGTGCGACAGGGAGGAGTTATGTACACGGAGAATGGATGGAGGAGGAGGAAGGAGGGGGACGACGACGAGGAGGAGGACTAGTGTAAACCAAGAGTCATCAACGATGTTGGAATCACCCTCCGTCCACGCTCCCACTTCATTTGCCCCTACAAGGGTTCATTTCCACTGAGTGAATTGCCTCATTGGAAGACAGCCGTTTGAAGACTTTGAAGCATGCCAAAACATTCTTCTCGGGACTCCAACGCCACGGATCAACCTGACTGTTGCGTCATGACGATCTTGAGTCCTGCCAGGGCGCCATTCTTGGGATATCACCCCCCCGAATCACAGTAACTGCTGCACCCTCATAATCTGGAATCTTTCCAAACACCATTTCTGGTACGTTGACCATGGGAATTCTTGAAACTCTTGCAATTTGTTCGAGAAGGACCTACGCGGCGCTAAGGCGAGAGCCATATTCTGAAAAGGCACCGTCTTCAATCCGATAAAGTTTTGCAACTTTTTACAAGGCATGTGCGCGGCGCTAAGGCGAGAGCCACATTTTGAAAACGATCCGCCTTTCATCTGCGAAACTGTTGCCGATGTTTAAAACGAATGTGCGCGTCGCTGAGACGAGGGCCACATTTTGAAAGCGACCCGCCCGCCATCTTTGAAACGATTTTCTATTCCTCAGCTTCAGGATCATAAATGTAGAGGAAGTCTCAGGCGAAACGCCCGGTCCGCCCTTTCGACCAGCCTCGGGGTGCGACAAGGAGAAGTTATTTATAAGGAAAAGGAATGGTGGAGGAGGGGGAGGAGGAGGAGGAGGACGAGGAGGAGGAGGAGGAGGAGGAGGAGGAGGAGGAGGAGGAGGAGGAGGAGGGAGGGGAGGGGGAGGGGGAGGGGGAGGGGGAGAAACGATCTCGTCGGTTCTCTGCGGCTTTCCGTCCTCGTGGCGCGTTTCAGCCGCTGCGCCTCGCCGGGGGCCTTCTGTGGGTGCCCGGGTCGTGCCGAACTGGTGCGGGAGGCCCGAGGTGTGGCCTGAAAGTCGTCGGAGAAGGAGGGGGAGGACGACGAGGAGGAGGAGGAGGAGGAGGACGACGAGGAGGAGGAGGAGGAGGAGGAGGAGGAGGAGGAGGAGGAGGAGGAGGACGACGAGGAGGAGGAGGAGGAGGAGGACGACGAGGAGGAGGACGACGAGGAGGAGGAGGAGGACGACGACGAGGACGAGGAGGAGGAGGAGGGGGAGGACGACGAGGAGGAGGAGGATGAGGAGGGAGAGGACATCAGCAAACCCAAGACGCGTCAGCGATGCTGCAATAAGCCCTTCCTGCAATTGCTGTTTCCATGCGTTCCTGTTGCAATCTGCTTCTACTGCGGGAAATGCCCCAGTGAAAGACAACCGTATAGGAATCTTGCGTCCTGCCAGAACACACTTACTGGGACTTCACCGCCGCGAATCAAGGTGGCGCAAATTGCGCCCTGACTGTGTTAAATCGTGCTAGAATACAGTATCTTGGACTTCAACATCGCGAATCAATATGACTGCTGCGTCCTGACAAGTTTAGATCGTGCCAGAACGCAATCCCTGGGACCCAAAACCTGAAATTCCTTACAACTGCTGCAAACATTTCAGACGAATGCGCGTGGTGCGATGGCCAGAGTCACATTTTGAAAAGGAACCCGCCTCCATCTTGGAAGCTGCTGCATACTTCACACGCGAACGTGCGCGGCGCTCAAGCGAGAGCCACATTCTGAAAACGACTTGTGTTCCATCCTTGAAACTGCTATTGTTGCAAATTTCAAGCTTCAGGATCACACATGGCGAGGAAGTCTGGGGCGAAACGCTCGGCCTGGCCCATCGACACGTTTGGAGGTGAGACAGCGAGGAGTTATCTATAAGGGATATGAAGGGAGGAGGGCATGTTCGCGGCTGCGGGCGGGGGCGGCGAGGGCAAGGAGGAGGACTGGGAGGAGGAGGAGGACGAGGAGGAGGAGGAGGAGGACCACTGACCTTGCTTCCAGGTCTGCGAGCGGGCCGCCATTAACGGTTACTGGGTGGAACAGGAAAAACCGAATAGGTAATGGAGGACACCCTTTTTTGGAGGAGGCGCGTCTGGCTGCGCACCGACTCGCGGGATGTCGACACCCTCCTCCCCTCTGCACGAACGAGATGGGCACGGAGAGAATGGGTACTCCAGATTTCGTAATAAAAGGGAGGGGGTCTCAACCCTCCCAAACGAGAAGTTTTAGACCCCCCCCCCGTGGGAGAACCCTCCAAAACATCGTCCCCAGACCCCCCCAGGCCCTCCAAGATAGCCTGGAAGAGACCCCCCCCCGAAATAAGACCCCCTCCCTTTTATTACGAAATCCGGAGTACCATGCTCAACAGCAGTTCCTGTTCATTTTGAGCAGGACTCGCTGTCCGCGCCGCCGCGGCCTGTGTACATTTGAGACAGAAGGCCGCCTGCCCAACAGCGGCCGCTGTTGGTTTGGGACAACATTTGTTGTTGGGCATCGTACCCATTTTTTCGGTACCCATGTCGGGCGTCCAAATCCCCCGCAGCCAGTTTGGCTCAACATGTTTTCGCACTATAGGATGGAGGTATGTCGCCATGATGTCGCTTGCGGCCCCCGTGTGTTTTGCTGTTCTTGCCGCGGCAGGCATCAACATCGGAAAGGTGTTTCAGAAGGAAGCTACTCAGAAGCTTCCGGCCCTACGCTTGCAGCGAGAAGTGCTCTGCCAGTACGTCAAGTGTACGGACTGGTTGATTGGATTTGCATGTGACATCGGCGGCACGATCTTCATGGTGGTTGCCTTGTCGTTGGCTCCTGTATCTGTGATAGAGCCTGTCGCAGGCTCTGGATTGGCAGTTCTCGCCCTTTTCTGCCACTTCTATCTGCGAGAGAGACTACGCTGCAAGCAATGGATTGGGATTGGATTTGCGATGTCTGGCGTGATCGGAATGGGGCTCATTGCAGCCCCGTCGAACAATCCCATGTCGACAGGCGCTGTGCTTCCGCTGTTATCGATTCTAATGGGAGTGCAAGTAGCGGTCGAGGTATGCTATCGCAAAGCTCAGCGAGATGAGTTTGTTGAGATGGCAAGCGGCTTCCAGGGAGGAATGTTTTTCGGACTGTCTGCCATTGCAACCCGTTTGGGCCAAGTTATGGCTCAGCAGACTGGAATTATATATTGTTTTGGCGGAGGCATCGTGTGTTCTTTAGTGCTTTCGCCAGTCGGATTCTTTTTCCAGACCAGGGGATTTAAGCGAGGTCGAGCAGTCATTGTGGTCACTTTCACAACACTTTCGAGCATTTCCACTGGGCTTCTCGTGGGGCTCACAGTGCTCAACGAGCCCATCCCCCACAGCTCTACGACATTCGTTGCATGGTGTGCCTCAATCGGGTCCATCATCACAAGTGTTTTGTTCTTGATGGGAGGTAGTGGCACTGCCAGTTGCACTTCGCAAGCGGTGCCTCGTACCTCGGAGGTGTTGGTTCAGACGCTGTCGTTTTCGTCGTCGTTCAGCCACCCACCGGCGTCATCATCAGGGCTGGGTGCCGACGTTATGCAGCTCTCTTCGTTGTCGAGCCACGCCCCGGCCTTATCACCAGGGCTGGGTATTGAGCCGTCTTCATGATGTCTGCCTTTGCGCCGCGCGGGCCTGCAGAACGAGCATGCCTTGGTCGGCTTCGGCCACACACGGCTTCCAAGGAAAATCTCCCCCATCGGAATCCGTATGATCACCGTCGTCCTAGGAGCTTGGCGCAGCGAAAGGGGGAAGGTGAGGAGAGCGCGTGCTGTCCCAGCAGGATATTGGCCACAAAGTTGGTGAAGGGCCAGCCAGAAGCATTGCCAGCGTCGCTTGAACGATGTCTCCAGACACATCCATACTTGCGAAAACGCAGGGTACCCGAGACGGGCGAGCGTGGCAGAGGGGGGTCGAAACATCGTTGCAGTGCAAGCGCGACGAGAGCATCCTCAGCGCCCCTGCGACGGGCAGGGGGAGGCTACGAGGGCTCGGCCTTCCAGAGCGTGCGAGCCCAGCCACGGCAGCAAGCTGCCACGCGTGGGAGAGGATCGGACGAGTATGCCGACGGATGCCGGGCGACGCGTCGAGACAGCCCGGATGGCCTTGGGGGCACTGCGGCGGGGTGGGGGGGGCTGGAGAGGCGCGAGTGGTTCCGGGCCGCCCTCGGGGGCGCGGAAACATCCGTGCTCCGCGAGGCGCGGTCTGCACCAAAGCGAGTCGCGCGGCGGCCGGGCGGCAGGGCATGTTCGCGGCTGCGGGGGGGGGCGGCAAGGAGGAGGACTGGGAGGAGGAGGAGGAGGAGGAGGAGGAGGAGGAGAACTGGGAGGAGGAGGAGGGCTGGGAGGAGGAGGAGGAGGAGGAGGAGGAGGAGGAGGAGGAGGAGGAGGAGAAGCGAGGGGGCGGAGTCAAAACGTGCGCCGCCAGGAGATGGCCACGCACATCTCGGGGCGCAGGGGGCTTCCAGGGGCCCGCGGCACGGGGGGCGCTCCAGAGTGGGCCTCCGAGGCGCCAAGGATCGGAGGCCCAGAGATTGGCACCAACACCAATATCGGCGGTGTGCCTCCGCCGAGGGAAGACGATCCCGATCTCGGTGATGGTGGTAATACAGTCGGGGCCCTGAAGAAGGAACCCTTTTCGTTGGGGAGGGGCTCGGTGGGTGTTCATTGGTTGTTCTGCAGTTTGCCTTCGGTCTTCCTGAGGTTTCCCATGGGAAATGGAAGTTCAACTTATGGGAGGAAGGGGCCTCGTTCCTTATTTAGGATTCCTCCAAGGTGACCGAAATATTGCCACCAGCACCGAAACATCTAGGATCAGCTTTCCCATGTGGAGGCAGCCCCCTGTGTTGGTGTCGGTTCTAGGCCTGCAATTAATGAGTGGGCGTCGCTTCCTCGGCGGGAGGGCGGCGGAGGGTGGCGGAGGCACAACGGGGTCGGCTACACCTGCGGAAGCTGGCGGAAGGCCGGCGGAAGTGAAGAGGAGCCTTCCAGGTGATGGCATTTTTTTGCTTCTGGGATTGAGGATCCCCAGAATTGGCAACATGTCGCCGCGCCGCTTGTTCTGACGCGCGGCCCTGCGTCTCGGGGAGGGCGCCGCGGCCACCAGCGCAAACGCCGCCTCTACGCAAGGTTTGCCGTGGCGTCGGCTTTGTCTACTTGGGCGGATGGGGAGCAGACGGCGCGGCGACATGTGCACGTAGTGGCAGACGCTGGACTCAAACATCTGCTCGCGTGCCTCTGGCCTCTGGGGGTCAGCCCTGCGACGCGAGCCTCACTGGATTCGTATTCGAAGTGCGCGCCTTGGAGGGGGCGGGCGTCCGGGCTGTCTTTGGCCTTCACAGCCCGTGTGCCACCAACAACCTCCTGGATGGGCGCACCTCCTTGTTTTTCCTCGCGCCTAGGCTGTGGACGCTTGACGTTTTCCTCGCCCCTTCGTTTCTTGTCCGCTTGTTCTTCCCTTGCTCGCTTCTTGTCAGATTTCCCTCTCTTCTTTTCAGTGTGCAGCAGCAGCAGGAGCAGCAGCAGCAGCAGCAGTAGGCAGGAGGGATAACTCGGGGACCACGCCCAACGAGTTCCAGTCACAGCGAGGACCGCCTTTTCCTGGCGAGGCGGTTGAGGATCTCCCGGGGGAGCTCGCGAGGACCTGTGGCCGCCTTGCCCTGACGGCTCCCCAACGCGCTAGTTCGTTGCATGATGTTGTGTCTCTTTTCTCCTGGCACTGGCTCAACCTTGTGAGCTGAGCGAGCGCGCGAGGAGGGATGCTGGGTCCAGGCGCAGCGTCGGGATGTCACTGCGAATCAGTCGAACCAGACCAGATCTGCTCAGCGGGAGGTGCCCCCCGCGAACGCTCGACACGGACCAGAGGCGTGGGGCTCACTGCTTCTGGAGCCCAGGCCTGTCGACGCTCCGTGGCGGTGGAGGCAAGAGTTTGGGCGATCTGGTGTCTTCATGAGATCGCTGCTGCTGGGGCTCGCGTCTGCAGGTCGCGCTATTTTTCTGACGGCCTCGTCGGGCAAGCTCGAAACCCCGAACGGAGGAGGGCAGAGGGCGATTTGTTTTTTGTGTGGTTGTGTTGTGTTGTGTTGTGTTGTGTTGTGTTGTGTTGTGTCGTGTCGTGTCGTGTCGTGTCGTGTCGTGTCGTGTCGTGTCGTGTCGTGTCGTGTCGTGTCGTGTCGTGTCGTGTCGTGCGTGCGTGCGTGCGTGCGTGCCTGTGTGTGTGTGCGTGCCTGTGTGTGTGTTGGATGGCCGAGCCAGTGCTGCAGAGGTGAGAGTTTCGACGTCGCCTTCTTCGCCGCCGCCACCCGGGAGATGCAGGAGTCGGAGCGGCGACGCCAAGACATGATGCGGCTCGGAAGAGAGCTGCAGCAGGGTGACTAGAGCCTCTAAGAGCCCACCGCTTCTCCCTGCCTCCTCCGTTCTCGCAGCGCGCTGGAGCCCACCGCCTCTCCCTGCCTCCTCCGCTCTCGCAGCGCGTTCCTATCTACCTCCGCTGTTGCATCATGAGCCTGCTCCTCACCGCCCACTTGGGCCACCCCTCACCTGCTTCCTTCCGCCGGCCACTCGATTACAGTCGGGGCCCTGAAGAAGGAACCCTTTTCGTTGGGGAGGGGCTCCGCGTTCCTTAAGTGTTTCACAGCTTGCCTCAGGCTTTCCTTATGTTTTCGACAGGAAATCCAAGGTTAACTTATGGAAAAAAGGGGCCTCGTTCCTTATGTAGGGTTCCTTAGGTCAACGCCCCGACTGTATGGCCTCTTCAGAGCCAGACTCGCTGGAGAAGGGCAGATCGGCGCCGGTTCTCGTGAAAATTAGCCTGGGCACGGAAGCCCCGCGGGCGGAAGCTCGGCGGAAGGCAGCGGCAGCAAGACCCCCCCCCCCCGCAAGAGATGTAGATGCTTGGGGTCTGGGGACACAGGGTTCTGGAGCCCGCCATGTCTTCTTCCATCCAGGCCTCGGACAAAAATCAGCGAACACTCATGCCACATTCATCTGTGAACGCCTCCCCCTCCCCCCAATGTTCACAGTTGGCGGTGGGTCTGATGAGTTGCACCTCGACCGCAGTCTCCCCCGCGCGTGCCCACTTTGAGTTTGGGGGGCAGGGGGGTGTTCACTAATTGTTTCCCTCTGCCATCGCGGCGTTGCTCTTCCTTTCTCTGGGCCCCCGGAGGCGGCTCTCGGCGCCCCACGGCAGGGATGTGCAGGAGCGGGCCTGGGGCGCAAAACTTCAGGAAGAAAAGAAACACACAGACATAATTAATCCTCGATTCCCCACAAAATATTGGAAAATATGGGAAGTGGGGGGGAAAACAAAAACCCAGAAGATATGGGAAAATATGGGGAATCCTGTTGTTTGTGTGTATTTATTTGTGTGTCCCAGGGCCCCTTCAAAACTACCCTTCAGGGGAAGGGTTGTCGGGAGGCGGGGCGGAACTGCGGAGAGGACATCTGTAAGAATCCCCCCCCCCGCCCAGGGGGCCACCAAGAGGCCCGCAGGGGGCCCCAAGAAGACGCCCCCGAAGAGGCGCCCAAGAGGCCTCCAAGGAGCTCCCGGGAGGCCCCCGTGCGCCCATGCTCTGCGCGGTCCAGGCGTACGTCCTGCGAGCTGCGGGAGGACTCGCATCGGAGGATGTCGGGGGAATCGGATCGGCCAGAGCCCGCGCGCGCGCGGTCGCGGATCCGTGCGGAGAGACTGCGGCGTCGGCTTGCCCTGCCGTGAGGCATCCCCGGGCTCTCTGGGCTTCGCTGCGGGAAAAAGTGCGGCGCGCTGAAGAAGAACAATAATAAGACAAGTATTAACAATCATTTACATAAGAATAATAATAATAATTTGAAGAATAAGTATAAGTATAAGTAGAAGAATAATACACACAATACGAATACTAATCATAATGATAAACACAATAACAGTAATGGTGTTACTAATAATGGTAATGCTGATACTGATAGTATCAACACGAATAAGAATAGCAATAACAGTAATTCAATATTAATAACAATAATAATATTTCTAATAAGCAGAATACTGATGATAATACTAATACTAATAATAATACTAATACGAAGGGGAGGAGGAGAGAAAGATAATACTAACAATATAATAATGATTAGGAGTAAGGAAGAAGAGGAAGTTCTCGTCCAGGGCTTCTTCCTTCAGATGTTGCCAGGGCCCCCACCCTGCCAAGCCAATGACCGCGCCTGCGGGCCTGCCAAGGCAATGACCAGGTGGGTCTGGTCCCGGGCCGCTACATTTTGCCCACCCCCAACATTTCCCACCCCCAGTACAGTCGGGGCCCTGAAGAAGGAACCCTTTTCGTTGGGGAGGGGCTCCGCGTTCCTTCATTGTTTCGCAGCTTGCCTTGGATTTTCCTCAGGTTTTCGATCGGAAATCGAAGTTAAACTTATGGAAAAAAGGGGCCTCGTTCCTTATTTAGGGTTCCTTTGGTCAACGCCCCGACTGTATACTTCTCCTTCGTGCGCCGAGGGGCCGGCGCGTTCGGAGCTGCTGCAGGCTGCCGCTGACGGGGCAGCGGGAGAGAAGACGTGCAGACAGATGCCGCGGGCGCCTCCTGCCGGGCAGGGCTCGCCCGCCGGGAGCCGGGGCCCCTGCGAGCCTCCACAGCCGAGGGCTCCGGCTCCCGGCAGCTCGAAGCCCGGCAGCCCGTGGGAGCCGGGGCGGCCCGGCGAGATGGAGGAATTCACCACCCACCAAACCACCCCAACCCAACCCTGACTCCGGATCCGCCCTACTTTGGGGAAATTCGTAAGTGGGGCTTGGAATTTCCGCCTTACTTTTCAAGCCCCGCTGATGCCAATTTCCGCCCTACTTTTCTGTTGCTGTTTCTGTGGATTTCCGCCCTATTTTATGTTGGGTGCAGCAATTTCCGCCATACACAATTTTAAGTTGGAAAAAACGCTAAAGTAGGGCGGATCCGGAGCCAGGGGAAGGCTCAGATTTACCTTCGATTTCCAGTGGAGGGGGGGGGGCGGGGAACATCGAAAAAGCACATGTGGAACCCTTACCCCCCCCAACCCGAAATTCGGGTCTTCGTGTTGGATTGGGGTGGTCTGGTAGGTAGTCATGAATAGGGGAACGGAAAGTGGCATAAACATAAAAGCTCGGAGGTCCGCGCGGATTTCTCGGATCGGCGCTGGACCCCCCTCCCTGGCGCGCGTAGGGGGCCACATGCGAACCCTACCTACCCCTACCCCCCACGATTTCTGAGGGGGAGGGCGGCGGGGTTCACTTCGTGCGGGAGCTCCCGAGCGAAGTGAACCCCACCCTCCCCCTCAGAAATCGTGGGGGGTAGGGGTAGGGTTCGCATGTGGCCCCCTAGAATAGGGGAACGAAAAGTGACATGAACATAAAAACTCGGAGGTCCGCGCGGAGTTCTCGGATCGGCGCTGGACCCCCTCCCTGGCGCGCGGAGCGCGCCATGGGGCGGCGCTGGAGGCGCCGCCAGGGGGGGGGTCCAGCGCCGATCCGAGAGATCTGCGCGGACCTCCGAGTTTTTATGTTTATGCCACTTTTCGTTCCCCTAATTCAGCGAGAAGAACGGTATAGAATAACTTTCCGCCGTCGGGGACACCTGCCCCTGGGCGGCTGGAAAGTTTGTACCCCTATGCCGTGGGCGGCAGCGAAAAAGTTTATTTTACACCGTTCTTCGCCCATTAACCAGTGAAGCAGCGTCGTTGCTAAGGGGGCCCCATCCCACCGCCGTTCTGCCCAGGTGCGCGCCGTGCGCCCCACACGCTTCGAGCGCGCGTGCGTGCGCGCGCCAGGGCTGCCAGGCAGGGGGGCCCTCCCTCCCGGTCCACCGTGCTTTTGGCGGAGGATCCTCCTCCTCCTCCTCCTCCTCCTCCTCCTCCTTCTCCTCCTCCTCCTCCTCCTCCTCCTCCTCCTCTACAGGGGGATGTTCGACGAAAAATAGAACATACCCCAAAAATACCCCGAAAGGGGCAACACAAAACCCCCCAAAATAGTCCCCGGACTATTTTGGGAATTATTCTTGGGGTATATTTTATTTTTCGTCGAAAATCCCCTTGTAGGGGGACAGGCCCGACCTAAGTGTAGGGCGGAAATTCCCGCCCTGCTTGTAAGGCTTCCTTGACGTTGAGTTCCGCCCTACTTTGCCGTCGCTGTTTCCGCCATGCCTTCGGGGAAATAGCCGCTCTTTTGGCTGCAATTGCCGCCCTTCTTACACAGTCGGCCCGGATTAGTAGGTCGACCCTGCCAGCTCAAGGGTACCTTTGTGTCCTGTGTCTCGCGACACGTGCCTGCTAACACTCCTACGGCGATGTGGCCCTCGGAAGGGTCCTGTGTCCTCTCGCGTGTCCTGTCCAATCAAGGCCGGCGGCATTCGCATCGCTCTGTGTGCGTGCCCGACGAAATTCCAGGTCGGGAAATCCATCAAGATACGGCGCATCCGGCGTCATTGGACGCCCGAGTTATCCGGGGTAACTCGGGTCCGGGGTAACTCGTTTTTGGGTTCCCGAAAAACGAACCCGAGTTAGCCCTGACCCGAGTTACCCCTGATGATTCGGGGCCCTGGACGCCCGAAATATCCGGGGTAACGCGGGTCCGGGATAACTCGGGTTCGGACTCCCGAAAAACGAACCCGAGTTATCCCTGACCCGAGTTACCCCGGATGATTCGGGGCCCTGACGTCAGGGACGGGGGCTGGGGGGGCGGGGCAGGGCGCGCGGGCTCGAGCAGACGGGGCGCCCAAGCCCGATCAAGGATCGACGTACGCACAAAACGGAGGTCGAACGGCTCGAGGGACAGAGTCCCATGATAATCAGGAGGGAAAGAAACACACAGACACAATTAATCGTCGATTCCCCAGAAAACATGGGAAAATATGGGAAGTGGGGAAGACAGAAACCCAGAAAATATGGGAAAATATGGGGAATCTTTTTATTTGTGTGTATTTATTTGTGTGTCCTGGGGCCCCTTCAGATAAGCATTTACCTGGCATCGCTCGGACGTGTGCATTTCTTCTCGGCGAGAGCCGTCGAGGACCATCCTGGACCATCGAGCAAAAAAAAATCACGCACGAGACCGAGCAAATGCACGGGACATGGGCGTCCGAGCGACGGCGAGGGCTCGAGGGGCATCATCACAGGCATGTGCATAAGCATAAAGTTCCCAAGCCCCGAACAAGTGAATGTTTATGCCGCTCTCTTGTTCGTCTGCAGAGGAGCAGACAATCCCGATGCCGACGGCGCGCGAGCGCGCGAGGCAGGCGGAATCCTGAAGAACGCCAGGGCGCCTGCCAGAAGCGCGCGAGTCGAATCACAGCGAGTAGCGCGCGAGCCCGCCACGCATACGGGTGCCCCGCGGTAGTCGAAGAAAACAAATCGGCAGACACATATGGATGCTCGGAGATCCGGGCAGATTTCTTGCATAGGCGCTGGGCCTCTCTGGCGGCGCCTCTGGCGCCGCCCCTGGCGCGCTCCACGCGCCAGGGATGGGGTCCAGCGCCAGTCCAAGAAATCCTCGCGGGCCTCCGAAGTGTGTGTGTGTGTGTGTTATGTAGACATGCGTTTCTTCTTCTTTTTCGTCTTCTTCTTTTTCTGCTATCACGTCTGGCGGAAGGGGCCCCGCACAGTGTGAGTTCAATCCAGCCTCGCCGGGCAGAGCCAGTTCTCGGGTTCCAAGACGAAATCCGGAGCTCCAAGCTGCGCGTGGACCCGAAGTGGCGCAGATCGGTTGGGGCTCTCTCCGGAAAGCTTTTTTGGTGTCCGCCGACCAGCGGCGCAGAGAGCCCACATAGAGGACTCGGAACAAACACAGCGAACATGCATGTCACATTCATCTGCCAATGTCCCCCCCTCCTCCATGATCAATGTTGGCTGCGGGTCTGCGAGGTCGCCCTTCCACTGCGGTCTTCCACATGGGTTCAAACTTTGAATTTGCGGGAGACGGGGTGAGTCCATCTTGGGCCGTCTGGCAGGCGTCTTGGGCCGTCTTCGGGCCCTCTGCGGCCCGTTTCGGGACCCTCTTGAAGGCCTTTTGGGGCGATCGTTGGAGCCTCTTGGGCCGTTTTGGAGCGTCGGGAAGCTGAAAAGGCGAGGACGCCGAAATCCTTGAAGCATTTTTTGTTCACAATGAATGTTGCCTCTTGGGGTTCTCTTGGGAGTGCTCTTCGAGGCTTCTTGGGGCGTCTTCCAGCCCTGTTGGGCCGCCTGGAGGCCGTAAAGACGTCTTGGACCGATCGTTCGGCGACTCGGGGTCCTCTTGGACCGTCTTGGAGGCCTCTTGGATCACTCTTGGCTCGTCTTGGGACTTTTTTGGGCCCCGGGCCCCCCCCCCCCCCCCTATGGGGGGGTGGTATTCTGACCTGGGATCCCCCAGCGACCCCCTTGGGACCCCCCCCGGACCCCCCCCTGGCGGGGAAGGGATCAAAGGGAAGGAGCTCCCCTTCTCCTCCTGCTCCCGGCTCTCTCTCCCCTTTCGTTTCTCTCCCTCCGCCTTGCCGATACTTTGGCAAAGGAGGCTCTGTGCGCCAGCGATGGGCTGGAGGGCCCCTGCCGGTGCCGGCGTCGGAACATAGTTGGCGGCCTCCTGCAAGCTGGATGCCTGATCTCCATTGGTTCGAATCCTGTCCAGAGGAACAAATATTAAGAAGAAAGGGAAGCCCCCTCTCTTGCCTGCGCACGTGCGTGCAGCCATGACGCGCCGACCCTTGTCTTCCCCACCCCTCTCGTCGGCGCGCCCGAGATCCCCTCGAGAACGGGCTCCCTCGTGGGAGTGCGGGGGCATGAAGGAGGAGGAGGAGGAGGAGGAGGAGGAGGAGGAGGGGGAGGGGGAGGAGGAGGGGGAGGGGGAGGAGGAGGAGGAGGAGGAGGAGGAGGAGGAGGAGGAGGAGGAGGAGGAGGAGGAGGAGGAAGAGGAGGAGGAGGAGGAGGAGGAGGAGGAGGAGAGAGGCCTTCCTTCGACTCAATTACGACGTTGCTCGAGTTCGTTTTGGCCGGCGCGCTCGAGGAGGAGGGGCCCAGGCAAAGGGGAGGGGGGCAGCAACGGGCCCAGGAAGAGAGAGAGGGAGCGGCGGCGGCGACGGCGACGCCGAAGACGGCGTCGACGAGGACGAGTCAAACGGAACAGCCAAAACGAACTTGAGCAACGTCGTAATTGAGTCGGAGGAGAGCTCTCCTCCTCCTCCTCCTCCTCCTCCTCCTCCTCCTCCTCCTCTTCCTCCTCCTCCTCCTCCTCCTCCTCCTCCTCCTCCTCCTCACCAAGTGCGATGGGAACCACACAATTTGTGTCGAGCTTTCGGGCCCAGATGGGGGCGCTCCAGGATCGAGTTTTGGGCACCGTAGTTTGGGGGATGGACGCCGATTTCGCCCTCGAGTTTT
>CAUYUJ010015468.1:185000-227500 GCA_963575745.1 Prorocentrum cordatum
ATACGATCCAGGGATGCCTTCCTTTGTCGGTCGTCACTGTTCGATACCGCCGTCTGATAAATCAAACCACCGCGTAACGGAAAGTGCCTCTGCGGCAATGGGCGCTTGTGCTAAGACAAGCGCTGGACGATCCAGCCCCCTGAAAGAAATTATATAGGTGGTTGTGGCAAGCCCCACCACCGTGCCAGCCCAGCACTTTGGGTGGCGATTGGCAAGAGCGCGTAACGCTTGGTACCTCGTGCACTGAGGCTTGGGAGAGTCGTAACACGCGACATATTATCCTTGAATTTCTCGGTGTTGGAAGTGATTTCACATATATGAGTATATTGATGCAGAGAAGGAGACGGAGGAGGAGGAGGAGAAATGAGAAGGATTGTGGCGGGTGAGGGTGATGAGGAACATGATGATGATGATGATGATGATGATGATGATGATGATGATGATGATGATGATGATGATGATGATGCTGAGGATGATGCTGAGGATGATGATGATGATGATGATGATGCTGATGATGACGATGATGATGATGATGGCGATGATGCTAATGGTGATGATGATTATGATGATGATGATGATGATGGCGATGATTATGTTTTTGTTGATGATGGTGGTGGTGGTAGTGGTGATGATAATGATGCTGCTGATGATGATGCTGATGCGGATGATAATGATGATACTGATGGTGACGGTGATGGTGGTGGTGGTGGGGATGATGATGATGATGATGATGATGTTGCTGCTGCTGCTGATGATGATGATGATGGTGGTGGTGGTGGTGGTGATGGTGATGATGATGCTGATGATGATGATGATGATGATGATGATGATGATGATGATGATGATGATGATGATGATGATGATGATGATGATGATGATGATGTGGTGGTGGTGGTGGTGGTGGGGAGGAGGAGGAGGAGGAGGAGGAGGAGGAGGAGTAGGGATTTTCTGGCCTCGGCGAGCTTCGGCCACGGTTGGCTTTTCCGACCTAGACCCAGAGAGCGGCCCGAAAGCCAGAGCCTCTCCTGAGCCCAGATTGGTCCTTGCTTCAGCGTCTTAACTGCAGCACGCATACCCGCGATCGCATTATGAGTTGTTCCCAACCATCTTGTGGTTTTTGGGTCCTCGTTTTGAAGAGACAGCGCCCCTCATCACCTCACCTCCCGCGCTCCTCCCCCTCCTCCTCCCGCTCCTCCATCCTCCCCACCCCCATGTCGGCACACCTCTCACGTGTTTCGTGGTCCCACAGGGAGCTCCACCGAAGGCCACATTGGCAGCGCCCGCATACTGTTCCACCCCTCATTTCGGCACACACCTCACACGTTTCGTGGCCCGATAGGGAGCTCCACCGAGGGCCCGGGTGGCAGCGCCCGCATGCGGTTCCACCATCCATGTCGGTGCACCCCTCACACGTTGCGTGGCCCCATCGGGAGTTCCACCGAAGGCCCCAGTGGCAGCGTCCGCATGTATTTCCACCCCTCACTTCAGCACACACACACACACACTTCACACGTTTCGTGGCCCGATGGAGAGCTCCACCGAAGACCCCAGTGGCTGCGCCCGCATGCGATTCCATCCCCAGCTCGGCACACCCCTCACACGCTTCGTGGCCTCATAAGGGGGCTCCACTGAGGGCTCGGGTGGCAGCGCCCGCATGCAGTTTCTCCACCATTTCGGCACCTGCTCACACGTTTCGTGGCACCATCGGGAGCTCCACCGAAGGCCACAGTGGCAGCGCCCGCATACTGTTCCACCCGCGATTTCGGCACACCCCTCACACGTTTCGTGGCCTCATAAGGGGTCTCCACTGAGGACCCGGGTGGCAGCGCCCGCATGCAGTTCCTCCCTTCACTTCGGCACCCGCTCACACGTTTCGCCGAAGGCCCCAGTGGCAGCGCACCCATACGGTTCCACCCGCGATTTCGGTGCACCCCTCACATGTTTCGTGGCCCCATAGGGAGCTCCACCTAAGGTCCTAGTGGCAGCGCCCGCATGCGGTTCCACCCTCAATTTCGGTGTACCCTTCACACGCGTCGTGGCCCCATAGGGAGGGAGCTCCACCTAAGGCCCCAGCTGCCCGCATGCGGTTCCACCGTCAATTTCGGCACACCCCTCACACGCTTCGTGGCAGCATAGGGAGGTCCACCTAAGGCCCCACTGGCAGCGCACGCATGCGGTTCCACCCGCGAATTCGGCGAATCCCTTGCATGGTTCGTGGCCCCATAGGTCGCTCCACCTGAGGCCCCAGTGGTAGCGCCCGCATGCGGTTCCACCTCCATGTCGGTGCACCCCTCATACGTTTCATGGCCCCAAAGGGAGCTCCATCGACGGCTCCAGTGGCAGCGCCCGCATGCGGTTCCACTTTCCATTTCCGCGAACCACTCACACGTGTCGTGGCCCCATAGGGAGCTCAACCTACGGCCCCAGTGGCAGCGCCCGCATGGCGGTCCCGCCACATTTCGGCACATCCTTCACGCGCTTCGTGGCCCAAAGATCCACCGACCACACTACTCACAAGGACGGTACCCACATCTGCATATGGTTGGGCCCTTCGCCAGGCTAATTTTGTCACGCCGCGGAGGTATCCACTTGCTCTCTCGTTCAGTGCCGCTTGCCGCGATCATCTGCCCGCCTCCGAGCCTGACTGAACAAAGCAGCCGCGAGAGGGGAAGCGGATGAGCATTGGTGGAGCAAAGATGTTGGACACCAGTGAAGCCGAAGCTGGAATCAGACCGAGCAGCCCCAATCATGGTCAACCCAGGGACCTCAGGGAGCCTCTTAGAGTCTTCTTGGGGCATGTTAAAAAGACTCCCCCTGGAAAGTTTGAAAGGTCTTCAGGGCCTTCATGCGGTTCTCTTGGGACCCATTTGGAGCTGTCTTGGGAGCAATCGAAAATATTTCGGGTCCTGAATTAGCGTCGCCCCTTTGGATACCGAAAGATAACCTGGCACTAGTGGGAATGTCTCAGGGTGCCCGTGGGGGCCGGTGGGGCTCTCTCGGGGCCTTCTCTCTTTGGCTCTTCTTCGGCGATCTCGGGGCCACCCTGAAACCTCGGAGGTCCAACAGGAGCGATGTGGTGAGAAGGCAAAGCTCATACAGTCGGGGCCTTGAAGAAGGAACCCTTTTCGTTGGGGAGGGGCTCCGCGTTCCTTAAGTGTTTCACAGCTTGCCTTAGGTTTTCCTTCGGTTTTCGATACGCAATCGAAATTCAACTTATGGAAAATAGGGGCCTCGTTCCTTATTTAGGGTTCCTTAGGTCAACGCCCCGACTGTAGAACATATCAATGTTGCTTGCTGATGTCTTGTTCGACCACTCGAGAGCCTTCTCCGGAGGCTTCGTGGCCACCTCGGGTCTCGGGGCCCCTCTGATGGGGGACGCTGCCAAGCGAGGGCACTGGGCGCGCCCGAGAGGACTGCGGCCGTGGGCTTCGGAGCAGTCTCCACTCTTCGCCCTCTCCCGCTAGACTGACAGATGTCCTGGTGACCCACCGGTCGTTGAAAGTAGGTATTTTTGGATTCCCAGATCCCAATCTACTTTAAGCGCCTTCCTATTTCAAGAATCTATATTTTTTGTTGTTTTTGGGGGCGGGCGCAAACCTGATCTACTTCTAGGGTTTGGTTGTCACTTTCCTGGGTGACGCTGCTCCGTAGCCATTTTGGCTCAAGCCATTTTGGCTCAAACCAGCTTGGCCGAAACCACCCGCTAGACTGCATTTTCAGTACCGTGGATGCCAGCTTGGCTTCTCTTCAGTGGATGTTTCGCGAGCAACCGATAGGAAGTCATGCGCCGCGCGGGAGTCTTGCGTGTGCCGAGGCTGGACATCGCGGAAGCATATCGGCTTGCAACGCTACGTGGCGGGCGGTGTTTGTCTGAAGAGTACGTGAATGCAAAAACTCCGCTGGTGTGGGAGTGCAGAAGGGGGCACAGCTGGACAGCAAAATTGGGAAACGTCAAGTATGGTCCGAATGGTGGCACCTGGTGCCCACAGTGCGCTCGTGACAAAAAACGATTGGGTTTAACGTTTGCCCATCGCGCTGCACAGAAGAATGGTGGACGCTGTTTGTCCGAAAGCTATCAGAATGCCAGGGGAAAACTCTTATGGCAATGTTCGCAAGGTCATGTCTGGCATACAACGCTCCACGCTGTCCATATTTCAAGGACCTGGTGTCCAGAGTGCGCGCGACTTCGGCAAGCTCTGAGCATAGAATTCGCGCGAGAAGTTGCCGAATCGCGACGCGGACGGTGCCTGTCATTGGAGTACTTCAATAACAAAACGGGTTTGTTGTGGGAGTGCGAGAAAGGGCATCAATGGACAGCTACATTGAACAACGTGTACAATTCCAGCACGTGGTGTCCAAAGTGTTCTGGTGGACGGGGGGAGCAGCATATCCGATCCATTTTCGAGACGATATTCACTGGCTTCGAATTTGCAACGGCGCGCCCAAAAGTTCTCCGAGTGGGTCAGCGTTCATACTTGCAGCTTGATGGTTTCAACGAAGATTTGAACATTGCTTTCGAGTTCCATGGCCTCCAGCACTACAGGTTCGTGTATTTCTTCCACCGTACGCCTGAGGGCTATTCAGCTTTGTTGCAGCGGGATCAAAACAAACTTGCCCTATGCAGTGCTGCAGGGATCAGGTTGATAGTGATCCCCTGCTTTGTGAAGGACCGTTGGACATTTATTCGTTCCTGGTTGCTGAAGTGGTTCCCAGTTTCATTGCTGTTTCCAACCGCAATCTTGGCATGATCGTAAAACAACAGTTCATACCAGCATTGAGGGCAGCGCGCGTTGAAACAAATGTTAGGGCCAGGAGGTAGGGGGACTTGGTTGGCTCTTTCTAGTTCGGGCGTGAGTGTTGCACATATTAGACCTTCAGTCGTTCAAAGGCTCGCATTCAAAAAACAAACAACTTTCCTGGGTGACGCTGGTCGCTCGGCCCCTCAGGTCCTGGTTATCAGTGTCCTGGTTCAGGGGGCATCTTGGGGCCGTCTTGGGGCCTATTACGCCGTGTCGGATGCCATATCGTGGGTCGACCAGGGGCATTTGGGCCCCGCCTCGTCGTCGGCTCACTCCTGGCCCTCCGAGTCATCCTCCTCGTCCTCGTCCTTCTGCTCCTTCTGCTCATGCCCCCTTCCGCCTCCCCCTCGTCCCCTCCAGGAGGGGGATGGGGGCAAGGGTTAAGTCGGACGTGTCCCTCTACAGGGGGAATATTCAAAAAACAATCAAAAAAGTCAGGGGACGATTTTTGTTGACCATGTTTGAGCATTTTAGGGGGTATGGTTTGAGTATTTCTTCCGCGCAAAAACCCCTGTGTCGGGGGACACGCCCGACCTAAGGCAAGAGGGCGCAGGGGGGGGGGGGGTCGAGCGAAGGCTGGCTCCCGCGTCGGGGCGCACGCCGCCCGCAGTCAAAGCTCACCTCATCTCACCTCTGCATCGGCGGCTTGCCAGAAGTTGGCTGACAGGGAGGCGGAGGAGGAGGAGGAGGAGGGGGAGGAGGAGGAGGAGGAGCAGCAGCAGGAGGAGCAGGAGGAGGAGGAGGAGGAGGAGGAGGGGGGCGAGGAGGAGGAGGACGAGGAGCAGCAGCATGAGGAGGAGGAGGAGGAGCAGCAGGAGGAGGTGGAGGAGCAGCAGGAGGAGGAGGAGGAGGAGGAGGAGGAGGAGGAGCAGGAGCAGGAGCAGGAGCATGAGGAGGAGGAGGAGGAGGAGCAGGAGGAGGAGGAGGAGGAGGAGGAGGGGAGGAGGAGGAGGAGCAGGAACATGAGGAGGAGGAGGAGGGGAGAAGAAGGAGGAGGACAAGGAGGAGGGGGAGGAGGAGGAGGAGGAGGAGAGGAGGAGGAGGAGGAGGAGCAGCAGCATGAGGAGGAGGAGGAGGAGGAGGAGGAGGAGGAGGAGGAGGAGGAGGAGGAGGAGGAGGAGGAGCGGGAGGAGGATGCTGAGTCACCCGCGAGGGCATAGAGGCCATCGCGCTTCGCGGCCTGTGCTCGGCGCCTCGTGTGCGCGAAGGGGGGCCGCGCCTCGCGC
The DNA here is from genome assembly GCA_963575745.1 of Prorocentrum cordatum. NCBI lineage: Eukaryota > Dinophyceae > Prorocentrales > Prorocentraceae > Prorocentrum > Prorocentrum cordatum. The sequence goes on from CAUYUJ010015468.1 coordinate 191,026, forward strand.
GGCGCGAGGCGCGGAGTCCTTGGTTATCAAGTGGGTGAAAAAGCGTTGCTTCATGCTGGCGTTCGTCGTACGGCTCCTGTTCGTCCAATCTGCCACAGTCATGATCCTTGCATACCACCACAAGGTCGTCGAGGTCTTTGGTCTGGAAGACGCCGCAGCAGGCCTCGTCTTGCCAGTTGCCGCGGCCGTGTACTCCGGCGGGGGATTCACCACAGTGTGCTGGATCCTGAATCATTGTGACACCGAGGGTGTCCCGAATGTCGTCTTCTCCCATCTTCTCCCTGTATGCCGGAAATTTCTGATAATTTTTCGAGTGTTTTTGGGGTATGTTTCGTTTTTCGTCCAGAATCCGCCCATAGGAGGACATGCCCGACCTCAGTCCAGCGTGTCTGGTTTTGCGGGGCCTTGGCGCCGCGTGGCGCGCGCCGCAGCGGCGAAGCAGCAGCGGCGACGTCGACTCTCGGAGGAGGGTGGGAGCGTCGGGGGACCGACATGGGTACAAAGACCGACAGCAGTTCTTGTTCATTTTGAAGAGGGTTCGCCGTCGGCGTCGCCGCGGATCGTGTCCACTTGAGACAGAAGGCCGCCTGCCCAACAGCGGCCGATGTTGGTTCGGGATAACGTTTGCTGCTGGGCATTGTGCCCATTGTTTCCGTGCCCATTTCGGGCTTCCAAGTGGGGGGGGGGCAAGTGCGAAGGGGCGGGCCTTCTCAGAAGGTCTTGGAGTCCCCCCGCCCTCCGAGAAGTGTTCTGGGCCCTCCCGGAGGCGCAGAAGACTTCTCGGAAGGCGCGAGGGATTCCGAGGAGACCCGCCGTCGTCTGAGAAGGCCTCCTCCTTCTCTTTGCCCCCCTTCGCTCGCCGCCCATTGTTGATCTTGTTGTTAGGTTCTCTCTCTCTCTCTCTCTTTCTCTGTTTTTTTTGTTTTCTCTCTCTCTCTGTTGTTTGTTTCTCTCTCTCTCTCTGTCTGTCTTTCGTTATTTCTCTCTTTCTCTCTATATCTCTCTCTCTATATGTATATGTATCTCTCTCTCTCTCTGTCGCTCTCTCGCTCTCTCTCACTCTCCCTCTCGCTTGTTCCCCCTCCCTGACTCCAGATCCACCGTACTTGATTAGCCGATTTTATTTCGTGTCGGAAAATGCGCCCCCAACGATGCAAAACAGTGGGACGGACGTCCCCGCCTCCGAAACATAGGCCAGCTGTTTCCGCAAAAGTAGGGCGGGAAAAAGTAGGGCAGTAAGTTCTGCCCGACCTGCAAAATCGCCCAAAGTAAGGCAGATCCAGAGTCAGGGTTGTTCGCCTTGTCTCTCTCTATCTCTCTCGCTTTCTCTCTCCCTCTCTCTGTGTCTATCTTAGATGTGTAGATGTGTGTATATACACATATATATATATATGATCGCTCCCTCGCGCAGGACTTCCATCATGCGCAGGACGGTCGGGGATGCGCCTTCCGCCTGTCGACCCCCGCCAGCGCCCCTCCCCCCCCTTCTCCTCCGTGCCCCTCCCTCTAAGTAGCACCCCGCAGTTGCGGATACGAGTGAGAGGGCGGCGGGGTCGTCGGCACTCTGCGAGGGTTTGGAGAAGCCCGCCGCAGCCGCCGATGTTTCAGCCCAAGCAGTGTGGGTGGGTCGCGAGGTGGTCGCCAGTTGGGTCGCGGGGTGGGTCGCGGGGTGGGTCGCAGGCGGGTCGCGGGCAAGGACGACGACAGCAGCAGCAGCAACAACAACAACAAGACTGCTCGCTCCTATCTGCTCACGTGCTAATCAAAACGTATATCCCAAACCCTCGGTACCCGCTCTCGCCGTCTTCGATCGTACCCCCTTGGGGGTATATCTTCCTTACCTGCCACGCGTACGTAGCGCAGCCCCTAAAACAAGGGAAGAGAGGACGGGTGGAAGGGGGAGGGAGAAGAGTGGAGCACGAGATAAATTAGCAGGAGGGGTGCAAGGAGCAGAAAATAAGTGGTAGGACCAGGCGGGCAGATCGGGTGGGCAGACCCATAGCGGGCAGGTCGGGAAGGCGGGCCCAGGCGACGAGGTCGAGCAGGCGGGTTGCTGAAGCGTGGGTCCTGCATGAATCGCGGGGAAGTCTCGAGCGCTAGCGCGATTTCTAAGAAAATCGTGAGAAAAGCCAGCGTGGGCCACGAATCCACGAAGGGCATACAATCTGAGGCGACAGAAGGCAGGGACGGGGCCGCTGAGGGCAGCACCGGGGCCACGAAGGGCAGCGAGGGGGCCACAAAGGGCGACAGCGCGGCCACGAAGGGCATGCATATGGGGCCACGACGGGCGCGAGCGAGCGGGGGCCACGGAGGGCATTCGTATACGGGGCCACAAAGGGCGACAGCGGGTCCACTGAGGGCAGCGAAAGGGCCACGAAGAGCAGCGAGGGGGGCCACGAAGGGCATCAGCGGGACTACGAAGGGCATGCGAATAGGGCCACGACGGGCGCGTGCGAGCGGGGGCCACGAAGGGCATCTATTGTGGGGCCACAAGGGGCGGCGACGGAGCCACTGAGGGCATCAACGGGGCCACGAAGGGCAGCGAGCGAAGGCGACGGCGGAACCAGCACAGGCAGCGAGGGGCATCGAAGGCGGGCGAAGGGCAGCGAGCGGCGACTGCAGTCATTAACGGACTGGTCGGGCGGGCAGGCCCTGACGGGGGGGTCGAGCGGGCGGGTCGTTGAGGCGTGAGTCCTGCTTGAACAGCCAGGCAGTGTGAAGCGGGAGCGCGATTCCTGAGAGTCGAGGATTGGCATCTGAATAAATTGTGAGGAAATATCGAGCGAAGCGGTTCGGTGATAAGTTGCGAGGAAGTCCCAAGCGAGAACTCGATTCTGCAATCCATTGTCAAGAAGAACCAAGCGGGAGCCACGATTCGGCGAGAGCGCGATTTTTCAGTAATGTGTGAGGAAGTATCAGGCGGGAGCCGTTGTTGTTGTAAGCCGGGGGCCAACGACACAGTTTGAGCCACAAGATTTCTCCTGATAAAAAACAGGGTGCGAGGCCTGGGAGGGGCACTTCAATTGAAACAAACCATGTGCACCAGGCGGGGGGATCAACAATAATAATTTATTCGGAACTGAAAGTTCAATGGGAGAACGGAGATTCCGGCCCCAGGACGAGGACGCACGCTCAACGGTCACACCCTGGGGGAGCAACATCAATTCTGGCCCCGTGGGTTCTGTGTTGCCGCTCGCTGTGTGATGACGACTCATCCGGCCTTGCGGCGGGCTCCCTGCGGCGGCGATGCGCCCCAATGGACAAACGTACACTCCGGCCCCGTGTCTCACTTGATCCGACCTGTGGCCTCCCCAGAAAAAAGAATCATGTGTGCTACCGCCTTCTCCGACTCCGTGTTCGCGCTCCTCGGTTAACCTCAGCGATCCTAAGGAATCTTTCGGAATCCTCAGGGATCCTCAGGAGTCCAGAGGAATCCTTCGGAATCCTCAGGGATCTTCAGGAGTACCCAGGAATCCTTCGGAATCCTTTGGCCCTTCGCGAGTCCTGAGGAATCATGAAGAATCTTCAGGAGTCTTCAGGAGAGCTGAGAAATCCTCAGATAACCTCAGGGATTCCATGATATGTTTGAGGAATCCCACAGCGTTCCCAAATAATCCCATAAGGTTCCTGAGTAACGCCATGGAATCCCGAAGGAACCACATAGGATTTCTAAGGAATTCCATCGGATTCCCCCTAAGGAATTTCACCGAATTCCGAAGGAATTCCATCGGACCCTTAATGCATTCCATCAGATTCCACATGAATTCCATAGGATTCCACCGCGAGGAACTCAATCGGAATCCGAAGGAATCCCATCGGATGCCAAAGCAATTCCATCGGGTTCCCCATGAGGAATCCCATCGGGTACCTGCGGAAATACATCGGCTTCTTCGGGGATTCCATAGGATGCCCAAGGAGTTCGATTTGATCCCCACGTAGGAATTTCACAGCATTCTCAAGGAATCCCATTGGATTCAGAAGGAACTCCGTTGGATTCCGAAGGAATTCCACAACATCCCTAAGGAATCCCGGCGGATTCCTAAGAATTTGCGTCGGAATCCTAAGAAATTTGATCGGATTGCCCCTCAGACGCGCGGATTCCGAAGGAATTCCATAGGATTCCCAAGGAATTCCAAAGGATTCCTCCGAAGTTTCATAGGATCCCGGAGGAATTCCATCGGATTCTGGAGGAATTCCATCGGATTCCCCATAAGGAATTCCATGGGAATCCAAAGGAATTCCATGATATTCTTAAGGAACCCCAGGAAGCAAACCAGGAGTGCCAACACCCTCTCCGGCCACGTGCAAACCCCTGCCGCCGCCGCCCCAGTGCCAACACCGTCTCCGGCCCCGTGGGGCAAGCCCGCAGTCGCTGAAGCCCTGCCTACCATTAAGGGTAACGATTGGGTTTTGAAAAAGGAGGACAAACTCTACAACAAGTAGGGGCCGGGGTCTCTGGTCTTCCAAACAACAGCAACAACAACACCAACACCAACACCAAGACCAACAACATCATCAACAGCAGCGACAACAATCAGTTTAAGACTGATCGCTCTTACCTGCTCGTGTGCCACTCAACAAGTATATTCCGAGCCCTCGATACCCGTCATCTTCGTCTTCGATCGTACCCCCCTTGGGGGTATATCTTTCTCACCTGTTCCGCGTAGATGGCGCAGCCCCTAAAGCAGGGGAAGAGAGGACGGATGGAAGGGGGAAAACAAGGATGGAGCACGGGATTAGCAAGAGGGGGTCTAGGAGCAGAAGGTATGTGGCAGAACCAGACGGGCTGCTCGGCCGGGTAGACCCGAACGGGCGGGTAGGGAAGGCGGGCCGAAGTTGCCAGGTCAGCCAGGCGGGTTGTTGAAGTTCGAATGCTGCATGAATCGCGAGGAAATCTCGAGCGATAGCGCGATTCCCAAGTGATGCCCGCCTTCCTCGTCTTCGACTGTACCCCTTTGTGGGGTACATCTCTCTTAGCTACAACGCGTAATTCGTGCAGCCCCTACGGCAGGGGAAGAGAGGACGGTTGGAAGGAAGGGACATGGGGGAGGGAGGAGGATGGAGCAAGAGATGGAGAGTAGCCGGACGGGGGATAGGAGCAGAAAGCGCGTGCCAGAACCACATGGGCGAATCGGGCGGGTGGACCTAACGGGCGGGTCGGGAAGGCGGGCCCAGGCGGCCAGGTCGAGCAGGCGGGTTGCTGAAGCGTGCGTCCTGCATGATCGCTAGGAAGTGCCGAGCGAGAGCGCGATTCCCAAATTAACCTTGGGGAAATCCACCGCGTACCTGTCTGCCGAGTGGGCGGCGTTTGAATGAATTGGTAGGAACTCGCACGCGAGAGCGCGATTCCTACATTGTGAGGAAGTCCCGCGCGAGAGCAGGATTGTGGAATAACTTGTGAGGAAGTGGCAGGCGGGAGCCTCTGCTGTTGTAGTTCGGGGCCGACCACGCTTTGTTGCTGACCCTGCGCTTTCCTTTGTAAAAAAAAAAAACGAGGTGCGAGCCCCGGGAGAAGCTCTTTAAGAGAAACATACAACGGTTGCCAGGCAATGGGTATCAACCATACTTATTTCTCACAAGAGGGGCTTCAACAACAACAACAGCAACAACAACAACAACAACAACAACAACGACAACGACAACGACAACGACAACAGCAGCAACAACAACAGCAGCAACAGCAAGAGCAGCAATCACAACATTAGCAGCAACAGCAAACATATCAGCAACAACTGCAACAACACCAACAACAACAGCACCACCACCACCAACAACAGCACCACCAGCAACAACGACAACAGTAACAGCACCAACAACTATCATGTTAAGACTGTTCGCTCTCATCTGTTCGCGGGCCAATCAACACGTATATGTCAAACCCTCAATACCCGACCTCTTCGTCTTACATCGTACCATGGGCGAGGAAGGAGGTTGGAGCACGAGAGGGAGAGAGAGAGAGAGAGTAGCAGGAGGTGGCTAGGACCAAAAAGCACGTGGCATAACCAGACGGGCAGACCGGGCGGGTAGACCCTAACGGGCGGGTCGGGAAGGCGGGCCCAGGCGGCCAGGTCGAACAGGCGGGTTGCTGAAGCGTGCGCTTTGCATGAATAGCGAGGAAATCTCGAGCGACAACGCGATTCTCAAAGACATCGTGAGGACATCCGCGACGAGAGTGTGATTCCTGAGTGTCGAGGGCGCGGCGTCCGAATGCATTGCAAGGAAATCCCACGCGAGAGCGAGATGCCTGTATACACGGTGAGGAAGTCCCGCGCGAGAGCGCAATTTGGGAATACATTGTGGGGACGCATCAGGCGGGAACTGTTGTTGTTGCTGCTGTGAACCAGGGGCCAACAATCCAGTTTGGTGGCACCTCACTTCCCCTTGCAAAAACAGGGTGCGAGTCCCGGGAGAATCACTTTGATTGAGATTTAGAGCGATTGCCAGTGATGGGGGTATCAACAATAACTTTTCTTAGAAATGAGCAGCCAACAACAACAGCAACAACAGCAACAATAACATAGCCAATCATTTTACGACTGTTCGCTCCTATCTGCTCGTGTGCCATTTAACACGCATATCCCAAACCCTCGATAACCGCCTTCTTCGTCTTCGATCGTGCCCCCTTGGGGGTATCTATTTTCTTTTGGGAGGGGAAAAACGAGGACGGATGGAAGGAAGAGACATGTGGGAGGGAGGAGGATGGATAACGAGAGAGGGAGACTAGCAGGAGGTGGTTAAGACCAGAAAACACGTGGCAGAACCAGATGGGCAGATCGGGCGTGTAGACCTTAACAGGCGGGTCGGGAAGGTGGGCCCTGGTGGCCAGGTCGAGCAGGCGGGTTGCTGAAGCGTGCGTCATGCATGAATCGCGGGGAAGTTTCGAGCGGTAGCGCGATTCCCAAGTAAATCGTGAGAGATGCCAAAGCGAGAGCGTGATTCTTGACTGTCGAGGGCGTGGCTTCTGAATAAGTTTGCCAGCAAATCCTACGCGACAGCGCGATTCCTGCATACATTGAACAGAAGTCCCGGAGCAGAGCGCGATGTGGGAATACATAGTGAGGAAGTCTCAGGTGGGAGCCGCTGTTGTTGCAAGCCAGGGGCCAACAACACAATTCTGAGACTCGAGGTTGTCCCATGCTTTCCTTTGTAAAAAACGATAGAAAACAAGGTGTGAGCCCCGGGATGGGCATTTTAATGCAACAAACACAATGTGCCCAAAAGGGGGGATCAACAATAATTAGTCTGTCAGAAGTGATAACTCAATTGCAACAGCAACAGCAGCAGCAAAAACAACAATCATTTTAAGACTGTTCGCCCTCATTAGCTCGAGTGTCCAATAACGCGTATTCCCAAACCCTCGATGCCCGCCCTTTTCGTTTTCGATCGAACCCTTTTTGGGGGGTATACCTTTCTTCCCTGCAGGCCGGGCCCCGGCAAGAGGCGGGGTGGCCACCGTCGGCTTGGCCAGCGGCAGCGCTGATCGGCGGGGCGGCCGCGGACCGTCGACCCGACCCCAAGAGGGACGGACAGGGGACCGACCACGACGACGACGACGACGACGACGACGACGACGACGACGACGACGACGACGTCGACGACGGCGACGACGACGACGACGACAGCGTTGACGACGACGACAAGCGAAAGCGAGAGCGAGAGAGAACGACAGCAGGGCCACGAAGGACACGAAGTAGGCCACGACGGGCGACACCGGGGACACGAAGGGAATGCGTATGGGGCCACGAAGAGCGCGAACGAACGGGGGCCACGAAGGGCAGACAATGCGGGGCCACAGAAGGCAAAGATGGGGCCACTGAGGGTAGCAACTGGGCCACGTAGGACAGCGAGGGGGGCCACAAACGGCGACAGCGGGGCCACGAAGGGCATGCACATGAGGCCACAACGGGCGCGAACGAGCGAGGGCCACGAAGGGCATACGTAACTATGTTGGGCCGCGGAGGGCAAGGACGGGGCCACTGAGGGCAGCAACGGGGCCACGAAGGGCAGCGAGGGGGCCACGAAGGGCGACAGCGGGGCCACGAAGGACATGCATATGGGGCCACCACGGGCGCGAACGAGCGGGGTCCACGAAGGGCATACAGATATGGGGCCACGGAGGGCAGCGAGGGGGCCACGAAGGGCTGCAACGGGGCCGCGAAGGGGAGCGAGGGGGCCACGAAGGGCTGCAACGGGGCCACGAAGGGCTGCAACGGGGCCGCGAAGGGCAGCGAAGGGGCCACGAAGGGCTGCAACGGGGCCACGAAACAAAGCGAGGGGGCCACGAAGAGCTGCAACGGGGCCACGAAGGGCAGCGAGGAGGTCACGAGGGGCTGCAACGGGGCCGCGAAAGCAAACGAGGGGGCCACGAAGAGTTGCAACGGGGCCACGAAACAAAGCGAGGGGGCCACGAAGGGCTGCAACGGGGGGCAGCGAGATCCCGATTCCTAGGAAGTCTGCGAGGGAGTCCTAAGCGTGAGCGCGGCTCCTGGGTGCTTGGGTGTCGGGAGCCCGGCGCTTGTAAATTGCATGAAATTCCAACGCAAGGGCTCTATTCATCAGTAAATTGCAAGCAAATCTCCAGCGAGAACGCGACTCCAGAACGCCGGGAGAGCGATTCCTGCATAAATTGTAAGGAAGTCCCAAGCGAGAGCGCGACTCTGGAATAAAATGCGAGGAAGCCTCGGGCGGGAGCGGGGGTCCTGGCTAAATTGTAAGGAAATCTGAGGCGGAAGCCGTTGTTGCTGTAACCCGGGGGCCAGGGGCGCAGTTTGAGCATCAAGAATTTCCCTGTCAAACAACAGGGTGCGAGCGTCGAGGGGCACACTTTGATTGAGCAAAACAGCATGCACCGGTGAGGGGGCATCAACAATAATTATTCTTCAGGAGAGCTCAACGCAACATCAACAACCACAATCTTCACCGCGAAACCCCACTTCAGCAACGCGCCCAGAGACAGTGAATGACCGTGCGGCCCCCTCACTCTGATCTTCTCCTCCTTCTTCTGCTGAGCCCGCAACCCCAGCACCCCAGCGTGTGTCCAACTTCGGGAGAAGTGTCCACCGGGGTGAGGCGCGTTGGCCGAGAGTCCGAAACACGCAACGAAAACGGTGTCGATGCCGGAGGATTTTCTCAGTGCCCAGCTGGAGGGCGATATTCCACTTGTGCACTGGCGACCAGACACACCCCCTACAAAACAAAAAGATGACCGGAGGGAGGCGGAGAGGAGGGGGGGTGTGAGGAGGAGAGGACGGGAGGAGGGTCAAACGGGGAAACATGTAGTGAACCTTCTCCTCCGCCTTGTCTCCTCTTCCTCCTCCTCCTCCTCCTCCTCCTCCTCCTCCTCCTCGTCTCCCTCTTCCTCCGTCGACGCTATCGAGCTGAACACCTTGGTCGGTTGCCGGCCGTGTTTGTGCCTCCTGGCTGAGCAATGAGCTGCGTGCTCTATCGTCATAGCCCGACGACCCCGCGCACAGCGAGTTTTTGTTGACACCGTCCACGATGCGATAGGCGAAGAGCGCGCGGTTGGACCAGGCTGCAGTGTGAGAGGGTGTACAGCACGACTGGCGCTTATCAGGGCGTTCCCACGCTATCGCGTGCATCGAGTTTCCACCGTCCAGCGTACCTCTGCGAAGTGCTTGTGGTGAAGAACTACGTGTCGGACCGAGGTAGAAAATCGAGGTCGGTTCGGGGAGGTTGCCGTAATGTTTTTCATGTTTGCTGGATGCTCCTGTGCATCCTGAGGGAGGATACCCTCGGTGATCTTATGGTTTGGGTTTTTTTGGCCAGCAGAGGGCTTCATGCTCTGAAAGGATGTTATTCTGTTTTGGGTCCGATTGTATTGAAAAAAACAAGACGGACTTTTTTATCGTCTGGCAGAAGATGGTTCGAGACGACGGGCCGATCCCCAGGAGGTGTTCCAGAGTTCCTGGGCGAGCCTACGGGCACCTCGTAAGAAGCTTGGGCCCCCGACCACCGGGGGCGGCAAAAAGGGGGGTGATGACTAGGGGGGGTGGACATCATGGCGGGGGCCATGATGTTTCCCCAGATCTCATGGCGCATCTTCTTATTCCATTACGTCCCTGGCCCCCCCCGCTGGGCCGCGCACGTGCCGCCGGTCATGATTTGCGCCCCCCCTCTCTTGGACACCCCCCTCCTTGGCCGCTCTCGAGCACACGCTCCCGCGGCCCCTGTGAAAAGCACGCGGGCACCCTCTCTGGCAGGAGGAGGAGGAGGAGGAGGAGGAGGAGGAGGAGGAGGAGGAGGAGGAGGAGGAGGAGGAGGAGGAGGGAGGAGGAGGAGGAGGAGGAGGAGGAGGAGGGAGGAAGAGGGCGAGGAGCAGAAGTTCCAGGACGCGCTCTGGAGTCCTGGCAGTCGTCGCCCTGGGCCCGCGCACATCGGCTGCAGCGTTCTGCGGCGCGGAGGGGCCACGGATCCAGGGCCCATGCTCAGGTCGGGCGGGTCCCCCTACAGGGGGATTTTCGACGACAAATAAACGATACGGTAGAGGGAAACAAACAGTGAACACCCTCCCTGCCCTCCAAACTCAAAGTTGGCACGCGGGGGGGGGACTGCGGTCGAGGTGCAACTCATCAGACCCACCGCCAACTTTGAACATTGGGGGGAGGGGGAGGCGTTCACAGATGAATGTGGCATGAGTGTTCGCTAATTTTTTCCGAGGCCTGTACCCCAAGAATACCCCAAAAAGGTCAAAGATAAAAGATACCCCAAGAAGGTCGAATCCGGCCGGCCGATCCGATGCGATCCTGATGTTCGGGGCTGGCAAAGAGGGGGGTGACGACTAGCAGGGGGGATATCATGGCGTGGGCCATGATATTTCCTCAGATTTCGTGGCGCCTCTTCTTATTTCGTTACGGTCCTGGCTCCCCCCCTTGGGCCGCGCACGCGCCGCCGGCCATGATTTGCGCCCCTCCCTTTTGGACGCCCCCCTTTTGGCCGACCCTGAGATATGCCGAGGATCTAATGCGGCTCGATGTCTGCATGGCGCTGTTGTGCATCCTGGCGCAGCCGATCCGCTTCGATTTCGATTGCCGTGCCTATTCAGCCCGACCCGACGTGCATCTTGACCCGATGCGACATCTTGATTCGATGCTGCCTGATCCTGCGAATACCCGAGGTCAGTCACGCGCAGAGGGGAGTGGGGGGAGGGGGAGGGCTTCTTAGAAGCACCTCTGCTTCTTAAAAGGCGCGGGCCTCATCTGCAGATGCAGGGCCAGCGCCTTCTGAGCAGCAGCCTCCTTCTAAGACGCCTTCCACCCTCCCCCTACCCCATTGTGCTCGCCGCTAGCCAGGGCCCATTGTATGGTCTCGCTTTTCTGGCCCCAGGCTCGCGTGGCAATCGCGTGCCTGGTGCCGCTGGGGGGTGCCAGCGCCCCGGCCGCCAGGACATGGTGGCCGAGAGGCTGTCGAGGAACGCCTGCTGCTAGGCGCAGGCGCTGGCGGGCTGCGGCCAGCAGGTGCCGATAGCATCGAGGATCTCTCACCCCGGGCCTCCATGTCGACTCGAACGAAGCGCGCCGGCATTTGTTTCGATGTCTTCAGGACAAGCAGGAAGAGACAGCCCGGACGAAAAAAGACAGTCCCGGGGAAGGGGGAGAGAGCTCTGTAGGCCAGGTGGTTCGTCACAAACCAATACTTGGGGGTCTGGATAGTAGGTGATTCCGAAGGGATTAACACGATGACCATGACCAAGATGTCGCGGGATCTTGTCGACGCCGATCTTCTTCATGGCCCATGCTGGCCGTCGCTGGCTCGTGAGGAATATCGACGCGCTGGCGGCGGTCAAGGTCGACGCCGACTTTCTTCCTTCAGTCTTACACGTTCTTCTTACACGTTCTTCTTTCAGTCTCTTCTTTTCTCTTACAGTCTTACACGTTCTTTCAGTCTTACACGTTCTTCTTCTCTCCAGGATTGTTTTTTTCGATCTGGCTCTCTAGACCCTGCGGGGCTGCATGCTGCGTCTCCCGCGGGCGTATATCCTGCAGGCATTGCGCATCCTGCGGGCGGGGTGCAAGCGTGAAAAAGGAGCGCCGGCTGTGGCTGTCGTATATTAAGTATACATATGAATATGTACACACGTATCATGCATGCATGCCTGCATGCATGTACGTATGCATGCATGTATGCATGCATGCATGCATGCATGTATGTATGTCTTTATCAATGTATGCATATATGCTTGTATGCATGTATGCATACATCGATGTATGTATGTATGTATGTATGTCTGTATGTACGTGTGTATGCCTGAATTTGTGTATGTATGCATGTATGTATGTATGTATGTATGTATGTATGTATGTATGTATGGCTGTATGTATGACTGCATGCATGCATGCATGTATGTATGTATGGATGGATGCATGGATGTATGTATGCATGCATGCATGCATGTATGCATGTATGTATGTATATGTATGTATGCATGCATGTATGCATGCATGCATGTACGTATGCATGTATGTATGTGTATGTATGTATGTATGGATGTATGGATGTATGGATGTATGGATGTATGGATGTCTGGATGTCTGGATATATGGATGTATGGATGTATGGATGTATGGATGTATGGATGTATGGATGTATGGATGTATGTATGTATGTATGTATGTATGCATGGATGTATGGATGTATGGATGTATGGATGTAAGGATGTATGTGTGTATGTGAATGTGTGTATGTATGTATGTGTGTATGTGTATGTGTATGTATGTATGTATGTATGTATGTATGTATGCATGTAGGTAGGTAGGTAGGTAGGTAGGTAGGTAGGTAGGTAGGTAGGTAGGTAGCTATGTAGGTAGGTAGGTAGGTAGGTAGGTATGTATGTGTGTATGTGTGTATGTATGTATAGATCGGTCGGTATGTATGTATGTATGTATGTATGTTTGCATGCATGTACGTATGAATGGCAGAAAGAATGAGCACGCTCGTGGCACACTTCTCACTAAAAGGAGGGGCCCAACTTGAAGCTATCCCCCCCTCCCTTGGAAAAGGGGGGTGGGCTCCTGAAGCTCCCCCCCCTCCCCTCCTTTTGTAGGCATTTGTTAGCTGGGGAGCCCTAGCTCAAGGGGGGTGGGCTTGGAAGCTACCCCCCCTTCCCCCTTCTTTTCTGGGCCCAGGGTCAGCCCGGGCTCTCCTTTCAAAGGGGGTGGGGTGCGAAGCTGCCCCCCCTCCCCCCATTCCTCTTGCTTGGATTCTGTAGCTGGGGGGTACATGGCTAACGGGGGAGGAGGCTTGGAAGCTGTCCCCGTCCCCCTCCTTTTCGGGGCCCTGGGTAAGCCCGCGTTCCCCTTTCCAAGAGAGGGGGGGGGGGGGACGCTTCCGAGGCTACCCCCCCCTCCCCACCTCCTCTTGGCTTTTCCAGCTGGAGGGCTCTGTCTGAAGGGAGACTTAGAAACTACTTGTCTTCTGTGGTTTTCGGCGCCCCGTTGGTTCGCGGCGTACTTGTGGTTTTCGGCGTATCTTTGGTTTTTGGCGCCTGTTTGCTTTTCAGCGCTCCTTGGGCCTTTGGCGCCCCTTTGGTTTTCGGCGCGGCTCTGGTTTTCGGCGCTCGTTTGGTTGCCGGCGCTCATGTGGTTTTCGGCGCTTCTTTAGTTTACGATGCCCCTTTCGGTTTTCGGCGCACCCTTCAGATTTTCGGCGCATCTTTCGTTTTGGGCGCCTTCTTGGGTTCCAGCGCCCCGTTGGTTTTCGGCGCCCTCTCGGTTTTCGGCGCCCCTTTGGTTTCCGACGCCCTTTTTGTTTTCGGCGCCTTGTCCGTGTTCGGAGCTTCTGTTGTTTTCGGGCCCTCTTTCGTTTTCGGCGCCATTTTGGTCGTCGGCGCCCCTTTTGTTTTTTCGTCGCCCTTTTGGTTTTCGGCGCGTCGTTGGTCGTCGGCGCTCCTTGGGTTTTCACGTTCCTTTTTGTTTTCGGCGCCCCTTGGTTGTTCGGCGGCCCCTTCGGTTTTCGGCGCGATCTTGGTTTTCGGTGCCCCTTTGTTCTTTGGGTTTTCGGTGTCCTTTTGGTTTTCAGCGCATGTTTGGTTTTCGGCGCACCTTTTTGTGTTCGGCGCTTTTTGGTTATTCGTCCTCCTTCTGGTTTTCTGCGCCTCCTTATTTTTCAGCGCTTCTTTGGTTTCCGGCGTCCTTTCGGTTTTCGGCGCTGTTTTGATTCTCGGCGCCCTTGTGGTTTTCGGCGCCCTTTTGGTTTTCGGCGCCCTTTTGGTTTTCGGGACCGTTTTGGTTTCGATGCCCCTTGTGGTGTTTGGCGACCCTTGGCTATCGGCTCCCAATTGGTTTTCGGCCCCCTTTTGGTTTCCGACGTCCTCTTCAAGTTCGGCGCTCTTCTTGTCTTCGGCGCTGCTCTAGTTTTCGGCGCTCTTTTGGGTTTTCGGCGCCTCTTTGGTTCTCGGCGCCCCGCTGGTTTGGGGAACCTTTCTTGGCTTTCGGCGCTTCTTTGGTTTTCGGCGTTCGTTAGGTTTTCGGCGCGCCTTTTTGGTTTTCGGCGCACCTTTGCTTTTCGGTGCTCGTTTGGTTTTCGGCGCTCGTATGGTTTTCGGTATCCTTTTGGTTTTCGGCGCCCTTTTGGTTTTCGGCGCCTGTCTTGTTTTCGGCGCTCCTTTGGTTTTCGGTGGCTCTTTGGTTTTCGGCGCCCTTTGGTCGTCGGAGCCCTTTTGGTTTTCGGTGCCCTTTCGATCTTCGGCGTTTCTTGGGCTTTTGGCGCCCTCTGGTTTTCGCATCCTTTCGGTTTTCGGTGGCTCTTTGGTTTTCGGCGCTCTGTTGGTTTTCGGTGCTCTTGTGGGCTTCGGTACTCCTTCCTTTAGCCAAAGAGGGGGGGGGGCTCCCAAGACCCTTCCTTCCCTTCAGCCCAAAAGGGGGGCGGAGGGGGGGGCTTCCCTCAGCCCTCCAGGGGAGGGTTTGCAGAAAGGGAGGCTCGGGAGCGCGAAACGGGGGGAGGGGGGAGGGGTAGTTACCAAGCGGCGGAACAAAAAAGGAACGGGGGGGCTGCTGGCAGGGGAGGTCCAAGGGAGGGGGAGGTAGCTAAGGGCCCCCCCCTCCCTGTGGGAGTGTACCACAGGCGCGCTCTCAAACGTGTGTATGTGTGTATGTATGTACGTAGTACGTACGTATATATGTTTGTATGCATGTATGATGTATCTATATGCATGCATGCATGCATGCATGCAAGCATGCATACATGCATGTGTGTATGTATGTTTATATGTATGTGTGTCTACGTACATGTATATATGTGTATATATGTGTATAGATGTGTCTGTTTGTATGTATGTATGACTGTCTGTCGGTCTGTCGGTTTGTCTGCCTGTATATACGTATGTATGTATGCAGATATATACGTACGTTTGTAAGTATGTGTGTGCATGCATGTATGTATGTATGTATGTTTATATGTACGTGTATCTGCAGATGTGTGTACATGTGTGTATGTGTATGTGCCCGTGTGACTGTCTGTATGTGTACGTGCGATGTGTATGTGCCCGTGTGACTGCCTATGTCTGTATGTGTGTATTTATGTATGCATGCATGCATGTATGTATGCGTGCATGCATGTATGTTTGTATGCATGTGTGTGTGTTTGCTTGTGTGTTTGCTTGTGACTATATGTAGACGGGTAGGTGTGTATGTATGCATGTATGTCTGCTTGTATGCATGTGTGTATGTATGCATGCATGCGTGCATGCATGGGTGTCTGTTCGTTTCTATGTAGGTGTGTACGTCTGTACGTGTTTTGTATGTTCGTGTGCATGCGTGCATACATGCATATACGCATGTATGCAGGCATGTGTATGTCGGCATGCATGTGTGTCTGTATGTATGTATGTATGTGAGTAAGTCAGTAATTGTGTATGTATGTATGTATGCGTGCATGCATGTATGTATGTATGTATGTATGTGTGTGTATGTATGTACGTATGTATGTATGTATGTATGCATGTATGTGTGTGTATGTATGTATGTATGTATGTATGTATGTATGTATGTATGTATGTATGTGTGTGTATGTATGTATGTATGTATGTATGTTTGTATGTATATATGTATGTATGATGCATACGAGAGCGATACGCTATGGGTCAGCGGATGGATGCCGCGCTCCGACATGATCGATATGTGTTGGCTGTTGCTGTTGCACATGCACACGTATATACATGTAGACTTCCTCGTTCATAGTGAGAACGAGAGAGAGAGAGAGAGACGTGCAGCACTACATACAATTGCGTCAGCGTCTCCAAGGTGTCGAGTATAGTGCTAGACGGTTCGCTGTCGATCATGCGCCCGGGCTGGCCCGAGGGAGCGTCCGCAGGCTTGCGCCTCCGCGCGGGCGTTCGGTGACGTGGGACGTCGTCTTTTGAGATGGTAGGGCGCACAGGTGGGCGTGTGGGTTAGCGGATGAGCGCAGCGCGCTCGCACCTTCGAAGAGTCGTGGCTGCCGTTGTTGCGCCCACTCCTCGTTCAAGAGAGAGAGAGAGAGAGAGAGTGGTGCCGCGCGAGGAAATTCGGCATCAGCGTCCGCAGGGGCGTCGAGTGGCGCCAGGCGCTCTCACCGCTGGCCTGGCGCTCGGAAGCAGGGGATGGGCGGTCCGAGTCCTGCGGATCCTTGGGGGTCTGCGGGACTCTGCAGATCCAACAGGGTTTGGGGAGGAGGGGGAGGAGGAGGGGGAGGAGTAGGAGGAGGAGGAGGAGGAGGAGGAGGAGGAGGAGGAGGAGCAGGAGCAGTCAGGAGAAGTCCTGGGGTAATGCCTCGGCCCGCGCCCGCCGGCCCAGGAGGGGTGGGGCCTCGGAAGGCGTCCATCTGCAGGGATGCAGTGCGCTGGCCCGAGAGGTTGCCCGCAGGTCTGCGCCTCCGCACAGGCGTTCGGCAACTTTTTGGATCCACGGGTCGAGAGCGAACCTCTTCCGGTCGAAGCTAAGCGGGCCGCGCACAGCTTTAATTGACAGAGGGAGGAAGGCAGAAGGAGGGGCCTCACGTCACGGCCAAGAGAGGGCAAAGCACCGGAATCAGGCGGTGAAGGCGTTCGGCAACACGGGGCGTCGGTTTTTCCGGAGTTGCCAGGCGCACAGTTGAGCGCGGCACGCCATCTGTCGCCCCCCGCGTCGGGCGGCGCCCAGGTTCGTCTGCGAGCGCCTCAAGGGCTTCAATATTTTCAGGATGAGAGATCGATCTCCTTTCTGGGGGCGTTTTCCGTCCATTCTGCAGGCCGCTGAAGGTTTGGGAGCATCTGGTCTGGGACTGCCCTAGCGCTGTCGATTGGCATTGTAGCTCTCGATGCGCAGTGCTCTCCAGAGCCTTCCAGTGGGGTGGGGCCCAGGTGGGATTGCGCCTGATGTCAGCGTTCGAGTCTCACCGAGTTGATTTGATTCAGCAAATCAGAAATACATGTTGATCCTCGCTGAGCCTACCAGGTCGGACCAAGGCACACCAGGCACCAACTGTCCTTTCTACTATTGTTCCAGGGCGGCAGTCTATTCTGGGCTTGGGTCGCGTGGGGGGGAGGAGGCTGATGCAGGGATGCATGTTTGTATGTTCACCTTCCTAGAGCGCGTGGCCCAGGCACAGGCGAGGGAGGCCCTTCAAGACGTGACGCTCGGAGCGCACCTGTGCGACGCGCCGAAGCATGGGAGGGCGTCGGAGGCCCTGAGATGAGCTGCGGCATGCCAGATCAGGATGCGCCAAGCCAGCCTTCTCCTCCTCCTCCTCCTCCTCCTCCTGCTCCTCCTCCTCCTGCTCCTCCTCCTCCTCCTGCTCCTGCTCCTCCTCCTCCTCCTCCTCCTCCTCCTCCTCCTCCTCCTCCTCCTCCTCCTCCTCCTCCTCCTCCTCCCCTCCCCCCCCTCCCCCCCCTCCTCCTCTCCTCCTCCCCCTCCTCCTCCTCCTCCTCCTCCTCCCCCCTCCTCTCCTCCTCCTCCTCCTCCTCCTCCTCCTCCCTCCTCTCCCTCCCTCCCTCCACCCCTCCTCCTGCTCTCCTCCCCCTCCTCCTCCCTCCTCCCCCTCCTCCTCCCTCTTCCCCCTTCTCCTCCTCCTCCTCCTCCTCCTCCTCCTCCTCCTCCTCCTCCTCCTCCTCCTCCCCCTCCTCCTCCCCTCCTCCCCCTCCTCCCCCTCCTCCCCCTACGCCAATCGAAAACTAACACACGACATGAACAGACAGTGGGGGCGCGCATCAAGAAACCATATGCTTTTCGTCAGGGCATCCTGGGTTTCTTCGCTCCGCGCGCTGCGCGGCGACTTCCCGCGGCCGTTGAAGGAGCTGCTGCGTTCAGGGTGCTTCAGGTTTCCCCTCAGGTGCACCTCGCGCACGGGTTCTCAGAGATGGGTTTCTTGCGAGGGTTTCTTGCGGTCGCGCCCGCACTGTACACTTTCTGAGGTACGCGCGGATTTCTTGGATCGGCGCTGGGCCAGCTTCGTCAGGGGTCGCCGCCAAGGGGGAGTCCAAGGCCCCGACCCAAGAAGTCCACGCGGACGTCCGAAAGTTTGCGACGTCTCCAGTTCTAGCCAAGCTGATCTGGCCCAGTGTAGGCTCAGCTTGGAAGTGCCATATCTAAATGGCCAGCCAGGTGCACAACAAAGAGCACACTTGGGGCCAAGTGCGAAGCTACTGCTAAGAAATAGTCGAAACTCTCGGCTTATATGCGGACTCAAAGTTCAGGCACACTGTCAGCTCAAACCTGAAGCCTAGTCCAACCATTCGGGACAGGTCAGGTCAGGTCAAGCCTTGCACCAGACGGTGCGCGAGCAGAGGAAAAGTAGAGAACTCTCGGATGCCTTCAGCATCTTCTCCGGCCTCTGACAACCAGCCCCCGCTCGCGCGCTGCACCGCCCTCTGGGCGGAGGTAGCCAGCGAGACGCGCGTGTGAGCCGGCGACTTCAATGCAATTGCTCAGGAGGGAAAAAACACACAGACACAATGAATCCTCGATTCCCCCGAAAATATGGGAAAATATGGGAAGTGGGGGGGAAGACGAAAACTTCAAAAATAGGGGAAAAATATGGGGAATCATTTTATTTGTGTGCATTTATTTGTGTGTCCTGGGGCCCCTTTAAAATTGAAAATATGGGGAAATATGGGAAAATATGGGGAAGACTTTGAAAATATGGGGAAGACTTTGAAAATATAGGAAAATATAAGGGATCGTTTTATTTGTGTTCATTTATTTGTGTGTCCTGGGGCCCCTTTAAAATTGAAAATGTGGGGAAATATGGGAAAATATGGGGAAGACTTTGAACATATGGGGAAGACTTTGAAAATATAGGAAAATATGGGGAATCATTTTATTTGTGTGCATTTATTTGTGTGTCCTGGGGCCCTTTAAAACTGCGCACTATTGGGCGCCCCCCCCGCGTCTGCCGAGGTCGGCCTCGCCCCCGCGGGCCCGTCGGCCGGCGCAGCGGTCGGGTGCCCGGTGCAAGCACCGAGCACCGCTGAAGAGGGGAACAAAAATACACAGACACAATTAGTCGTCGATTCCCAGGAAAATATGCGAAGACATGGGAAGTGGGGGGGAGACAAAGCCCCCCAAAGTGCACGAAAGTATGGGGAAGCCTGTTATTCGTGTGTTTATTTGTGTGTCCCAGGGCCCCTTTAACCGCACTGAGTCATCCGCCGGTCGTTTCGATGCTCGTTTTGGGGACCTTCCTGGGGCCCACCTAATGGATCTGTTCGACTCAGGTTCGACTCCAGCTCGACTCAGGTTCGACACAGATTCGACTCAGACTCGACTCAGGTTCGACTCAGGTTCGACTCAGGTTCTACTCAGGTTCGACGCAGCTTCGACGCACGAGTGGAGCGAGTGGCTCCAGGAAGGTCCCCAGAATGAGCATCTAAATTCGTCGATTCCCAGGAAAATATGCGAAGACATGGGGAGTGGGGGGGAAGACAAAGCCCCCCAAAACACACGAAAGTATGGGGAAGCCTGTTATTTTTTTTTTGTGTGTGTGTGTTTGTGTGTGTTCATTTGTGTGTCCCAGGGGCCCTTCAACCGCACTGGGTCATCCGCCGGTCGCCTGGCCAACTCCGCCATGATCATCCTCTGCCGTCTGGCGAGTCTTTCGCTTCTCTTCTCTTCAGAAGCGATTTCGAGCACAGCAGCAGGGAGACAACATTTATGTTGCACTTGTTGTTTTGTTTGGACTAAAACACCCTACCCTGTTAACCCACTCTCCCCGGGGGGTCCGCTCTCCTCCTCCCCCCCGAACCGTTTCAGGGGTCTTTCTGTTTGGGTCCGGCTGGAGTGGGCGGGTGTCTGTCTTCTTATTCGGGTCTCTTTTTGGATCCCCGCCGGGGTTTGTTGGTAGCCGTGGCGGTTGGGGGGCCCTCAGGTTTGGCCGTCAACCCCAACAACAACACTTCACTAACGTAGGCTGGCGGAGCACGGTAAATCCTCCGTAAGCAGCGATTATGAGAATTATCGAGCCTCAGCCGCTCCGCATGCGGCAAACAAGAGTACGTCAGTTCTGAGACAACACAAGTGTTGAATATGCGAATCTTCTGCGCCCTGCTGAGTCTGGAATGCGACCAAATGGAATGACCCCCCTCGTTGTTCAGTATACCAGCGGCGGATCTGACCATGAGCTCCAATTTCTTCCAATTGAACTGCAGTCCATAGTGTGCTCCGCACTGCTTTATGCTGTGCATCAACTCCTGAATTATTGTCGGGTTACTGTCGATGAGGAGAGTGCCATCAGCGTAGACGAGCTCCCTGGCGAATCGTTCCGCAGGGACGTCGCCGAGCTCTTCGCGCAAAACTGTGTAAGCATCTGCATGCAGCGTGGTCATCACGATTGTAAACATGAAGGGCGACAGCGGGCATCCTTGGCAGATTCGACAGTGTTGCTGGTGCTTCGAAGATGTTTTCCCAAAGTCTGCCACTGCAAAAGAACGGTTCTCGTATACGGACCCAACCATGCGCACAAATTTGCCTGTGCAGCCGAACCTGAGAAGCGATGTGACCAGCGCGTCCGGGGAAACAAAATCGAAGGCCTTCGCCCAGTCCAGCGCGAGGAAAATGGTTTGTCCTCCCCTCGTGGACCATGCGTCCTCCATGATGCGGCGGGCGACAAAGATTGCGTCTGCGGTCCTACGCTGCGTTCTGAACCCAAAATGCGTTCTCCAAATGCGATCTTCGGCACCCGCTCTCTTGAGTCTCTGCAGGAAGATGGCGGCGAAGATTGTGTACCCGATCGGCAGAAGGCGGATGGGTCGATAATTGTCGCGCAACGCTGGGTTCTCCTTTTTCCCCACATCCTAAGTGAGGTTATTGTTTTCTCTGGACACCCCGCGCAGTCCTCCCACCCCCCCTCTCTCTCTCTCTTCCTCTCTCGCCGTCATCATCATCATCATCATCATCATCATCATCATCATCATCATCATCATCATCATCATCATCATCATCATCATCATCATCATCATCATCATCATCATCATCAATCATCATCACTCATCATCATCATTCTGAGCATCACTACCATCCTTGCTCGATCACTCACTCACCCACTCATCATCATAATCATAATCACAATCGTCATCATCAGTCATCATCATCACGATCATCATTCTCCTCATCGTCATCAACCGTATATCATCATCGCACGCCGTCGTCGTCATCCCATCATCATCATCATCACCATCATCATCATCATCATCATCATCATCATCGTCACCATCCATCATGATCATCGACCAAGAGAGATCCTCGTCTGTGAGTGAATTGCGCGGAAGTCTCAGGCGGGAGCCCCCTCCCTATGGAGCCTGCAGATCATGTTGCGAATCCGAGCGGGTCATCCAAACCTTGTAATTGTCGTCACTTTTGGGCTCTTGAGGCGTGAATCTGGAGGAAGTATCAAGCGGGAGCCTCGTCTATGAGTGAATTGCGAGGAAGTCTCAGGCGGGAGCCCCTCCCTATGGGGCCCGCACTTCATGTTCGAATCCGAGGCGGGTCATCCGAAACGTTTACCTGTCGTCACTTTGGGGCTCCTGATGCGTGAATCTGGAAGAAGTATCAGCGGGAGCTTCGCCTGTGAGTGCATTGCGAGGAAGTCTGCGGCGGGAGGCCTTCCCTAAGGGGCCCGCGCTTCATGTTGGTAATCCGAGGCGGGCCATCCGAAAACTTGTAATTGTCATCACTTTCGGGCTCCATGGGCCTAAATATCGAGGAATTCACAGGCGGGAGCCTCGTCCGTGAGTAATTTGCGAGGAAGTCTCAGGTGAGAGCCTTCTGCCTATGGGTTCCGCACTTCATGTTGCTAATCCGAGAGGGTCATCGGAACCCTGCAATTTTCGAGGTGGACGCGCCACTGTCATGACAGTTTGAGTTGGATTTTCTTTGGGCTCTTTCGGGAGCAAGTTGTAGATTGTAGAGCATTCTCTGGGTTCTCGTAGCTGTCGTCACTGTTGGGCTCCTCGGGAATGAACGGGGTTGCGAGCCCTCGCGGGCGAATCTGAGTGGGGTCAGTTTTGCGTTCTTCAGAGAGCGATTCGTTCGACCCATCATATGAGGAGGAAGAGGAGGAACAGGAGCTGAGGAGAACGATGGCGGCCGGGCGCAGGGGGAAACCCTTGCGTCCGGGCCGGGGGTGGTAACCCATTCTCGCATCATGCGGCCGCCCTCGCGCGAGTTTCTGGAGCGCGGGCCGCCGGTGTCCTTGCGGGAGGCGTTCAAGAAGCTCGATGAGAAAGCGAAGACTTCCAGGAATGAGGCCGAGCAGCTCGCCGCGGAGCTTGGTTTCGTGCTGCCTCCCGCCTGAGCGCCGCGGCGCGCAGCTAGAGGCCCGCGGGGTTCTCCCAGCGGTCTGGCTCGCGGGGTTGTCCCGGCGGCCTGGCCTCGCGCCCCAGCGGCCCGCGGGGTTGCCGCAAAGGCTTCGCGATCTAGCCGTCGGCGAACGCGCGCGCGTTGGCCGAGGCGGCGACGGCGCCGAGGAAAATCGACTTGCTTACCCCGACCAGGGGGGAGGGGAGGTGCACATAGAGAAGCGACAGGAGGAGGATGAGGAGGGGGGAAGGGGTAGAGGGGGGGCGATGATGAGGAGGAGGTGGAGAAGGTGGAGGAGGAGGAGAAGGGTAGATAGAAGGAGGAGGAGGAGGAGGAGGAGGAGGAGGAGGAGGAGGAGGAGGAGGAGGAGGAGGAGGAGAGAGCCGAGCTCAGGGCGAGAGGAGGATGTCCGCCAGGGCGACGGGGGAAGGGTTAAGGGCAAGCTAACAATATTCTCATGTGGGGTCTGACCGTCGGAGTAATTATAGATCATCCAAACTGTAGATGTGGGGATGTAAGCCTGATTCTGCTCAGGCTACATCCGGGTCCTATACTGAGCGATGCGAAGTTACATGAAACACATCGCAGAACTCTGCTACGAATCGCCAGCAGCGTTTCGCACAGGAGCTATTCCACGCGGGTTCTATCCATCCCGCAGCGTTTGCATCGAGGGGCTTCGCGGCTCGACTGCCCGAAAAATCGGGTGGGCTGTGGCGAGGTCTCGCCCGGTGGGCGCTTCGTGGGCGCTTCGTGGGCGCCCCGTGCGCGGGGCGGGCGTGGCGAGGTCTCGCGCGGAGGGCCGCCGTGGACGCCCCGTGGGCGCCCCGCGTGCGGGGTCGGGTGGGGCGAGGCGTCGCCTGCGGGGCGGCCGCCGGCGCCGTGCGCTGGGCGGGCGTGGCGGGGGTGTCGCCGGGTGGGCGGCCGCGGGCGCCCCGTGGGCGCCACAGGGCTTGGTCCGCACGGCTTGCACCACGCTGCCTGCGCCGCTCGCCTCGCATGTTCCGGGCATCGCTCGGACGTGTGCGTTTTTTTTTTCCTCGGCGAGGAGCATCGAGGAGCATCCTCGGTCATTTGGCGAGAGAAAGCCACGCACGGAACCGAACACAAAGCAGGGAAAGGACGCCCGAGCGATGGCCAGCATGTGGCACCCGGCGGGTTGCACCACGCAGCTGGCACCGCGTGGCTCACGCCACGCTGCTTGAGCTGCGTCGCTTGCGCGGTCCAGTTCGCACCGCATGGCTGCGACCACACAGCGTACACCACACGGCTTGCACCACACAGTTTGCACGTGTTGGCACCACAAATCGTGAACCACACTTACAATTTGCACACCCACATCGCAATGTCTCACCGTTCGGGGTCCACGCTGGCAATATGTTCGTCTGTACGTGGCGAGGCGTGAACGGACGTGCCGAACTTCCCAGAATGCTCAGGCCTGACAGGACGCGTTGGCGCGGACAGCGCTGGCCTTACTTCCGTCCCCGCGGGGACGAGCAGGCTTCGAGGCCAGAGCCGCATTTCTTGCGACCCCCTTCTGCCAAGGGAGTGGGTGGTGTCGCCGCCACTCTCAGAGGGAGACCCCCTTCGCGAGGGAGACGTAGAGGCCATCGCCGTCCCTCTCAGAGGGATACTTTGAGGCTAGCGAGGGTTCGCTCCCTCGCTCACCAACTCCGGTGCGGCGCGATTGCGCGAGGAGAAAAGTGCATGCCTGCGCGCGCGCACCGACATGTGTCAATGTGATCGAAGACGCTTGTGGCGAACCTCCGCCGCCACGTGTGTTTGGAAGACGTCCATGCGGCCAAATGCAGGGCCGAAGTCAGACCAAGCTGTTGAATGATGTGCTCCCCCCCAGCCGTCATGCAACGCCTTGGGGAAGCAGTTGTGAGAGGAAGGGGAAAGAGAAGAGAGGGATAATGATGAGGAGGAGGAGGAGGAGGAAGAGGGAGAGGAAGAGGAGGAGGAGGAAGAGCAGGAAGAGGAAGCATCTTGACTGATTGAGAACACATGGAACATCCATGGTATCAGCCAGCGCAGACTCCACAAATATATCAGAACACTGCACTGAAGTGGACTGGAGTGGACTGAAGTAGACTGGACTGGAGTAGACTGGACTGGGGTGAGCTGGACTGGCCTGCACTGGATAGACTGGACTGGACTCGTTTGGACTCGATTTGGGCTTGGGGTGAGATGGACTGGACTAGACCAGGCCAGGCTGGTCTGGACTTGATTGGACTTGGGATGAGATGAGCTGGACTGGACTGAATTGGACTGGACTGGCGAGGACTGGACTGGACTGGTGGACTGGGATGTGGTGCATTGGGCTGGGCTGGACTGCATAGGGCTGGACTGGGCAGGATTGGGCTGAGCTGGAATGGACTGGACAGGGCTGGGCTGGACTGGACAGGTCTTGACTGGACTCTACTCTGGACTCTTCTCTACCCTATTCTATTGTACCCCACTCTAATCTATGTTTCCCCACTCTACTCTACCATCTATCATACTCTGCTCTTTTTGGATATACTCTATCTTATTATCATCTACGCTACTCTACCCTACTCTACTCTACTTTGTTCTGACCGACTCTACCATCTACCCTACTCTGCTCTACTCTACCTTACTATACCCTATCATCATCTACTCTAGTCTACCCTACTCTACTCTATTCCTGCTCGGTAATTATTCCTTATGTGTAGATACTGCCAGTTTTCCAAAAGACTGGCCTGGTCGATAGCGACCAGATTCAGGGGTCCCATCCGACCTGTCAAAAACCATAACAAGTCAATGTGTCTCGTCTCAACATGGGCATTCTGTCGGTCATGTTGGAAACTGCGTGGCAGGAAGGCGGACGTCCCGCTCGAAAGGCCGAAATGTCGCTCTCCCGTCGGCGCCGTGCTCGTTTCTCCAGAGACTTGGGCTCCCGCTTGGGCGCGGCGCACACGTTTCGCATGCAGCTTCGGCGACGCACGAGCGGGCGAAATGTCGTTCTCGCCTCGGCGCCGCGCAGATCTCGCCCGAAAGTGGCGCTCCCGCCCCGCCAGACTTGGGGGCCCCGCGCGAGTGGGCGACTCGTCACCCTCGCCCAAGCCACGCGCGCAGTTCGCTCGACAGTGGCGTTCCCTTCACGGGCGCGGCGCACGGCTCGTTCGCCGAACCACACGGGAGCGAAAGCGGCGGCGGGGTCGCGCGAGAGCGGGCGAAATGCCGACCTCGCCCAAGCGCCGCGCAGTTTTGCGAGTGGAAGCGGCAGCTCTGTGTCGGCGTGGCGCATGCTCCGTCTCCGACGCGCCCTGCGGAGGTTGTGCTGTTCCCGCCCCTGCGCTGCCCGCGCAGTTTTCTTGCGCCAAGTCGTCGGACGCGGGGCCGCGCACGAGTGCCTTCCGCTTGCGAGGTGGGAGCGCGTTCCGAGTTCTCCAAATAGGCTTGCCCTATAGGAGTTCTGATTCAAATTCTACTAATTGGTCCGTTGCCCCCCCGAATTCCTGTGCCCCCTAATTCCTGTGGCTATGCCTATGCCTCCCCCTAACTCCTATGCCTACGCCTATGCCTGTGCCTTTGCACCACCTCTGAGCGCTCCTATGCCTATGCATATGCCTATGCACCACCTCTGAGCACTCCTCCACCTCTTTGCATCATCGCCAGCACCATCAGCATCACCATCGCACTTGATCGCTGGCTCTTGCTTGCTTGCACTTGATCGCTGGCTCTTGCTTGCTTGTTATTGCTCGTTTGCGCTTGCTTGCTTCCGCTTGCTTAATTGCGCTTGCTTGATGTTGCTCCTCCCGTTCTCCTCCCGTCCTCCTTTCGTCCTCCTCCCATCTTCCTCTCGTCCCCCATTCTGTCCTCCTATCTATTTGGAATCAACGCTGGCTGATATTATATTTCAAGTTGTGCCACACTTGGGTCTTACGTTGTGGGAGGGAGGGTTGGAGTAGGCGGGGCCCTCAGACTCGCTCGACCGGGCTAACTCGACCCTACTCCTACTCTGTTCTCCTCTACTCTTCTCTACCCTGCCCTGCACTACTCACTCTACTCCTTCTCGCCATTGGAAGCCACGCGAATACGAGGAAGCCATGCGGATACAAAGAAGCCTTGCGGATACGAGGAAGCCATGCGGACACGGGGAAGACATGCGGGCGGATACCAGGAAGCCATGTGGAGGCGAGGAAGCCATGCGGATACGGGGAAGCCATGTGGGCACGAGGAAGCCATGCGGAGACGAGGAAACCATGCGGATAGTACAGGAAACCATGCGGATACAGAGGAAGCCACGCGCAGAGTTCGACGATGCACGGGCCAAACACGGGGCGGGGGACCAGTGGACATGGAGTGAGGACTCCGATAGGCAAGCATATTTGTAGAATTCTGGGATCCTGGATGTCCTCATGGAGCCCTCTTAGAGCGACTTGGGTGCCTCTTGGGCCGTCTGGGGGGCATCTTGGGCAGTCTTGGAGCCATCTTGGCCGTCTTGGAGGCCAACTTGAGGAACATCTTGGGCGCCAAGGAGGCGGGCAAAGGTCCTTTCCGGTTTTGTCTGGATGTCCAGCGGGGTCGACCGAGTTAACGCGTCGTGAACGCTCTGGAAGGGCTCAGAACAATCAAACATCTAGGCAAGACCACAGGGGCGGCGTGTGTAGTAACCTTGGGCCCATCTCGCCACCGTGCTCGGGTCGTTGGCAAGAGGCCTCGCGGATGCCTCTCTTGGATGCCTTTTGAGCTCTTGGGGCGCCTCTACGGTGCTGATTGGATATCTCTTTGGGGATTTTTGGGAGGGGGTTTCTTGGGGGCCTCTGAGGGCCTGTTCGGGGGCCTCCTGTGGGCCTGCTGGCTATCGACCATCTGGGAGCGGGGGGCCTCGACATGACAGTTTGCGTTCTGTCGCTTGGGCTGCTCCTCTTGAGCGGGTCTAGGGAGCATGTGTTGGTCCATCTTGGACGCCCTCGCCCCCACATGAGCCCCTGATGGGCACTGGGAGCCCCTGGACGGGTCTGGGGGCGAATCTGGATTCCGAACCACGCTCCCCAGGCTTTTGAAAAAAGCCACGCGACGCAGCCTACGAGCGCCCAGTAATCATGGGAACCTGGGGTCTGCGGCCGTCCTGAAGGTCTTTGCTCAGCTCGTCCTCGCCATGCACGGTGCGAGCTCCGCAGTCTTCTTGGCCCATGCCAGCGTGGCTCAAGCTGCGCCGGCGCCGAACATGCAGGAAGCTCGGAGGCCTGGAAATTGGCACCAACACCAAGACAGAGGGTTGCCTCCACAGGGGGAAGATGATCCTAGATTGTCGGTGTTGGTGGCAATAGTTCGGCCACCCTGGAAGCCGAAATATTGCCACCATCACCGAGATCGGGATCTTCTTCCCCCGGTGGAGGCACACCGCCGCAATCGGTGTTGGTGTCAATCTCTAGGCCCTGCGAGAAGCTGCGCCGGCGCCGAACATGCAGGAAACATTTTTTTTTTCTTGTGGCATCGTCGAGCCCAGGCATCTTCGAGCCCATCTTCGAGCTCGCTTCTCCTCCTCCTCCTCCTCCTCCTCCTCCTCCTCCTCCTCCTCCTCCTCCTTTCCTCCTCTGTGCAGGAAGCATCCCTGCACGCCCTCGAGACGACCGGCACGCTCCGGGGCGCGCTGCTGCAGCTGTGCCCCCGCGGCCTCGCGCGCCTGGGCGGGGGCTCGCGCGGGCTGCGCGCGGCCGTGGGTGCGGAGCTCCCGCGGCTGGCGCGCTGGCACGGCCTCCCGGCGGCAGGTCTGGGAAGCAGTGAGTCCCGGTGGCTTCCGCTCGCCTTGCTTGTCGGCGACTAGCGCCCAAGAGCCCTCAATACTGTAGCGCCAAACGGCGCCCCCAGCAGCGCCGAGCAGCGTCCAAATAGCGCCCATATCGACAAGTAGCGCCCAATAGCGCCCATATCGACAAGTAGCGCCCAATAGCGCCACCAATAGCACGGTCTCCCGGCTGCAGGTCTGGCAAGCAGTAAGTCACGCTTGCTTCCGCTCGCCTTGCTTATCTCAGGAGGGAAAGAAACACACAGACACAATTCATCGTCGACTCCCAGGAAAAGATGGGAAAATATGGGAAGTGGGGGGGAAGGCAAAAGAACAGAAGATATGGGAAAGTATGGGGAATCCTTGTATTTGTGAGTATTTATGTATTGTATTGGTTTTTGTATTGTTGGCTGCGGCAGGGTTTTTGTATTGGGCCTGGCAGGCTGTGTGAGGCTGCGTGTGATTGGCAGTCGGACTGGAGTGATGCGTTGCTTGGCGAGTTCTCTGACCTTCCCCTTTCCCCCCTCTCCATAATATTGCGCTGAAAAAAATTGTGTGTATTCATTTGTGTGTCCTGGGGCCCCTTCATTATCGGCGAATAGCGCCCAAGAGCCCTCAATAGCGCCAAACGGCGCCCCCAGCAGCGCCGAGCAGCGTCCAAAGAGCGCCCACATCGACAAACAGCGCCCAGTAGCGCCACCATGGGAGGGAGATGTGTCTCATGTCAGCTGTGCGCGGGATCGGGTACGCTGTTGGGCGCCATGGGGACGACCAAGAGCTTCCGTGAGTTGCTTTCTAAGGTTCGCTGGAGGTGATCGCGGTTGCGGCGTTGGCCCAGGCCGTCGGCGACGTGTTCTTCGAGCGGGCGTCCGATGTCTTGCGATCCGACAGCGAGCCCGTCATCGACGCCCTGGCCGCGCTCCTCAGCGCGCACCGCCGATGCAGGGTTTTTGTCGCCGGGCACTGCGGCAGAGGATGTCCCTCCGACTTCGCGCCCAGCTTTACGCGCATGCGCGGCAAGGCGGTGCTTCGGGCGGTGGTCGAGCGGGCGGGCTTGCGGGGCCACGTCGGGAGCGCGCTCCTGCTGGACCACGAGCGCAAACCGCGGCTCTTCTACTGTGGATGTGCAGCGTCAGTGGCCGCGCGCGACATCGCGCACGCTGGCGCGACGCCGTTGGGTGACGCGCATCCCCGTCTCGACTTCTCAAAGGCCGAGGTCCGTGTTGAGCTAGTGCATCGAGGCGCGGACCAAATCGTCGAGTACCAGCGAGGGCGGCGGTGGTGGCTGGCTCAGCCAGGCGGCGCCCCAGCCCTTCATCCAGACGGGCCAGACTGGATCCCCTTCAACGAGTTAGACCTTCGAGAGTGCAGCGAGGACGGCGGGGTCGGCGACGATAGCGACGGCGGGGATGCCTGACGGACCCGGAGTCAGCTGAGACTTAGTGTTCCGCGTGCACGTCGTGCACAAGCCATGAAGCTGTTTCGACCTACGTGCTCGACTTCTCGACCTCCTCGTTCTCCTCGTCGTCGTCTTCCTCCTCGTCCTCCTTCGTCCCCCGTGTGCTTCACATCCGCATGTTATTTTTCCCAAGGGGCTTCCAGTGAAGCCGGGGCACGCAGCTTTGTTTACCCGTGGCCGCGCATTGATGTATCGCGTGGTGTCGCGGATGGAGACAGGCGTGCGCGCTTGGAATCATTGCTCTGGAGCTGCCCCAGCCAGCACTGCGCGCGAGACCCAGATTTCCGACGACTCGATGTTGTCTGAGTTCCCAACCCCCGGAGCTCTCGACCCCTTCCCGATGACATTTGTTTGATCCTGGCTCGTTCTTGTTACGTAAC
This sequence comes from Prorocentrum cordatum, assembly GCA_963575745.1. Lineage (NCBI taxonomy): Eukaryota > Dinophyceae > Prorocentrales > Prorocentraceae > Prorocentrum > Prorocentrum cordatum. Next base: position 221,383 of record CAUYUJ010015468.1, read on the forward strand.
AGTCCTGGGGCCCAGACCTGGCCCCAAAACGCCGACGGATGCGAGACACATCCGGCCAGCTCTTTCCGATTCGCCAGGAGGTCTGGGAAGAGGACAGGCGCAAACCAGGCGGGCGTAGGACGAAGATCGTTCCAGCGCGCCCCGGGTTGCTCTCAGCGTAGCTCAGAGCTCTCTGCAATGGCCGCGGCGTCTGACATACCCGCTAGAAAGGACGGAGGGCAGCACGTTTGCAAAATGTGGTTCTCGCCGCGGCGCCGCGCACGCTCATTTCAAGCATGTCCACCAGCTACACGGTTGAAAGGCTGCTGTTTTCCAAGTTGAGGTTCCCGCTTAAGACGTCATGTTTTGTGGCCCGAGGTTGTACAGCGCAACAGCTGCACAGGTGCAGGGCAGCCCCTCCTGAACATGGGGACCTCGCTCAATATGTTCCTGACGGTGTACGGCCCGAGATTGAGCATGTGCGGCGCTTGCGCGGACGGAGAGCAGGTCCTTTTCAAAACGGGGCTCCCGCTGGACCGTGCTTGTGCTCTTCCCGCTGCCATGCCTGGACAGCTGTTCCGCCTCCCGCTGGACAGCCGTTTTTGCTCCCGCTGAAAGGTTGTTTTGCTTCCCGCTGGACAGTTGTTTTGCTCCCGCTGGACAGTTGTCGGAGGCCTGGAAATTGGCACCAACACCAAGACAGGGAGTCGCCTCCACAGGGGGAAGGTGATCCTAGATTGTCGGTGTTGGTGGCAATAGTTCGGCCACCTTGGAAGCCAGAATATTACCACCATCACCGAGATCGGGATCTTTTTCCCCAGGTGGAGGCACACCGCCGCAATCGGCGTTGGTGTCAATCTCTAGGCCTGCGACGTTGTTTTGCTTCCCCGCCCGGTGGCCAGGAGGGAGGGAGGGCCGATGCTCGACACGACGGCGCCTCTCGCCTGATCTGGCAGGCCCACGGAGCGGGTCGTCCCGGGGGGGCGGTGCACTTCCCGCGGTGGGAAGAAACTCCCGTGGGGCCGATCGAGGGGGGAACTTGGGGCGGGAGGGTAAGGGGACAAAAAATGGAACCCCTTCGTCTTCGGGCCCGCATTCGTCCCCCCCCCCCCCCCTCCCCCCAATTTCAGAGTTGGGTTCGGCCTCTCGGAGGCCCTGGGGGTTCCACTTCTTTTGTCCTCTCACGCCCGTGCTGCCAAATGCTTGAGGCCAACTTTGAAATTGGGGGGAGGGGGGGGCGTGGTGTCAAGGGTTCCACTTGTTTGTCCATCTACGGGACGGTGCGCTGCAGCATCGCGGATGCATCAGCGCAGCCTGTTCTGCGCAGCGCTGGTGCCCCCAGACCACCAGGTTAGCAATGTTGGCGCGAACGACCGTTTTTGTTTCGCCGCCCGCAGGCCGCGCCGCGCGCGCATCTGAATCTTGAGATTCGGGGCAAGGGTGGTGGGGGGGGGGGGCGACAAAATTTGTTGTAAGCTTCGCGGAGGGTTGTGGGTTCATTATGGTCCTCCTCCTCCTCCTCCTCCTCCTGTCCTCCTCCTCCTCCTGTTGTCCTCCAGCATCGTGAACGGCTTCGTCCTTACATTCGCCGATGGCTCGGGGTTCCTCTACTCTGCAATGGTGCTGCTCTTTCTCCCTGCGCTGTGCGAGATGGCTTCCGTGGTGGTGGAGGTCGCTCTGACTCAAAGGTGCGCTCGCGCCGTATCTGATATCCTGTCCCTCCTCTCTCATCCCTTCCCATTGCGTTGATTTTCTCTATCCACGGACGTGTGTCATAGCTGGCCTGGAACTCAAAACAAAAACCATCATGCTATGCGTAATCGGGGTAGGGGAGTTTCGTACATAGGAGGAGGAGGAGAAGGAGGAGGAGAAGGAGGAGGAGGAGAAGGAGGAGGAGGAGTAGGAAGAGGAGGAAGAGGAGGAGGAGGAGGAGGAGGAGGAGGGTGAGGATGACGACGAGCAGGAGGAAAAGGGCGAGGCTGAGGAAAGATGAGGGCGAGGACGAACAGCAGCAGCAGGAGCTGGAGTGGAATGAGTGGGAGCAGCAGGAGGGCCAGGGGAAGGCGGAGGAGGGGAAGGAATAGCAGGAGCAGGTGAAGGAGGAGGAGAAGGAGGAGGAGGAGGAGGACGAGGACGAGGAGCAGGAGGAGGAGGAGGAGGAGGAGGAGGAAGAGGAGGAGGAGGAGGAGGAGGAGGAGGATCAGGAGGAGGGGAACTGAGGGGGGCGACAGCGATGAAAAACGGGCTCGGGTCCAGAGAAGTGGCCCGCGCTTGGGCGAGAGCGCCTTTTTGAACTACGGAGGCAAAGCGCCGATCCGAACATGAGGCCTACGCTGCAGCGGGAGCGCAACCTTGAAACACAGGAAGCACCTGGGCTGCTAAAACACATGTGGAAAACGAAACTCGGACCAATCCCGTATAACAATACGCGGAGGGGCGGGGCGGGTATCTCCCGCACGGAGTCAGGGGAGAGAGGAGAGCAGTACTCATATGGATACTGCGTAACTGGACGAGGAGGAGGGAGAGGAGGAGGAGGAGGAGGAGGAGGAGGAGGAGGAGGAGGAGCAGGAGGAGGGGAGGAGGGAGGAGGGTCTCGAGGGCCTTCCGAGAACGCCCGCCCATGCTCGCCGCTCGCTCCCCCCCCCCCCCCTTGATATTGATATTGGTATTGCTATTGATATTGGTATTGATATTGATATTGACATCGATATTGATATTGATATTGATATTGAGCAGGAGGAGGGGGGACGAGGAAGACCTCGCCCACCGCCGCCGCCTCCGCCAGTCCCGCGCGGGCCGCGCTGGCTCGCGAGCCTCGCCCCCTCCTCGGCGGAGGCCTCCGCGCCCCGCGCCCCCCCCTCCCCGGGGGACCGGAAGCCTCGGCCCTCGAGGTCGAGCTTCTGTGAAGTCGGGCCTGTCCCCCTACAGGGGGATTTTCGACGAAAAACATAAAACAAAAACCTTTTTGACATGTTTTGACATTTTGGGTGTATTTTTCTAGTATTTTTGAGTACTGTTTGACCTCTTTGGGGTGTTTTTGGGGTATTTGTTGATTTTTCTGCGACGCCCGCGGGGGCACGAAGCTAACGGCCAGGGCAGCGGCGAGGCGTCCCCGGGCCGCCAGCGTGCCGGACAGAAGCAAGAGGACGGGGGCTCTTCGTCGTTCTCGGCGTTTGGGCCCCCCCCCTACGGGGGACTACGGTTAAGTCGGGCGTGTCCCCTACAGGGGGATTTTCGACGAAAAACAAAAAAATGCCCCCAAAATAATCCAAAAATTCTATAAAAATAGTTTGGGGACTATTTTTGGAACATGCTTTGACCTTTTTGGGGCATTTAGGGGGTATCTTTTTAGTTTTCGTCGAAAATCTCCCTGTAGGGGGACACGCCCGATTTCAGACTACGGGCCCGTGGCCGTCAAGAAGAAGTTCCGGGACGAAGCACCAGTCTCGGGGAAGTGGTCCGGAGGTCCTGGGCCTTGGTTCGACTGGTGCGTCAAGAACTTTGGCCTGGCGTGCCGCCCTGCTGGTTTCGTGGGTGGACAGAACCCCCAATAGTGACACGTCGATTCGTGAATTGTCCGTCTTCGGCTCTCGAGAGGGGCGCCGTGGCCGTTCTTTTCCAGGATTGCGCCCGCCAGGTTTGGGGCCTCAGGTCGTTTTCATTAAACCACGTGTTACGAAAGGGGGGTCTGTCCATCCCCGATGGTTCTGGTGGGGGGCCACATGCGACCCCTACCCCTCCCCTCCACGATTTCTGAGGGGCAGGGTGGGGTTCACTTCGTTCGGGAGCTCCCGAGCGAAGTGAACCCCACCCTCCCCCTCAGAAATCGTGGGTGGTAGGGGTAGGGTTCGCATGTGGCCCCCTATCTGGTCCGCCACGCCTCGGCGCGGCGCGCCGCCCACGTCGCGGTCCCCGAGCGTCCACGTCCCGAGCCGTTCCGAGCCCCTCGCCCCGCGGAGCGGAGCGGCACGCCAGCCGCTGGCAGGGCACAGCGCGTCGCTCGGGCGGACGCCGCGACACGCTAGGCAAATGCTCCCGACCTAGGGCGACGAGATCTATGCATATCCACTGCTCCTGGCCAGGCCCATCCTGGGCCCAGGAGCTGTATATATGCCTCCCTGGCCAGGCCAGGAGGGCGTATACACCGCTCCTGGGCCCAGGATTGGCCTGGCCAGGAGCAGCGGATATGCATAGATCTCGTCGCCCTATGACCATGGTCGCGCTTCGCGCGTCGCGGTCTGGGTCAGAACGGTTGCCCTTCTCCAAAGAGGCTCGGCCACGCGCAGAGTGGGGTAGGGGGGGGGGGAAGTCTGTTTAGAAGAAGTCTGCTTCTTAGAAGGCGCGGGCCTCATCTGTAGATGTAGGGCGTCCTCTAAGAAGCAGCTTCCTTCTAAGAAGCATTTCCCCCTCTACCCCTGCCCGCTTGGGTGCGCCGCCAAACAGAAGCGCCGCGAGCCATTCTGAGGGGGGGCGTAACCCTCCTTTTCGAACCTTTTCGGTCCTCTGAGTGGAGGTGAAAAATCCCCACAAACCTGGCACCGTACGTGCAGTGCCAGGGGCGGCGGCCCGTCTTCCCATCTTACCATCATAGGGGGATGCGAAGTCCCTGAAGACGGGACGGGGTGGGCACGAGCGGGTATCATCATAGCCGGCTCAAAATCAAAAGAGGCATCATAGCCTCATCAGTCTAGATTGATCCACTCACGGATCCACTGCAATTGATTTCCATTGAGTTCATTCCATGCGTAGCATGCTCTCCCCAAACCTCCGATGTCTTGCTCTTGTCAACACGGGGTCCCTGGAGCCCTGGACCACTTCCCAGGGACCGGTGTTTCGTCCCAGATCGTGACCCTCCCAGGCCATGGCGAGGGCCCCCTGACGCCGAAGGCGACGAACGATCTGCGTTTTGTGTTTTCAATGCGTTGGAGCTCTGGGACTCCTGGCGCCCGGAGGAGGAGGAGGAGGAGGAGGAGGAGGGAGAGGTGGAGGAGGAGGAGGAGGAGGAGGAGGAGGAGGAGGGAGGAGGAGGCGGAGGAGGAGGCGGAGGAGGAGGAGGGGAGGTGGGGAGGTGGAGAAGAGGGAGGAGGAGGAGGGAGGGAGGGCAGGGAGGGAGGGAGGGAGGGAGGGAGAGGGAGAGGGGGGAGGGAGGGGAAGGAGGAGGAGGAGGCGGAGGAGGGAGGGCGAAGAGGACCTCGGCCCGTGCCGCCGGTGCCTGGCGCTCGGAGGCCGGCGGCCCGCCCCGCCGCGCGGCCGCGGGGGCGATGAGCGCCGGCGCCGTGAAGCGGTGCAGGCCTTTCCTGCAGCGGGCGGAGGAGCGGCCCCCGCTCAGACGCCGCTCTCGGGCAGCGGTGGCGAGGCTGCTCCTCGTCCCCCTGCGGCTGCACTCTCGTGTCCTTCGCCGCCTCCTCCTCCTCGGCTTGCCCGTCCTCGTCCTCGTCGTCCTCCTCGCCCTCCTCTTCATGCCCCTGCTCCTGCTCCTGCTCCTGCTCCTGCTCCTGCTCCTGCTCCTGCTCCTGTTCCTCCTCCTCCTGCTCCTGTTCCTCCTCCTCCTCCTCCTCCTCCTCCTCCTCCTCCTCCTCCTCCTCCTCCTCCTCCTCCTCTGTCTCTCTGCCTCCTTTTTTGATTATCTCTCTCTCTCTCTTTCTTTCTCTGTCTCCCTCTCTGTCTCTCTGCCTTTCTCTCTCTCTCTCTCTCTGTCTCGTTCTATGTTTAGGTCGATCTCTCTCGCTCTCTCTTGCTCTCCTTCTCGTCTTCCTTGCCCTCACTCTCCGCGTCCTCTTCCTTCTCCTCCTCTTCCTTCTCCCTCGCCGTAGCCATATTGGCTCAAGATGATTGGATGCGCAGCGCAGCGAGTGGAGACCGGTGATCCGAGGCGGCTTCCAGCCATTGCCCAGTCCAGGCCCGCCGCTGGCATCCGCACCCTGCCCAGGCTTCCCCTGCTGTACCGGAGCCCTCTCTCGGCTGCGCCCCTGCCTCCTGCCGAAGGGGCTCCAGCCGCCGCCATGGCAGAGAGGGCCAACATTGATCAGGAGGGAAAAACACACAGACACATTGAATCGTCGATCCCCAAGAAAATATGGGAAAATATGGGAATTGGGCGGGAAGACAAAAACCCAGAAAATATGGGAAAATGTTGGGA